>VZTB01011685.1:337124-350660 GCA_013397245.1 Thryothorus ludovicianus | reverse complement strand
GGTCCCTGAGCCTCCAGGGCAGTCGGAGGTGAATCTTGTGTTCTCACACTGTGAGAGGATTTCAGAGCGTGCTGGGGAAGAGGCACATGGCTGGGTACTGATGGTGGCTGAGGGGACAGTCAGGGCACTGGGTTCTGCAGGGAGTGCTCTGCTGCCACTGCTGTCCCTGCACTGCTCTCTAATGGATGGGCTTTATTCTCCAGCTCTGCTAACACTGGAATTAGAAATACATATTTACTGCTGCTTTCGTTTTGGAAAGGATGTGCAGGCTTAGCTCAGAGCCAGCCTGACTCACAGTTTTTAGCAGATGACCTTTAATTAGTGGGAAGAGATTCTATCCATATCATATTCGTTTGCTTGTCTTACTGGGCATTAGATGGCTGCTGTGAAGCATAAAGGATTTTTTTTTTTTTTGTCCTAATCCCTGTGATGTGACATGATTAATGAGATGAAATTCCCATTTGGAGTTTCCTACCAATCAATAGGCAGATGGGCAGTAGTGGATGTCGAACAACAAGACAGCAGGAGTTGCTTCAGCTCTTGCTACTTTCATAAAGGAAAAATATTTGGAGGCATAATTTAAAGGAACAGATATTATCCATTGTTCACACGTCTCTCCTTCTTCAACACTTGGTTTTGATTATTTTCTTTTTGTGTTCATAGCTAGAAATGCCATCTTATATATCAATAACATAGTAAGCTAAAATAAGTATGTTGGAAAATCTTGTGGATGTCCTTTATGCCAGGTGGGTCTAACATTGCGTTGGCATTGTAAAAACATTTGCAAAGGGGTGGGTTTGATTTTTCTCCACATCCATGTTGATGTAAATAAACTTATACCTCAGAGAAGACAACAGAATTAGAAAACCTTATACTGAATCCATGTGAATATAAAATTAGGCCATTTTTAAAATATTACAATGAAAAATTAAATGCATTTTTGCATATCTTACAAAATACATCCTTTTCCACCAACTTCAACATTCCACTCTCTGACAACACACTCTTTTATACCTAGGAATTGATGTGTAAAATGGTTTAAATAATAATCATCTATAGGTTATTCACAGCTGTGAAAAATTTTAAAGTTTATAAAATGGGTAAAAAACGTGTGATTTTAAGTCTTTACCAATTAAGCCTTCCCTTTCTTTCAAGTAGAATTTATTTATAAGTATTAGAATAAATTTTATTATACAATTATACCTTTATATATCCCAAGATTTTTAAAAATTACGGTAATGCATAAAAGAAATTACAAACCAAAAAGCAAAATATGGCAGACTGGTGGCTCTCTGCCAGGCAGATTAAATCTGAGGAGATGATGCAAATTTCCAAACTGAAGTAGCAACAGGTTTCAGGGGACTTCTTTCACAGCCCTCATGTTGGTGCTTATTTTTTTCTGGGCAATGCTTTAATTCCTTTAAACAGAAGTATTTATATTTAGTTGTTTTGTGCATTTAAATAATTGATCTTATATTTTCTTCTCATTGCCTCGTTCTCCCTCCCTCTCACAGACAAAGATGCTCACGGAGTAAAATTCATAACGCACTCTTCCTAATGAACAAACTCCCACCGAGCACCAAAGTGCTTAATGATGCTCAGCAGGCAGAGAGCTGCAGTTCCCCCATGTGAGCCAAAGTATAATCACACCACCAGTTAAAACAAAGTTAAAACAATATTTAGGTTGCCAAGAGAAACATTGGAAATGTAAGACTCGCTACATTTACATTTTTTTTCCAAACTTTAATTCTGTTCCTCTGTGTGTTCATCCATTGTAATTTGGTAGGGGGAGAAGTACACTGGGTGAAGTATTTGTGATTATGGAATTAAAATCTCTTTGCAAGGCAGCCAAAGTAAATTTAGGCGAACTGTTTTTAATCAGCCTTCAGTAGCTTGCAAAATACCCTGTTTCAAACAATTTTATTTGTGCAGTACACACAGCATATATTGATCTCGTCTCCTGTTCCTTAGTGATGTCTACAGGCCACATTCTGCAATTAATCAGCTCTGCAATGAAGTTAACAATTATTAAAAAAAACAAACAACCTCTCTTTGCCATGGTTGGTTATTAGGGGGATTCTTAAATTAGAGCTGGCACTTAGAAACCCAGATATCATGGACCACTCACAAGTGCTTTTAGGAATGCTGCTCAAGCATTCCATTTATTCTTGGGATAACAGGGCAAGGAGATCCTTACACTGAGTGGTGGGAGGTCACTGCTTGTTCCCATCTGCTGGAAGGATTCCTAAAACCTGTGGATGTGGGAGCATGATCAACAGTCAGACCTTTGGGGTCTTATCCAACTTGCACATTAGTGTAATTCTGTGATTTTGAGACACTGCAAGTGTCCCTCAAGTCCCCAGACAATTCTGTCCTTCCCTGGCTGGGGGCAGCTGGTGGACAGGTAAAGGTGTGCACTGCCCTGGCTTTTCCTCAGACACACAGCCTTGTGCTCCCTCCCTGAGTCAGACCCTTGTTTCTTTTGGTTTAGGAGAAAAATCAGGGGTCCTACAAATATTTGGCAAAAATCCCCTTTAACTGAGGCCAATCCCTGTCCCTGCTCTGGTGCCGTGCCAGGGATTGCTGTCCTTATGGGGAAAGCCAAGGGCACATCTGCAGCTGCAGTGATTTAAAGGAGAATACCTGGGACTGTCCTGTGGCTGCTGTGTTCAATTCTCTGCATGTGTTCAGTGCTGCTCCCAAAAGGCAGGGGTGGAACAGCCCTGCCCCTTCTGGGCTGTGCCTGTGGGGCAGACAGGGATGGACAGGATTGGGAACAGGGCAGTGCACCCAGCAAAGGAGCTGCTGCTCTGTTAGGGGGTAAGAGATGATTGGACTGGGTGCAGACAGCAGTGAATAAAACACTGTAAGGGATTTAGGTGTACAGAACTTCCCATCCAGCTACAGGGTCCCTTGAAATCTCTTTGCCAAGAGCAGAATTTCCAGTGACTTCTTTGAAGTCTTGCTTCATGCTCGGGATTTCCCTCAAGAAACAACAACAGTCATTAGTGTGTTAGTGTAGCTGAACGATTAAGCATATTAAAATTATGTACTTACATGTTTTATTTATTTATGGTAAGGCTCACTCATAGGCATGCCTACTTATTCTGATTTTTTCTTTTCCCCTTGGTTTCTGATGGCTGCAAATGATTTTGCACATTTTTCTTCTCTAGATTCTCGACCATGGGTGACTATGCAGCAAGTTCTGTTGGGAAAGTGCACATTAGGAAAGTCTTGCCACTTTATAAGCACTAGGGATTTTCTTTCCTGCTCTCAGAACGACTCCATTCAACTCAACACTGCAAACTTTCTCTATTTCACATTGATTTACTCAAAACACTGCGAGAACCACGGAGCTGAAGAGCTGAATGTAGTAGGCAAGGAGGCTGTTCTGTTTCCCCAAGGAATGGCATGTCCAATTATATATTGAGGGTCTGATTTCCTAAAAGGTTAAATTCAGGAAATACTGGGATTTCAGTCATCTTTGTGTTTGACCACAGCCTGAAGCTGGATGGGTTCCCAGAGCCAACAAATGCTTCTACTGCAGTGACCACCCGACCTCCTAAAATGCCCCATTAAAGGCCAGTGTTTGTTATTTATCCTCTGCTCGTTCTTTGTGCAGCCTCCAGTTCCCACTGTGCTAAAGCAGACAAACCTCAGCACAGATGAACATTGGGTATTGATTTTGTTATTTATAGGCTCAGTCCTGCCCCTGCTTCGTGATCACTGCAACATTCAACAGAACAGAAAGCATAATTTCCCCACTCCTGATTGCATAACAGGAAATGCTGATATAATTCTTATCATAATGGCCTTGCTCAGTGCTCACATGGGAGGTCATCTCACAAATACCTTTCAGAAGTTCTTTTTTTGGTACTACACAGATTATTTCACTTAAGAGAGGAGAAGGGTTTTAGGCATGTTCCAACACAATAAATTTTGACCATAATGGGTGAATGAACCAAATGGTTTGGACAGACAAGTTCATAATTATCCTATCACTAATTCTACATATAAAAATTCATCTCCATGTGGAACATGGATTTTTTGAGAATGAGGGTCCATTCATACATTTCCAGAACACTTGTTTAAAATATAAAGCTGAAAAGCCTGTGTTTGAATATTAACGACAATGCCTTAGGTTAAGATGAATATTTATTGCAAACTTCTTCTCAGAAATTGGAACAGTCTAAGCCACGTCATCTAGATGAACTTTTTTTTTCCCACAACATGGCAGAAAAATACTAAATACTCTAAAATACTTCAGTAGGAATATTTTTTGCTATGCAAATATATTTGGAGAGGAGGATTCTTGTGTTCAAAAGGGAATATTGCTTGAGAGAAACTTGTTCTTAAGTTCTACTGTTATAAGGGAAAATTGAGGTGGTTATTAAGGGAAAAAACAGACAATTGCTCTTAAATCCTGCACCATTAACAGTTGTGCTGTGTGGGAGAAGGAATAAATAAGGTTTTGATTTAAAAAAGGTACTTATGACCTGGCAATTACAGTTCCTGCCTCGGGCTCCTGAAGAAAAAAGCTTCTGAGCTTTTTCAGCAGGCAGGCTCAGCGGAGCTGTTGTACTGAGGAGAGGGTGAGTGGGAGGTGTTTCACAGGCAGGAACAGGCTCGCTCTGCCCCTGCCTGGCTGGGCGGCTGAAAACCAGCTGAGCATCTTTAGTACAACGCTGAAAAAGTGACCTAACAGCGATTTTAAAAGCCAGGCTGTGCCACATGAGCCTGGGCATGGGATCACCCTGAGCCTGGGCAGGGGCTGGCCGTGCTCAGCTTGCTCTGCCTCCCTTGGGGTAAGGGCACAGCAAGAATTTGTGCCCACAAAATCCCAGACCCACGTGCTGATATCCCAAATGTGCCAGCAGCTCCTGCAGGGACACCCAGGAAGCCTCTGTGCCCCACAAAGGTTGTGCTCACCCTGGCCCTTCCCATAAAAAACCACAAAATATCAATGATTAATATATCAATGATTAATATATCAATGATTAATATATCAGGTGTTTTTCAGATATTGAACAGAAGAGCAAAGCAATTAATGGGGAAACTCCTTTGTGTCAGAAAAACTCGTGTCTCTGTTCTGCTAAAAAAAAAAAGACATTTAGGATTTGCTTGCATTAATCTCTTCTTAAATATAAAGCAGTTTGCTTTAGATCTCTGGTATTTCCCTTCCAGGTAGAGGCCTGACTGGAAGCCACAGCAAACCCATTCATTCTTTTTAACTTCACTGCTGAAGATCTGAAGAACCAATGACTCTCCTAGCCAAAATCCCCCCTCATTCCTTTAAAATACAAGTTAACACAACACGCTTTATATTCCATCAAATAAAACCTCTCCACTGAAAAATTAGAAAAGAACTGATTGGCCCACTTAAGACTGCCCATGACTTGGGAAACAGGAAAATCTATAACATATCGAAACCAGGCAACTGCAAAAGTTGAAATTGTGCACATCCAGCCCATTTCCCACCAGGCTTGCACATGCAGAGTTGTTAAACCTCATTACAATGTAGCATAAATGGAGGGCTAATTAACATAAGAAGCCGATCCAAAAGAAAATCCCATCAACATACATGAAAACGAAGTTGATGTGTTTGAAATTCAGCCAACTACAAATTAATTCAACATAGATTACATATACAGGGAGGGAGAGGCTCCAGCAGAGTAACTGGCATTGTGTGGGCATCTATGCCAGAGAGATTCCCCTTTCCCCTGCATCCCCTCCCAGTCAGGAAGATGAATTTCTATTTGTGCACCATATGCTCCAGCACCAAACGAAGCAGTGGTCAACCTCTTCATCTTGATAGCTGTAATTTCTTTATAAATTAATTTGGGTTGTGTCTGTTTTCCCCCTTTCTGGACGAGTGGTTCTGGGCCAAGCACAGCCAGATTGTGGCTGGTAAAAGACTGAGGGGTCTGATCCCTGCAGCCCTGCGCTGTCACCTCCAGCTGCTGGTGGCACCCAGGCTGGTGCCATGGCAGAGCACGTGGGAATCCATCAGGAGGGAAAGATGCCTGAGCTGTGCTCAGGATAAGAACAGCCTGAGAAAAGCTCTGTGCTGGTGTTTCTCTGCACTCCAGGATCCAAACTGGGTTTTCTGTGGGCTTTGCTCTGTGCCCTGGAGCGAACAGTGGGGGTGAGAACAGATCAGAGCTGGCTGCAAACCCTGGTCATGCCAAGGTGTGCCCTGGCAAGGACACCCTTCCCACCTCAGAGCTGCTGGTGTGAGCAATGCACAAAATTCACACTTCAGTCCCTGACAGCCTCATTACACCAAAGCTCTGCAGAAATATCACTTTATCCACCAGGCACAACCATGAGCAGACCAGTCAGTCCCACTGCTGCACTGCAAAATTTGAAAGAAATACCTTTGGAAATCCTTTTCTACTCAAGCTGCTGCTGTGGATATGTGTCCTCACGCTGGAGGAAGAACCATTTTTCTTCTCTTTATTGCTCTGGTCTCTAGATCGCAAATTATCTGAAATATTATCTTAGTTAAGTTCATATTGCTCTGCCCTTCAGGTCATAGCAGATGCCAGGGCCAGAATATTCTCTAAAACACTGGCAGGTGTTTGTTTGAGTGGACTTTTATAGGTCTGAAGCCTCATTAGTTGTTTTCATGACCTGAATACTAATTTAGCAGCGTGCTTCTTAGGCTCTGGATCTGAACACTCAGAAAATTCCAATTAATTTCAATCTATAGGTACTAGTTATCCTTACTTAAAACAATATGAATTAGTTTAATAAACACCTTTCATGCCAATAAAAATTCTACGTGAGTATAGCAGATGATTAACAGAATCCCTGTAATAAAGTATTTTATGTCAAGATGTCCCACGTACAGCAAAAAATAAATTGTTGGGTCAAGTGGCAAGTGAAAGATATTCAGGATTGGTAACACCTCATTAAAAACCATTTCAACTGCCCTGAGGCAAGATGTTAATACACAGTAATTGTCTGCCCAGAGCGAATCTTTTTGCAGTTACATGAATAATGCAAAGTAACTAAACACGCTTGTTTATGTTTTTAACAGATTCACTATAACTTCAAAGCTAAAGACTCAATTTTTTTTAGTGTTTTATGCTACAATCACAAGTTCACAAATAGGAGAAAGAAGGATAAAAACACTCTCTGCTACAACTGCAAACTTCACTTGAAGAAAAAAAAGAAAATAATTTAATTAGGCTATCTGTGAATCCCAAGGAATTAGTACTGTGCTACATCTGCACTCGTCTCGTTGCTCCAATAAAAATGGAAACAAATAATAAGACACCAGTAATTGTAATATAAATAGTGTAAGTGATGCCTATTGCTGCACAGAAAATTACAGAATGTTTTCCAATTGCCTTTGTGAAATTGTGTGTGTTTTTAGCATTTTAGCAAAGAATATCTGTAAGCATAATATCTGTAAGTGGGACAAAAATTCTGGTAAATATCAGGTACCATCACAAACAGAGGACAATCTCCATCTTCAGTCTGCCTGGAAAAAGGAATTTGAGATTTGTCCATCTCAAAATAATATTTTAATCTTATATTTCTGACTTTGAAAGTCTGGAAAAAGGTGTTCGCTTTTCTGCTGGATTATTTTTTTATAAACTACTACCCAAATTTTTGGAAAGAGTGGAATTCTTAACACTAATCCCTAAATTCAGCCCCTCATAAGATATTTTATGAAAGTAATTAATACTACTTTCATAAAATATACTACTCAGTCCATACTACATGCACTGAGTGTTGAAACAAGTGGTTTACAGCTTGGGACGAGAAAAATTGTATCTCTTAACTAAAATAATTTTATCTGCTACCACTTGTAGTAATAATTTGTGTATTCTAATATTGCTGTAAGATGTAAACAAGATTTGAGTGTTCCAGAATATTAATGTCCCATATGAAGATTTCATTTATTATTCATGTTCAGAAAGTAGCCAGTGTTTCTGGGTTTTGTGTGTTTGCTGTGCTGCAAATAGTTCCAAGATAAGATCTGGTTTGCAATCTAGAATAAATGTTGAGTTTCAGGTGAGCAAGAACGTGGTGCCACTGGTTTTCCATTAGCAGGAGGCAGAGTGGGTGACAAACAACAGCTCACTCCCCACTCCTCAGAATTATGTAAAATTTCCTCCTAGTTTCTGGAGGTCTATCCTGAAAGGCTTGTATTAATTAGCACACAAATATAATTTATGTAAAGATAAATTGTCTGTACAGAATATTTTCTGCTCAGGGAAGAGAATTTCCTGTGGTGTCTCTGTAATCCAGGGACTTGTACCTGTAGCAATCAACCTCCCAGGACAGGAATCCATGGTACTCAAATCCCTGTTGAGTTAGCAAACAAGCTGCTCTTTAATTAGACATCTCGAGCTATATTTTTCACTGTCTATATTCTGAACTTACGATCAAATCAAATCAGGAGAGAAAAAATAATCGGAGGAGGAACTGTGAACTCAGAGCAGTGAGACTGATCAGAAACCAGGGCAAACCAGCTGGGTTTGCACAGATTTTTCAGGATGCAGAAATCAATGCCAGGAGTCAGTATCAGCTCTGTTCTGGGCAGTCTGAATCCCCCTGAAGAAAGGAGAGGGAGCTGTGCTCTCCCTCCCACTGATGTGTTTCAGCCTTGATTTCAAAGGTCTCTTTTTCAGACAAGCCAGGATAGTTCGTGCCTACCCTACCCTTGGCCCTCCCTGCTGAGAATACCAACAAGAATGTCTCATCTCCTTGTGATATTTAATCTCCACGGCAAACCCCTGAGGGGCAGAGATCACATCTACTTGTCTGTAAAACCTAATGTGCACATATGGCAAAGAACAAATAGTAAAAAGGATCACAGACAATACGTGAGGCTAAGTTTTGTTTACCTTTCCAACATGAGAGTGTATTTACACCACAATTACTTTCCAGAATGCTTAAGCCCCATAAAGCCAGTGCAGCTCTAACCAGGGTGAGGTGACATCATTCAGTTCAGGAACACAAAGTTTTATCATCAGCTTTTCTCAGGCCAAAGTGTTCTGTTAACAGCATTTGAGGTTGAAAGGCTGCTTAGGAAGACTGAATCCTTTGTTTTGTCCTAATGTATATCTGATGTGGCAGCTGCTCCCCGATTTAAGGAGAACTGAATAATCTCCAATAATAGCAACAGAATTTAACGCAAGGGATGGCAGAAATTTTCAGGTTTTCAACTCTTTTTTTTCCTATTTCTTTCCCTGGCTGAAAAGTAGAGTGCAGTAGCTGCTGGGGTTGTGGATGCTGAGCAGGGATTTCTTTGGAAGGGTGATGTTCCTCAGCAGCGTGCTCACCCCTGCCTCACCTGACTCCAGCAGCACAGCTCATCTCTCACAGGGTGGCCTTCACTGCTCTGTCTCCAGCTGCAGCCTGGGCCAAAAAAAGCCCCCATTACATCTTCAGAGCGATTTAAACCAGCAGCCTGCTTTGGCCAGGATGACAATGAGCAGAAATAATGCAGGTGAAGAGCTGAAAACTGCCTTCCAAAGGCAAAGCCCTCTGCCGAAATCATGAAGTGTGCACATGATCGCTGGGCTGGAGCAGGGAGCCAGCTTTCTGCCAGAGCTGGCATGGGAGCAGAACATTATTTGGATTCAAAAACTATGTTAGGGAAGGACAACAACATTGTCTTAATGACTCATTTTTGTCAGACCGGATTCAAAACTTATACCAACAAATTTGACATTTCATACTGCTCTGCAGAAAGCAAGTAAAATGAGTCCATGTTTTAAAACAGCAGGGAAGCTTCCAGTGCTACAATTAACTGGTAACATATGCCACTGCTGCCAAGAGGATTTTTAATCTCTTTAAACATTAATGTAGCATTTTTGCTTCTGTCGCAATAAGGCAGCCATCTGTGTTTGAACCTGCTGGGAAACTGGGGATATGTTTACAGAGAGAGAAATAGAGAGAGGCAGAGAGGGAGGTAGACATCCATGTTTCTAGACCCAGCATCAAAAATAACAATTCAAACCTTTTAAGTAGTATTATTAAGGTGTCATATAGCGGTAGGAAGATTGTTAAAATGCTCAGACTGCTCAATTTAAAACTGCATGAAAAACTAACCCCCAACCCAGAGCATACTCTCCTTATTTAATATACTTGTTTTTCTGCATGGCTGTGAGCAGCTAATAAAGGATTTCATTACAGACTTATTTCCAGGAAAATCCCAGGTCTATGACATTGAAACAAACCTTTTATATGATATTGAGCAACAGTAAAAAGCTGAGAGTTGTGTAAATCCTTTCAGCATGAGCCTCCAATTCTGCGCTGTAGTCTCATATTTATGAGGTTTTAATTTAATTTTTTTTTATTAGGAACTAATGTCCTCTGAGGACCAGATACAAAAATGCAAGCTCACAGCTACCCTCTACAGACGTATAAAAGGTGATGGAACCTGGAAAATCATCAGCCCTGCTTTTTTCCCAGTTTCTGTCTGCACTCCTTGGGATGACAGCCTTCAACGCAGGGACAGGTTTCAGGGAAAGGAGAAGTGAGAGGGATTTGGGGTGAGGAGCCCACACTGCACTCAAAGGCAGGTCTGGGAAAACCATGGGCACTGATCTTTCTTGGTTTTGGGGGGATCCCAAAGCAGCTCCCAGCCTCTGGAGCCAGTGCACCCCCAGCAGATCCCAGCAGGGTGTGGGACAGGCAGTCCCAGGAAAACCACCAGGAAGAGTGGCAAAAATAGCACAAAAATAACCTGGTACAACCCCCGGCTTTCCCTGGGAAAACGCCAGCCCTGACACAGATCCCTGCAGCCTCTCTGAGTCCACACGGTTAATATTTTTAATTTGGAGGCCTAAATCGTTAAGTGCTGACATCCAGCATCCTCTGACGAGGCTGCAGGTGCTCAGCACATTTTCAAACGTAGCCGCACAATTTTGGGCCCGTTTGTTTTTCCTGGCTACAGCAATTCAGGTGGGAGGTTTTAAAGAACTTAAGTAGGCTTTTGGCTGCTGGGTTATTGCTGGTTGCTGTGGATATATTGACTAATGGATGGAAAGGGGATACACGAGTGGCCCGTGGTGTTATTAAGGATTGTCAAGCAGGAGATAAAGCCCTTTTTAAATGGATATGTGCATAGGTTAAAATACATCACACGGATCCAGACATTGCTGGATAAACCCCGGAGTGATAGCTTTGGTTACAGCTCCTCATTTAGTTTAAATGTAAAATGGCCATAAATAACAGTTATTTCTCACACAGACAATTAAGTGCTCAATATTTATGAAATACCATGTATCACACAGACCTCTAAAGTTTGAGAAAAAAATCTTGTGCTGTTTTGGGGATTTATTACATTCTATATATTTCCTATTACATCCTATATATTTCCTATTACATTCCATATATTATCTAATGAAAGAAAACCTATATGAAAAAGAATAATTTCCCTTCACGTAGTACTTGTTTCAATTTTACCTCTTTTTGTTTCAAACTAGCCCTTCCTCAGCCTTGTATCTTTATTATCTTCATGGTGTGTTAAACTCTCCCATCAAAAGATAAGTGTAATTCTATTAAAGTAATATTCTTATTAAACTTCACCTGCCAACAGTTAAGCTTGGACTATAATTGTGAATTGTTTGATTTTTGAATCACTAAACATGCACTGAAATATTTAGGTTCCCTACATTTTTTTGCCATTATATTTTATAAAATATTTTATCACAAAGCAATCCTCTTAAAGCAGACTAAGGTAATATTGCCAGATGAAAATAATGATAATAAGTTTAGTAAGGGAAGCTAAAAAGAAAGCAAAATTCCTGACAATGGCAGTATTCATGAGACACTTGCACAGAAATTAGAATTTGTCTAGATACTCATTATTGCATTTTTAAACTGCTTTGTCCATCCATTTTTCATACTTGTGGTTCCAGACAGATTTTGGCTTTGGAAAGACAAACTGAGATTGCCTTGGATTTTGCTCTCTGCAAAATAATAATTAAAAAAAAAATAAAAATAATAATAAAAATTCTGCATAAGAACAAAATATTTTTAGTCATTTTTGTTTCATAAACTCTTGGAGAATTCTAATTTTTCACAACTTCCCTGTATTGAAATTTCCTGCATTACGGTCCAGAGGCAAAAAAAGGATGCTGGACTTTTTCCTGCTTGTCCACTTCCTTAAAAATAAGGAGAGTATGATGGAGATATGAGCAAAGCTAAATATTTGTATATATTTTTCCACACAGAAACTGAAAGGCACTTTAGTTAACTTTAAAAAAAATGCCTTTACTTGGTATTTAATTCAGTGAGCACCTATGGGTGATAGGTAATAACAAACTAATATTAAAGTTGTGTGATGGATCAATTAAGGACTAAAAAATTAACTTAGAGGAAAACATTGATAATAAAAATACCAGTATGAAATCTGCTGATAAAATAGTTACTAAAACCTCCTTCTCTTCAAGAGTGTTCAAGGAAATACCAATATTCGCTCAATAGCACAAAAACCAAGCGGAGAAATAATATTCTGTAATCAGCAGAGGCTGTTAATTTAGCAAAGAAATCAATCAGCTTGGCCAGGAATGATTGGCTCCTGTTCAACTTTTCCCTGGGAAAAGTGAAAAGTCATTTTTTCCATCTTGTACCTGGAAACCATTCCCACGAGGACACAACTGAAGTTGCTTTTTCCAGGCCCAGAATTCTCCACCCCCTCCTTGCCTTGGAGAAGGAATCCCACCTGTGAGTGCTAGAGCCAGATTCAAACACTGAAACAATTTCTGGTGGCAGGAGGAAGAGATCTCTGCCAGGTGCCAAATATAAAGCAGCACAATGGTTGGCAGTGTGGTAAACTTGTTTAAATTATATTTTTTCTTTGGGATTTTTCAGCCTTGAGTAAATGGACCTCCCTTGGATTGGAAACAGCAACTGAAACATTAAATAAATCAGCATGCCAACTTTTTAAAGGCATAAAAATAAATTAAAACTTGAAAATTTGGATTCAACAAGTTCATCATGCTTGTAACTAAGTGTCAATATACTGAAATGATTCAAGATACAGTTCCTAGCTCTAATTTTTGGTCAATGCTGCTTTCAATAACGAGTGTTTTTGGCTCAAATATGAATTACAGCTCTTCTGAATGGAAGCTGACTGGTGCCATCCCACAGAACACAACATAAAATCTTATCTCATGGAGGGCACTTATCAACTGCTACAAACACCACGCTCAAAATCAAGTCATGACCAAAATCAAAGTCCATTTCTTCTGTCGTCAGTTCTCTACCACTGTGGGAGCTCTCCTTACACACTAATCAAAGTGATTTTCCCCCTCTCTCCAGATCAATTTCCTTCCACAATAAAAATCAATTCTCAGTCACTTTGTCTTCCCCAGTCAAAGTCAATTCCCCTCACGCTGACATACATATTCAAATGTCTCCCCCTGGAACAGCAGCACAATCCAACCCCCTGCAAGTCTTTATGAATTGATCTGCTTTACCCACAGGCAAACAAAATTAATCCCCACTCACACTTGGGGGATCAATTTCCTCCTCCCAGCTTAACTCTGTTTCCCCTCCCTGACCATC
>VZTB01011685.1:319702-335994 GCA_013397245.1 Thryothorus ludovicianus | reverse complement strand
GACAAACTGAGATTGCCTTGGATTTTGCTCTCTGCAAAATAATAATTAAAAAAAAAATAAAAATAATAATAAAAATTCTGCATAAGAACAAAATATTTTTAGTCATTTTTGTTTCATAAACTCTTGGAGAATTCTCATTTTTCACAACTTCCCTGTATTGAAATTTCCTGCATTACGGTCCAGAGGCAAAAAAAGGATGCTGGACTTTTTCCTGCTTGTCCACTTCCTTAAAAATAAGGAGAGTATGATGGAGATATGAGCAAAGCTAAATATTTGTATATATTTTTCCACACAGAAACTGAAAGGCACTTTAGTTAACTTTAAAAAAAATGCCTTTACTTGGTATTTAATTCAGTGAGCACCTATGGGTGATAGGTAATAACAAACTAATATTAAAGTTGTGTGATGGATCAATTAAGGACTAAAAAATTAACTTAGAGGAAAACATTGATAATAAAAATACCAGTATGAAATCTGCTGATAAAATAGTTACTAAAACCTCCTTCTCTTCAAGAGTGTTCAAGCAAATACCAATATTCGCTCAATAGCACAAAAACCCAGCAGAGAAGTAATATTCTGTAATCAGCAGAGGCTGTTAATTTAGCAAAGAAATCAATCAGCTTGGCCAGGAATGATTGGCTCCTGCTCAACTTTTCCCTGGGAAAAGTGAAAGGTCACTTTTTCCATCTTGTACCTGGAAACGATTCCCACGAGGACACAACTGAAGTTGCTTTTTCCAGGCCCAGAATTCTCCACCCCCTCCTTGCCTTGGAGAAGGAATCCCACCTGTGAGTCGTAGAGCCAGATTCAAACATTGAAACAATTTCTGGTGGCAGGAGGAAGAGATCTCTGCCAGGTGCCAAATATAAAGCAGCACAATGGTTGGCAGTGTGGTAAACTTGTTTAAATTATATTTTTTCTTTGGGATTTTTCAGCCTTGAGTAAATGGACCTCCCTTGGATTGGAAACAGCAACTGAAACATTAAATAAATCAGCATGCCAACTTTTTAAAGGCATAAAAATAAATTAAAACTTGAAAATTTGGATTCAACAAGTTCATCATGCTTGTAACTAAGTGTCAATATACTGAAATGATTCAAGATACAGTTCCTAGCTCTAATTTTTGGTCAATGCTGCTTTCAATAACGAGTGTTTTTGGCTCAAATATGAATTACAGCTCTTCTGAATGGAAGCTGACTGGTGCCATCCCACAGAACACAACATAAAATCTTATCTCATGGAGGGCACTTATCAACTGCTACAAATACCACGCTCAAAATCAAGTCATGACCAAAATCAAAGTCCATTTCTTCTGTCGTCAGTTCTCTACCACTGTGGGAGCTCTCCTTACACACTAATCAAAGTGATTTTCCCCCTCTCTCCGGATCAATTTCCTTCCACAATAAAAATCAATTCTCAGTCACTTTGTCTTCCCCAGTCAAAGTCAATTCCCCTCACGCTGACATACATATTCAAATGTCTCCCCCTGGAACAGCAGCACAATCCAACCCCCTGCAAGTCTTTATGAATTGATCTGCTTTACCCACAGGCAAACAAAATTAATCCCCACTCACACTTGGGGGATCAATTTCCTCCTCCCAGCTTAACTCTGTTTCCCCTCCCTGACCATCTCCTTCCTCCCCTCATGACACAGGATTGTGTTTCTGCCCTGCCTGGTGCCCTTCAGAAGCTCTGATCTCCTCCTATCACATCCCTCTCAGGGTTTTATTCCAGCTTTTCCCTTCTTATTCCTTGTTCCACATCTCCTCTACCACATTCCTTACAAGGTTTTATTCCAGCTTTTCCCTTCTTATTCCTTGTTCCAAATCTCTTCTATCACATTCCTTAAAAGGTTTTATTCCAGATCTTCCCTTCTTATTCCTTGTTCCAAATCTCCTCTATCACATCCCTCTCAGGGTTTTATTTCAGCTTTTCCCTCCTTATTCCTTGTTCCAAATTTCCTCTATCACATTCCTTATGAGGTTTTATTCCAGCTTTTCCCTTTTTTATCCCTTGTTCCAAATTGGTAGCAATTCCAGAATGCACATTCCATTCTTTCCCTTTATTTCACTCCTCTCTCTGGGGTCTCTTACACACAATTCCTTCCCAGTTCAGCAGTGGTGCTGTAAGTTTAATCAAATGGAAGTTGAAACACTTCATTGGCTCAAGGAATTAATCCTGCCTGGACCTTTTATTTTTTTTTTATTTTTACATTCGTTTTGCTCAAGATGCTACTCTGTTTTTAGACCTTGATCTTTTGAGATTTCAATACACTGTTCTCAGAAACATATCTCAGTTCAATCGTCACAATTCCATTTACTTTCTTCTCTGAACATCTCAGACCTTATCCTTCCCTCTAACCAAGATTTGTGGGATGTCATTTTTCTAAAATGTTTTACAGATGGACTCTGAAGAAAACCCACCCACTCATCATATGTTTCTCATGGGGTTTTTATACCTTTGGGTAGATTTTCGTCCAGACTTGTCTGATTATATTTTGAGAATAATTGTTTTACAGTTCAGGAAAAAGGAGAAATGAAAACACAAGCAAATATTCTAAATAATATCCAACCAGAATTTCATATCACTCAGCTTTTTGAGTAAGACTTCATCTGGAGGTAGTTAGGATAGGAAAGTAAATGCAGAAAACAAAGGAGATCAATATTCAAATTTTGTTGTAAACCTATTAAATGTTATATTCAGAATATCTAAAATAATTTTAATGGTCTGACAATGTTTACCTTGAATTTATTTCAATGCATAAAACCATTACATCTGTAACTGCAGTGCTGGACCGTGTTAGGCTGCTAACGTAATTTCCTTCAAATTTTTTGGACAAAATTATAAATCTGTGATTGACATCATCATGCTTTAGCCTCAATCACCTCCACAATATCAGCCTCCATGACACATAAGGTTTTACATTTTCCAGCAGAATAAACAAAGAACATTTCCCCCCCTCAAAATAAAATTTGCGCTATTTCAGGGGAAAGCAAATTTATTCTTCACAATCACCTTTATCTTTTGCCTCTCCCAGCATTTAAAACACTATTTGTGTGTGCTGTTTGGAGTTAATTTCTGTGAAAAAAAAAAAAAAA
Source organism: Thryothorus ludovicianus (assembly GCA_013397245.1). Classification (NCBI taxonomy): domain Eukaryota; kingdom Metazoa; phylum Chordata; class Aves; order Passeriformes; family Certhiidae; genus Thryothorus; species Thryothorus ludovicianus. The sequence continues at coordinate 332,896 of VZTB01011685.1, read as the reverse complement.
AAAAAATAATGGAGGGGGGGAAGTTGTCATAAGTGCAAACAACAAAACAAACGTGGGATTTTGCTGGCATGGAGCTCGTGGCTGAGTGCTTTCCTGGAAACCCAGCCTGGGAGGGCTGCAGTCCCATCCCCTCTGAAAATGCAGAAAATACCTATTGTTTCAGCACCAGGTGCACATGTTTGTCTACAAATTGTTTTCCTCCTGAAGGCCAAAGAACAAAAGCCAAAAAAAACCCCTAAATTGGAAAATAACCTCATCCAAGCTCGTTTGCAGGAAATCCAGCACTCTCAGCTTTATCATTCCAAAAGCCATGAAGACAACACAAGGGGCAGCTCCGTGTGCTTTATCTAGAGAAAAAGAATTTTCCCTCAAGAAAACTCGGACAGCCTCACTGAGGGACTAGGGGAAGAAATGTTCAAGTCTGCTGATGTCTTTGGTTTCTGTAAGTTTTATCTAATTTAGCAATAAGATAAAGATCGGAATTTTCTTTTATCACTCATTTAATCATAGATATTCCTGTACAGCCAGAACAAATTAAATTCTTGCGTTGAATGACTGAAAATGTGCTCAAAAGGGAAAGTTGCTTGCTTTGGTTTTGCCTTTTCTTTTGTGCTCTCCAAAGACCTGGTTGAGAGACTGCACAGCTGGAGAATATTGTTCAAGTGGAAAAAAAAAAAAAAAGAATGGAGTCTGAACCAATTAAAAATACTTGCAATTTTATAGAATTTTTTATGACTATCTCACTCTTACATTTCAGATTAAACAGATCTTTGCAACTCCTTCTGATCACATTCTAATGACAAACAACACATAACACAATCTGAAGCAATTTTGGAAAACATCTCACACAAAATCCACAGCAGGTCTTTGTGCCCACAGTGATTGATATCAGAAGCTATGGAGAGATCCACTCAGGAATTGCCAGTTTTCTGCAAATCTGCTTTTCCAGTCTTGAATTATTTTAAGGAACACAGAATATTCAGATAGATTTCTGACAACTCACAGTGAGTCACCCAAAAGCAGAAATTAATCCCTGCATTATGACAGCCCAAACAGGAGCACCACTGCTCTTAAAGTGGGTATTTGTCATGATACTCCCGAGTAAAATGTCAATTCAGGCTTTCATTTTTAGAGTTCTTCAAAGTTCTGGCAGTTACTTCTGCAACAAACAGCCATGGAGAGATTGAATCTGCTGTACCCTGAGTTTTGGAAGGGAGGGACTTATCCTGACAAATCAGAACAGCATTGAATCTACCAAGCAAAGTCACCCCTCTGTAGGGAAGTATTTATTTTTAAAATTCCATTTCAGTCCTGTGGGAAGTCAAAGGAATATATAAGGCAAAATCCCTTTTTGCTTAAGATCACATAGATAAGAGCACAACTGGAGAGCAACGTGAAAATTTCCAGTGGTATTTTCCACAAGCACAGCTCACTGATTTCAGGGGGAAAGAGAAATAGAAATAAGTTTTTGAAATAGGTTTAGGTTTCTCTGTCCTCCTGAGGAGCTGAGGGATGGGGTTGGTGTTCAGGGGCAGAGGAACAGACAAGGAGCATTTCAGCTGAAATTTGGTGCTTGGCCCAGTAATGACAGTTTAGAAAGACACATCCAGAGAGTCATTAAAGGGTTTTTTGTGGACAAGGCTCTTCTCTGAAGCAGGGACAGAGAGGGAATGGGGTAGCAGGAGACCTGGGAGCAGGAAGGTGAGTTTGCTGCTCAGAGAAAACACCAGAAGAGAGGAATGGAGAAATTCTTGACAAGAGCAAGAAGAGGCTCTATAAACGGAATAATTTCACTTCCTTTTTTACCCATCCTGGTTCAGCCTGTCACCAGCTGCTCACCATATAGGAACATTATCCCTCAGGAACACCTGAGCTCTTTGTCTTCCCATGTTGAAGATTTCTGTCTGCAAGTCCCATCCCAGTCTCCAAAAATCAGTCCTAGAACAGGCTGTGGGTAAAAGAGGTGGAGATTTACACTTTGAACCATCTCTGAGTATGGGGATGAAAGGGACATAAAAGAAGTCAGAGCAGGAAAGCCAATGCCCAGGTGCTCTCTCCTTCTAGAGGTTCACACTGGGTTTAAATTAGTGAGTGAGTCTTAGCCAGCAATAACAAATAACATCCTTCTTCATTTCAATGTGAAACCAGAAAACAGCACTCACAAATAATTATTGTCTTCCTAAATAAAATGAATTTGTGGGGGAAAAAATGAGTACTGAGAAAGGCAGGGTCCAAAAAAATCTGATATTGGGAATTTTTTGGGTGGAGGAAATAAGGCAGCAGTGAAACAGTGGAAAGTCTCCTGAAGTGCAGCAGCAGAAAGCATGGAATTAATTCAGATAATTAAGCATGTGTGAACTGCTGCTAGCAGGAGGATGCAAATGACTCATCTGTGTATCTGACTTCTCAAATTAATAAGGAATGTTGGGAAGGGGAATCCAGGGTCCAGGTGGTGATGGATCAGCTCTGCATCCCTGTGGGAGCCCAGGTGGGAGGAGAGGGGAGAGAGGAACATTTTCTGCTTCTAGGGAGTTTTGTCCCCTCTAAAGCCAGCAGTGGGTGCACAGGAGGTGAGAGGAAGACCCTGAGCAGCAAGGGATGATTCCCAAGTTTGATACAGAAGGAGAAAATTCTCTTTTCTCCAGTTCCTAAAAGCTCACTCCAGAGGAAGGCAGTGCTGTGCCAGCTGGGGAAGGCAAAGGAAAGGCAACTCCCAATTCTCCTGCAGAGGCCATTTCTATTTAATTTAGGAATTAGTTCCTGATGTGTCATCATCTCTATAATGATACAAAACTAAAGAAAAGAGAGAAAATTTAAGAACTCGGTAAATCCTCAGTGTTTGTGTTCCTGTACAATAATCTGACTCTCAGATATTTAATTTAGATATAGTTCTGAAAGAAACTCAGCTCTTTTTCCTACTTAGGGACTGTAACTGGGCCAGTGTGTGTTATTTTCAATGCCACATTTTCCTCTCTTAATGTTTGTGTTCAGGTATCATTGTTTGATTTTCCAGAGCTCAAAATGTGGATATTTCATATTCCATTCAGCACCTCCTCATGAGATATGAGAAAAGTATTCATAGAAAGCAGTTGTATTTGGGTTTAACATTGTTAGCGTTTCCTCTCATGAGGGATATTAAATAATTTCATGCACAACTGCTCAAAATATTTTTTAAACTTCTGTAAACATAAGATTGCCAAAATCTAACATATGTTATGTGGTATTTAATCCTCCAGAGGAACTGAAGGAACAAAACACTTCTGCTAAAGTAATTAATAAGCACCAATACAGATACCTAGAAGCTGTTCCATCAAAATGAATCATATCCTTCTCGAAGTCACACCCAATATTTAAGCAGTCTAAAAATGAAAATTCAATACACAAGAATACCGGTTTAAACAAGTGCTGAAATCTCATGTATCGAGATCAAATCACCAAAGCTGTGCTACCTTCTGGTGCTCCTGAATCAGGGAAAATAGGGAAGTTATTTGTAGAAAATTAATTTTGCCTATGAAAAACCTCGTTTGGCACAGCACACGAATCCTATGGGGACTGGTGATTAAGGTTAAAGTGCATGTTAATGAATTATTGAAAGTAAATTAAAAACCAGCAGAGTTCCCCAAATCCACTACTATTTGTAAAGGTATTTTCAGTTACTGCTTGCAGGCAAGACAAATAAATCTTCCTTTTTGTTTTCCTGCAATTTAACACATGCAAAATTCTCTGCAAAGTGAATCCCTCTGTAATACCTGGTCAGCGTTGAGTTCTTCACTTATTTAGTCCTAATATTTACTAGGTAAAAATAGAAACTCAGGTCACGTGTGGATCTTTTCAACCAACACAGGATTCCTCAAGGTGCAGCAAAAAGTTCGAGCTCCTTCCACCAGCCCAGGGCTGAAGCTGCTGCCTGGGGGTCCTGGGCAGAGCTGCAGGAAAATGTTTCTTCCAGTTTAAGGGAAAAAAAAAAAAATCCTCTCCTCCTTCTCTCAAGGTGTGACAGCACAGAGGAAAGAAATTAAAATTCCACGAAGAGCAGAGGGAATAATCAGGAGAGGCAGTATCCCAGTCAGTGAGGTGTTTTACTGGATTACCATTGCTAGCTCTGAAATTAGAGCTGCTCAATTGTTTTACATGGAATAAACACTGAAAGTAAATAAAAATCAGCATCTGAGCCTGCATTAGAACCATGGACTCCTCCACAGGTGATGTCACTGAGCTATAAATTCATGATTTTTCTTTTAGTATTTCATGCTTAATTCTTTTTTTCATTATTTATCATAAGAGAGCTTTACACATAAAACCATTTATGCATCTTAATATTTGTATTTTTAGTCTTTATAATAATTTCAACATAATTTTTATGACTGGAATGGTGTGGAATTTTATTTTTTATTTTTTCTGCTTTTCATTTTAAAGGAAAGGAATCTTTCCAGTAATGAAATTTCTTTATTGAAATGATAATTCAAAATAATAATAAAAAAAATATTGATTCTTGGTTTTGATTTTAACATTTCTCTTAGTACTGAATGAGGGAGTCTGCATGGTTTAAGGTGTTATTAATAAAATTTAAATCCTTAGGAAAATCAGAATAGAAAGAAAGCAAAAAAAGCAAAATAAAAAGGTTTCTTCATTTTCACATGATAAAGAAAGGAAAGTTACAGCTTTAAATGTCCAAGTCGATTTTCATGTGAAGGCATTTTCAGAATAAACCTGGGTTTTGTGCTTGAGCCACAATAAATTTCATTCAGTTGTCATCATCTGAATGACAGAAGTGACACAGAAACTGAAATTCCTTTTTCCTTCACAGAAGGTTCCTCCAATTCAATATTGAAAAAATGAGATTTTTTTTTTTTTACCAAAGCTGTCACTGCCTTTTTCACGTGGGCTTCTGCTGGGCCAACACGCTGCACACCTTTGCAAGATGCTTAATTAATTTACACTAATGATGCAGCCACTCCATCGTCCCCACGCCCCCTCCCCTGCACAGATCCATCCCAGGATCAAAGTGGGAATTCCTGGAGCTGGAGCTTCCCCCAGGGCTCCAGGGCACAACTCCCCTCGCTCAGGAGAGATGGGTGGAATTTATTTATTTTTACTCGTGGATTAAGAGGCTCTTCAGTATCTTCACCACAAAGCAGAATGAAGTGGCCATGAAATTCAGGCTCCTTGGTGGATGAGGAGTCATTAGCCTAAAATTCCTGTGATTAAACAGGCTGAGACAAGGGCAGGATGAATTACAGAGGTGGGAGAGTTTAAGGACCACATTAGAGACCAGGAGAGGGGAAACCCCACAACCTTGAACCCTTTATGTAACAGAATCTTTATAAAACATTATTTTCATTATTTAGTGGATATATTTGCTGCAGACTCTGCAAAGTATGGTTTTGAGGGTTTTAGAGACCAAAATACAGATTTCTATGAAAAAAAAAAAAGTGGGAACTGCCTACTTGGGTCCTTTCAACTACGTCACAAATTTAATTTTTCTCTAAGTAAAATACACTTTATAGATTTTTTGTGGCTTGCTTTGTTTTCCCCTCTTTGGAAACAACTCAGCCTTTCTCCCAACATCAAGACTTTCAGATCCACTCATCAACTTTAATTTGAGAAATAATGGAGATCTCAGAGTTACACAATTCAGAAAATATGAAAATAGTCACATTGTGGGCACGAGTGGCTTTAAGCTGATGGAGGGCAGATTAAATTGGATGTTAGGAAGAATGGGATGAGCTCTGAGGTCCCTTCCAACCCAAACCATGCTGGGATTCTGTGAAAATCAGCAGCCTGGGAGGAAATCACTGACCCCACAGAAGGAAAGATTGAGAGTTTGACATTTTCTATTTCAGCAAATTGTGTATTTTTCCAGTTTTCTTGGCATTTCTGGAGCCAGCTGACACCATTTCGTGGGTTGGTGGGTAAAGGAGAAGTGCTGGGCTTGAGAGAAACTCTGGTTCCAGAATGCAGGAACACATTTACCTTGTTCCCCAAGGTGTCTTTCCAGGTTTTCATCCCGCAGCAATTGTTTGTCACAAAGCTGAAATATTTAAAAATCAGGTTCTGAAGAGGCTGCACTGAGAAGTTCACATTTTTCACAGCTCAGCAAACCCTGTCATGGAAAAGCTCTGTTAACATGGTTCACATACTCGTGCTGAAAATGACATTTAGCTGCAGACACACACACACCCCCCAAGTCAGAGACACAAAAAAATCCCAAATATTTCTCCACATAAATCCAGAACGACAAAATATTATCTCTTTGCATGAAGCAGAATAAAAAGAGCTGACTCTCGTTTTGAAGGTATTTAAGCTCAGTAATTGTCTAAAAGAGAATTTTCCCTCGCTGCTTTTAAGAACCCAAAATTTATTGCAGCATCGTAGGAGTCTTCAAGGTCAAAGGGTAGAGAGGCTGCTTGCTGCAATATAATCTGACATGATAAATCATGTACAAGCAGCCAGCAGTGCTGCTATCATGAATTTGTAGGAGAATAGAGAAAGATTTTTACAAAAATATTCATTAAATTATATGGAAATTTTCATTTTTTTTATGTGTTCTGTTTTACTGCTTTGTTTTTGCTTCCCAATAAACAATCTTTGCAAAAAGCCCTTTCTCTTTCTTATCTCTCCTTTGACAAACGTGATGTCACAGAGCACAGGCTGCTAGTGGAACAGAGGCAGAGGATTTTTTTGGGACTGTACTACAGAAAAAGCATTTTTCAGAAAGTTTGAAAAAAATGACATATTCAGGGTTTTTTTGTTTGTTTTATTATGAGGAAACACGTGTATAACATTCCTGAGGATGATGGCAGAGGAACAGAGCCTTCAGCAGCACTTTAATCTGCTGCTCAACTCCATTTCACCTGGGGGAAAAAATAATTGAGAGACTGACAAAAAAAGTGACTGAATTTGTTTAGAGCTGAATCCTGCAAGCATGCCAGGCTGGTTGAACGCTGCAAAACCCCAAAATCTCACAGAAACCATGAAATCTCCTGAAAGAGATGCTTTGCAGGACACAAAAGAAGATCCTGAAGCAGCCAATGCCACGGCTGCAGGGTGGGAGTGGGAGGCAATTTCACAGCGTGCAAAGGCTTTGGACTTTCAATCCAAGTCCTTATGGACAAAGCAGATTAATAAATTGCAATAAATATGAATGAAAGCATGGAAAATACCCAGAATCCAAATTCAAAACAGAGCAGCTCAGGGTCTCTTTAATTTCGAACAGGGTGGGATACAAGGAACCAGAGTGAATTCCACTAAAATATGAGATTTTAGTTGTACTGCCAGAAATGGATTTCAAGGTGCTCTAGAAGAAATGATGGGGTTTTATCCCCTCTTCTCACATAACTCATACAGTTATCCCTGAGAGGAGCTGAATTTAATCCATTGCTACACGAGAGGGAATAATAATAATAATAACAAATAATAATAATAATTATTATTACCATTACTATTATTACCGCCACTGTAATCTTCTTCTTCTTTTAGGACCTTAGGGTTCATAGCTGAAGTTCTTTCTCAGCTTTTCAGAAAGAGCTAGGTTTTGTTTCCCTGTCCTTATTTTCCAGTATCCATAGCTCCCCTATCTGACACTTTAATCTTTTTTTTCAGGGTCATTTGCAAAAATGAAGAGCTGTAAATCTTTCATTAATTCAGGAATTCATTAATTAATTTCATTAACTGGACACATTCACATTGGCCATTTACCTATAAAACACAAAAGTGTTTGAACTATTCAAAAGCTGTAATCTAAACAAATATATGCAACAAAGATATTAAATATAATATTTAATTACTCAATAAAATATTACACAAAATCATTGATCCATACACAAACAACAATAAAACATAAAGGCCAACCCTCAATCTAGAAAATATTTGCCATTTCAATTTGAATTATCCCTGGCAGTACCAGCATTAAAAAAGGAAAGATTTGACTTTGATTTGATGCTATTCCTTTATTTTTGGGATGGCAGGAGTGAAGTGTTTATCAGCCAAGGGCCACACGGGCTCTGCATTTCACCTTGCAGCATCAGAGCCCAGGCTGGGCAGGCTCTCTCAGCTGTCACAAACTCCCATTTTTACCCAGGACACCCAGCAGTGGCACTTATTAACTGAGAAACTATTTCCACTCTTTTTCCATGGGGAAGCTCGAAAGCACCAGCGCTCTGAGGGATGCATAAATGGAAATTAGCTGCTGCTTTTTGCCCAGAAAGCAAACAACTATCAGCCCCATCAAATGTTTGCTTTTCCTTCTCTTTTTAATTCCTCGCAACAAAAAGGCCAGCTGGCATTCCTTCCATTTCTATTATTTTCCCAAGATCCAGAGTAAGCCAAACTCACAATTACCATAAATCTAGAGGGCAGTGTCTAACAGATAAATCTACCAGAGCTGATGATTAAAATTTAGCTTTTCAGAAGAACCCTGCTCATATTGCACCCAGGATTCAATTTTAAATGCATCACATGAAAATGGAATGCACCTCTCCACCCTGCTGTTATTCCTCACTCCACCTTTTCTCTCTGGGTCTGATCACTCTCACTGTCATCACTGGGGCTGCCATTTCCAAATTTCATGGCTTTGGTGTCCAGTGAAGCAGGAAGGGCTCAGCCAGTTCACCTGACCCACTGAAAGTGCCTTTGCTCCAGCCAGGGGCGAGCTGAGCACTAAATACTGTTCTGAGTCACCAAACACAGAACTCTGCAGTAAATGCAAGCTGAGACACTCCAGGCCAGATTTATTCCTCATAAAAATGGGTATAATCCTTCTTTAAAGACTGGATCCTCAAAGGACTCAAGGAACTTTCTATTCCCTACCCTGAAAAGGGGGTATTAAAGCTCTTTTGAGTCACGGAGGTGTCAAATCCCAACACTTAACATTCCCACCAAAATGTCCACGTATAAAGTTTTGGAATTCATGATGGGAATATCCTGTTAACAGGCAAAGCAGCTGCCACGAAAGAGCTGCCCTTGGTACCTGAGATCACCACAGGCCTCTGCAGACTTGGAGGCTTTGAGGAAGAGATTCCTGTATTTGGACTAGAAAAACATTAGAAAATGATGCTTTTAGTCCTAAGTGCAGACCAAAATTTCACCCTAATAACACAGGACCCCACAAACACCAACCCAGCTCTGTTCCTGCTCTGCAGATCCTCATCTCTCCTGCAGATCTGTCCTAATAGTTGGGCTGCCTTGGAATGCCACGTGGATAATTAGCTTGCTATACCATTAATGAGAGAAATCCACGAAGCATCTACATTTTAACCCCCTCCTAAAAAGAAGAATAATATTAATACAGAATTTCCCAAAGCTAGAGCTCTGTACATAAAAATTGAAATAGATCTCAACTCACACACAACCAAAGATTTGCAGGAGGGATTTGGATTTGCATTCCTTCACTTGAAGTAATTAAAAGCAAATCTCAAACTTGTTATCTTAACATAAAAATGCATTGCTGAAAATTTTAAGCTTCAAAATCTTTTTGTTAATTTTTGACCACATCAGTGCCTCTGTAACAATTTTCCAAAGAAGTCATTTGGTTTACGGAGTGACCACAGGACGTGGATTGTAAATATCAAGTCTTTGTTCAAAGCAGCACAAATTCTGAAGAAAAAAGCATTTTGTTGATCATTACTGCAAAATTGTGTTTTACAATTGAAACCCGTGCCTGCTCACCTGGGAAGCATTTGAACACAGGAGCATTTTAAACGTTCACACCTCCATAACAGCCAGCAGAATGTGCCTAATAAAGGCTGATTTACACTGTATTTGATTAAACTGTATCTCCATCTGCAGAAGGTAAATGGATTCTTAAATTACTCGGGGTAATTACAGCCCACAGCCCTCGCAGACCTCTTGCATCAGTTCCTGTGCCGTGAGGGAGGCGGCAGCTCCTCAGCTGGGTGAGGAATTCCACATTCTATGGAATTAAATCCAGGGAATCCCAAAGATTCCCTCCTTCCACAGGAGCCCTGAGCTGGGGCTGACCCTCTGTGCAAAGACAACTCCTCTTGGAAAAGGAAACCAGAATAATTCCTGACAGAAGAGCAGAAGAGTTTGTGGATTTATTGGGTTTTTCTTGGGATTTTTTTTGTTTTCCCATTAAATGGCCACTGAGCAGCCCAAATGCTCCAGTAAAGCTGAGCTGAAAGTTCAGCTGCTAAATATTTTGAATTCAAACAAGTTTATTTAAACTAATTTTACCTGAACTTCAAGGAGAGTTTAACACATAGAAAAGTAATTATGGAGGATTAGATAATTACTGAATTACTGAATAATTATTAGATAATTATTGAAAAATGCAAGCTTATTTAAAATGGTCACAGCATCCTAAATTCAATATTTCTGTATTAATGATCTAGAGAAGCCTATTTTCAGACAGTCTCTTTTTTTTGATATCACAGTTTTCAACTTCAGTTAAAATAAAGAAGGCAGGAAGAGATTTGAGGATTTTTGAGTCCAATCTGCATGCTGTAGTCACACTTCTAGAAAATACAAAGTGAGAAAAAAGGGGCTGTAAAATGTTTTCTCTTTTGATAATGGAAGAAAATTGTCCAGTTTCCAATTTTGTTGTTGACTTTGCTGATAAGAAATCAGTTAATGAAACCTTTGATGATAATTAATGTAACAGCAAAAAAAGTGATTTATTGTCTTTTAATTTAATGCCAAATTTTACCCTTTTTGCTGGTAATTTATAAAAAATTCTGTTTCCCTTGAAAAGTCCCTAGGCAATAGTTTTAAAGTCTACAGAAAGCAGAGAGAGTCAAAGGGAAAGATTTGGCAGGACACTAATATATATGAAAAAAAAAAAAATAAGATGTTTAAACCAAAAGATCCTGACAATAAATATCTATCAAATCATTATTAATTTTCAAATTTCACTGTGGGAAAACTGAGGGTGTTGCAGTGGCTTTTATGCCTGACTCCAGAGCTGCTCCAACTCCACCACCAGCTTTGGAATATTTGGTTCCGTATCACCTCAGAAACACACCTGAGTATTATTCCTGGCCTAAGGACTACGGGAAATCTGAAGATTTCTGGCACGTAGGTTAAAAAAATAAAGAACTTGAAGAATGAATTGGAAATTTGTCAGTTTGTGTCAAAGATGTAGAATAACTGAATTGCTCTGTAGTGTTATCACTTGTGTGATATTCACTCAAGAATGAGTGAATAATTAATAGAATAAAAATTAACAACACAAAATTTGATTTGGTATATAAGAGTTTATAACAATTTTTTTTCCTTCTGGCCCAATATTCTGGTATTATTATCGAGGAACCCAATAGCCATAAAACAAAGAGAAAAAACCCTAAGATTCCGTCAGATTTTAGGCTGGAATAGATACTTTTTATTCCCTAGAACTGAAAAAACCGTGGTCTGAAGATGGAAAATGAAATTAAGTTTTGATGTAACCTCACTTCAGGGTCCTGTGTGATCCTGGGCCTGTCCCTCAGCTGAGCAGCTGCTGAAGGGAATTCCCGAGGTTTAATTGAAATATGGCTCAATGGACAATCAAAGTTGCTCGAGAATCTCCAGTGTTCTGAAATTTTACATATTTTCCCCCAAAATTTCATTAATTTAGGACATGATGCTATCACCTAATAGTTTCATAGGATGCATACTATTTAATAAAAAGCCCTGATTGTTACTAGGACCCCTGGAGTAAATTACAATTGCTTTTCTAACGCTGAGGCCCTGTAAAGGCCCACAGTGCCCAGGTCCCACACGTGCTGTTGTAAACTTTGGATTTTGCTCTGACAGATGGGAGGGCTGAATTAGAATAGAATCAGATCCGTGCGAGGGAAACTGCAATTCCTTCTTCAGACTGTGTTTTGTTTGTCACAGCAATTGATGCTGGACTTTGGACAACAAACAGCCCTTTAGCCTGGAGAGCATTTTTGGGCTGTGCTGCTCCTCAATGCCTGACTCTGATCACAGAGTTCAGTTCTGAATTCCCCCTCCAAATATAAACCATTAATTTCAAATGTACATATCTTTCCTACACTATTTTGCTATTTTTAAAGTTCTTTTAATGGCAAGCATTCAACAGTCCAACGCTCCCTGAGAATTCAAGGGGTATCCCAACTTTCTTCTAAACTCAGAATTATAAACTGCTGCTGATCACATAAATAAACCAATAAATACCCAATTCAGCACCTCTGAAAAGTCTGTGTGCAGAACACTGACACTTAGATGTTGGCCTGATGTGCTTCATTCAAATACCAAATTATTTCATTAAAAATCAGCAAGTTTTTAAGAGCAGGCAACAGGAGGGTGATAGAGCAAACAAGAATTAAGTCGCTGTTAACTCTGTATGTATTGAACCCTTAAATTTACTTCTCAATTCAAATATAATTGTCAGCACGTATCCAAGCCAGGAGAGTCAGGGACATGAGGATGTCCTTTGCTAATGCCAACACAGATTACAGAAAAGCACAGTGAAAATGGAGTCACGTGGCTGAAAAAGGGCCCAAGGACACAGCGGCTTCCCAAGAGATGTGAGAAACGTGGTGGCTGCTCAGACCTAGCTCAGAAAAAGCAAAGCACAGACACACAGAACTAGGAAAACTAGGGTCCATTAATCTGGACATGTTAGTTTTACCAAAATAAGAGAGGAAAAAAAACAAAGACAGAATTGCAGCCTTGTCTGATCAAAATTACTGTTTTTTTTTTTTGAAGGTGTTGAAATAGTTTTAAAGTTAATTTTAAAAGTTTGAAAGCAGTACTTGCACTATTATCTTTATGACACTAGGAATGAAGGCAAGCAGCTTCCTACTCTGATAAGTGCTATATTGCAAAATTTACTTTTAGTGCAGTCTACACTTCTTGCAAACCATTTTAGTCAGAGTGACAAAGGTGATCAATTAAATAAAGCTAACTGTGAAAGACCAGCTTTTCTTTGTATTAAAATCAACAGTTGTGTTATCAGATCATAAATAAAGTTAGACACAATTAAAATTGGAAAGACAAAGTTATCAATGGGAAATGAAAATATTCTAATGCAATAAATTCTGAAAATCCAGTGATAGAAATTAATTTTCCAGAGGAAAATTAATGCTTTGACTCTGAAACAGCTGAAAGGAAAAGGGATTCAGCAAGGATTTGGGATCTCAAGGCTTTCCCCATTTCCTGAGCTAAACTTTGGGACCTAAGAGCACAGGAATTAATATTTAGGAGTTAAAATTGTACTAATTCTATATCAAA
>VZTB01011685.1:262430-319506 GCA_013397245.1 Thryothorus ludovicianus | reverse complement strand
TAAAATATAAAATAAAATAAAATAAAATAAAATAAAATAATAAAATAAAATGCAGCTTTGAGTTTCCAACGGAGGAATTCTAACCCCCAAATCTACCCAAAGTTGGAGCCTGTCCCTTCAAGGGGAGAAGTTCCAAGAGGACTTTGGGGTCCCCTGCAGCAGCAGGGGCTGACAGACAAATGTCTCTGAGGGGGAGACANAAATTAATGCTTTGACTCTGAAACAGCTGAAAGGAAAAGGGATTCAGCAAGGATTTGGGATCTCAAGGCTTTCCCCATTTCCTGAGCTAAACTTTGGGACCTAAGAGCACAGGAATTAATATTTAGGAGTTAAAATTGTACTAATTCTATATCAAATGCTGGGCTACCCATTCATTAAATAATGTGCAGATGTTGCTTCTCCAGGATCTCTGTTGCCTTGATCATGCACGTATCAGAAATGTTCTGGTTTTACAGGATTTGGGCATTCACCAGGATTTCCCATTTTATATTAAAAAGTGCCTTTCAGACCTGAAAATAAAATAAAATAAAATAAAATAAAATAAAATAAAATAAAATAAAATAAAATAAAATNACAAATGTCTCTGAGGGGGTGACACCTCGGAATAAATCGGAATAACTCAATCTGAAAGTTGAGCTAACAGACTTTTGGACAGTAGTAAATCACTGTCAAACAATGAGAGACACGCTGATGGTTCTAACTCTTCTCTCTGTTGACACATCAATCTGTCTGTCACTCAGTGCAGAGCAGAATCCATTACATTAATATGTTTCCACAGGCAAATTGAGAAATTGTGATTTTGATCTAATCAGGGTGGTTATTTTTTGCAAATGGCAATTTTAGCTTGTTTAAAGTTCTTCTTATAATAAATTAAATTTTAGTTGAACAAATGAAACATTTAGAGCTGAAAACAACTAAATATTAGTGCAGGGAAATTAATTTTTTTCAGTGATAATGCTTCTGGAGAAGGAAATACTGTATAAAACAGTAATGAAGATGCTACATATTATCTTCCTCAAAACTAAAATATTTTAATTCATGGAGATACTGGTGCACCAGATATTAAAAATTCTCAGGGGTTTTTCCCTGCTCCTTAACCAAGCAGCATTAGCTGCTACCCATGGGTTCAGTCAGAATATTCCAATGCCCCCTCAAATAAATAAATAACCTCTCAGAAAAGGCACAATTGTATTAAACCCATTGCATTGCTGGCCCAGATGGAGCTGGGAACCATGGAAGGCTGAGAGCCTGGCTCCCTGAACTCCGACTGCTGACACCACCACCACACATTTTGCATAGAAAATCTCTTTTTTCAGAGTTCACACCTGAATTTCTGGAGGAATTGGATTCAGGCAGCCAGCAGAACTTGTGATGAGTCTGAACGAGACCTGTGAGAATTCAAGCTTTTGCCTCTCAAAGGAGTGAAGTGTTTCACCACATTTCCTGTTTAAAGGGAGGGTTTCTTCTGGTACCAAATCAAACCTAAACCTAACACCGAGGTTCTTTTTTCCTCTGAAGTTTTATTCATGGTCTTTGTATTTCCAGCCTAATGCTGCTCTCTGAAGATCATTCCAGTGCCCAGTCGAGTGTAACTCATTCCCTTTGTGGTCCAGGAGTACAAAAATACTCTTCCATAATTCAGTCCACATGGCTAGAGCTTGAAAGGTACCATAATGAGACTAATATAACGGGTTTTTTTCAGGTTTTTGAATATTTTCATTAATGACAAGAATAAACATGGTCATTCACAAACCAGCAATAGCACCCTGGGCTAAAAGAGCCAAATAAAAATTGTTTTTTTCAGCTGATTGGATCACACAGGCAACCTTTGCCATTCCTCTGTCCTTTACATGAGGCAAGGGAAGGCAACATTAAATTGTCCAGTGTAAGTGGAAATGATATTTACCTGCTGATAGAATTCTTCAGGCAGCTCCTCTGAAAGTTTACCTGTCTTAAAGAAAAGAAATCATGTTTCTCTGTGTGTCACCATTGTGCCAACCCCTGTGTTCACATCTTTATAGACTTGTGGAAGACTGTGGTGATAATATCTGGTAAATGCTTACAGAATAAAACCCCAAAAATCTGTCTTGGTTATTATTGACTCTGAAAATTGTCTTGATATCATAAAGCTCATGAAATCAGGACAGTTGTTTATGAGTTTTAGCAGATGGAATAATGCAAACTGCAAGGCTCAAACAGGACTCAGAAATTAAATTTGTGTATAGCCCACGGTCTATAACTCCTTTATCTCCACATATACTTTTATCTTTTAAAGATAAATTATTACTTTGTACTGTATTTGGTACCATCAGTTTGTGTTGTGCACATGTGGACTTGTACCAGGCATATTTCAGATGAGAACTCAGTACAAAATGCTTGACATTAATGTTCAGGGACTATCCCTTCCATGGCAGGCAATTATGACAGAGAATTCTTATTTTTTTCCTCTTTTAACCTGGAGGTGACCTGCCACAGGAATGCAGTTTCCTCTTTCATCATTGTTACTCTGGAAAAACACTAACACCATGTCATGCAACACTGAGAAAAACCCCAAACAAACAAAAAAAAACCCAAAAACCAACCCCTCACAGACCCTGTAAAGCCTGTAATCCCATTGTTACTGGGATAATAAAGGCAGGGATTTTCCCTTTATGGCTCAGGGGTGAACAAACATGACAATTAATGAGACAAAAATTCCAAGGGCAACTAGCAGGATCTTTGGGACAAGTGACAGAGGCACGGGGACGAGCACAGCCCTCCTGCCACACTGCTGCTGAAATTTGCCTGCAAACACTCACCCTGGGCAAGAAATGGGACAGAAAGTTTTAGGAACTCTTCAAATTGTTTCAGCCCACGCTTGAAGCATTTTAGGAACTCGTGGCAATGGTTTGAGTGGCCAGGCAAGCTGAATGATTGTTATTAATCTGCACTGGTGCTAAAAAACCAGAAATCTTCAGGGGGTGAGGACTGGTTCCAGCTGGGAACAGCCAGGGAGGGGCATTTGAGGAAACGCCAGGGCACATAAATCACCAGACCAGGACAGGGCTCAGCTCAGCAGCAGCTGCTGCCCTGAGGAGCCCTCAGGAATTAACCCTGACAGGTTCCAGGCACACGGGTCCTGGGGGATGCTGGGTTTTGGTCCCTGCACGTTCTCTGTGAGGGATGCTGGAGGGAAACGAGGGCTGTCCATCGAAGGGAACAACTAAAATCCACTGACAATGACCCACTGAGCAGCAGCTGCTGCCCTTTCCAGGAATTCACAGCTTTGTTAGCATGGCCAGGATAGTCAGAGTGGTTTGAGGGAGCAGAAATTTGACTCCATACAATAACTGCAGACCTCAGACAGAAGAAGTTATTTCTTTTTGCAGTGCTTCCTAAGCACTGTTTGGGAATTCCCAATTCCTTCTAGGCTAAAAGGAATCTCAAGAGAAGCATAAAATTATTGAATTAGTTTTAGATATGCTAAGCCTTTTAGCTCACATGAAATCAATGGCAAATGAGGTACACCACATCTCTAAGAGGCACATTACTCATTCAGGATCAAAATACAACTTTGAAATACGTGGCATAGGCATTTTTAAAAATCAAAATGTATTAGTAATATATATATTACTAATAAAATATATTTGGGTAAATTTTGATGGGGACTTTCATGAGATAAAAAATTCAACTTGACTTTAAGATGAATGCTTCTGGAAAATATGGCAATTGCACATATATAATTTTCAGATTTTTTTTTGCAAAGAGACAAACTACCACAGAAACCTCAAATAAATTCAATTCATACAACTCTTCCCATTGAGAGAAAGAGAAATGGACTTTGTGTAATTTATTCTTCTGTTCTATTTGTGTTTATGTTTCATTTGAAACTAAAACTTGTTTCAGACAACTCTCATGTAGTGAAACATGACAAATTTTAGTGTTTCAGTTTTGCAGATATGATTTAGCATTCAAAAAAGCACCTTTACAAACCAACTCATTCTGCTGCATTTTTTAACTTTTGTAAACAGATTGCAGAGAAGGAGCCAATGCAGATCTGGACATCTTGTATGTCATCAGGCACAGCTTTTGAGTTTTTTATTGCATAAGGGATGGATTTCTGACAACACATTTTAAAAATTGCTTCTTATCCAAAAAACGACAGGCAAGAAAATTACTCATGAAGAATAATCTTTGTTCAGAGAGAGCAGTGCCCCCACGTTCTCTGCAATGGCCGAGTGGAGTGGCTGCACGTGGAACACCAGACAGAGCCCAGGGAGCAAAATCTACCCCAAAATTCCTGCCACAGGGCGTTTCCACAGCAGTTTGTGGCTTCCACTCCAGCCCCTGGCCTGGAGAAGGAGCAGAGGCATCTGAGCTTTCCATAAGCAGAGGTTTGTAACTACCAAATCTGTCAGTATGAGAATAAAGTCAGAATGGACAAGTCAAAATAATAAAGTCAAAAATGGACAGTACACTAAAGCCCACACATTGATTGTTTTTTCAATAGTTGTTATGACACTTGTGTGGATTATGATATTTATGGAGGATTTAAAAAATTTGTTAGGTTTTCAACATCTTTAATGAAGGAAAGTAATTAATAAGAGGGAAAGTTTCTTTACAAATGTTGGTGATGTCTAAGGAGCTGTAAATGTTTGGTGGAAGAAAGTGGTCAGTGCTCACCATGGCAAAGGATGAACAGAGTATTCCAAGGTTTAATCCCAAAGCATATGAAATACATTACATTTATAATGTAATAAAACTTGTACCAAAAATCTTCTATTTCATAACCATTCTAATGTTTTCAAAAGAAAAAGAAAATTCCACTTACAGATTTTGCACAGTTCTAAATCAATGCCATCAACTGTATTAAACTTGACAGGAGGCAGATCCAATACAGCTGAACAGGTGTAATCAAGAAATAAAAATTATTATAGAATGATGGGGTAGAAAGGTGAAACTCTACTGATAACAAGTGTATGCCATTTCATAAAAAAATTCTGCTTTTATCTGTAATAATGGTCTGAGAAAGACGATGCAAACATTTTTAGAAGCATTTAGAAATTCTTACCTGATGAGAATTTGAGAAGACTAGAAAGTCTAATTCAAACAGGCACGAATACAAGGATACACCATAAAAAACTCACACTCACTACTGGCACGTGCAGAATATCCAGAGTTCCTCCCTGTGGGCTCAGGAGCTCATCTGGAGAACATCCAAACACGAGGTGTTTCCTCTGCAACCAGGTGGTGATCTTGCCTGACATCCCTGTTCCCTCCTCCTGGATTTCCTGAGCAGAATTCCTGTCCCATCTCTCTCCTCCATAGCAATATAGCACACAGACCCTTCAGCACTTCAGATTCTCTGCAAAAAACAGACAATTTGGGGGAACAGCACCCGATTAGAAGTGTTCTGTTTTCCTGCAGGGAACCTACAGTCTCTGTGAATGTGTCACTTTTCCCCAGCCTCCATCCCTGGTCTCACACACCCAGCAGCCCTCTCCTCTGGCAGCTTTCCTTCTTTCCCAGAACAGAAACCACTCATACATTTTACTCCTTTCCCCAAATACTGCTCATACTGCTAATTACAACCCCACCAGCACTGCTTTAGTTTGCAAACTTGCTGCTCTCCTCCTGCAGAGAACAGACTTTTGACTCCATCTCACCCATTTGCCTTTCAACCTTCACACGGCCTTTAATCCATCTAACAAATTAATTCATGTCTGATGGCCACAGGCCTATTTTGGCCAAACCAGAGTTTTTTTTTCTGATTGGATCTTCTGTAAATTCTGTTTCTCTTCCCTCTTGTGTCTTCCCTTCAGATCATCCTGCATAACTCTTACAAATTTGTTCTTTGCTTTATGTGACATTATTTCAACTGTAGATACCGAGTCAAAATTTTTCTCATTAAAAAATGAACACGATATTTGAAATACAGTTAAATAGCAACCATCTAAATAGAACTTGAGCCATACAGTGAATAAAAATCCCAGTCTGAATTCCTGCACAGTTTCTGTTACATCTCTGCCAAACAAAAGAATGAGTTGAGCACAAAATGAACCTCTTGTTTTCCAACAAATGCTACTTAGCTTTAGCTCATAACATTAGCTGAGAAGATTAGGCCTATGAAAACTCAATTTTCCCAGTCCAGTGGGAATAGTGGAAAATAATGCACAACAAAATAATAAAACCAGCCTTGTTTTACTCAAAAGAACCTAACACTGTGTCAACGTCCCCTTCAAGTGATGGATGAAGTAATATGGAACTACACCAAAATAGGGCTTGGCTATCATTTAGAAAAAACAAACACATTGGAGTCCAAGGAAACAATTGTCCAGATAAAAACCCCAGACCACTGACAAGGCAAGAACACAGTACAGAGCAGAAAAGTGTGGAGAAGTCCAGAGATAGCCCTGGGGCTCCATTAGCTGCCTGGTCAATCAGGGACAAAGTGCTGACAGGGCCTGGTAACGCACTGGGAGCTGAAATTCCCGGCCTTCCCTTCCCTGATTGTCCTGTTGATAAGGATGGACAGGCTCCCACCAACAGGGACACATCTCAGGCCGTGCCTTTTGCACGGATGAGCCAAGGGAAACAGGGGAGGAGGAGGAGAGCCTTGGCTGCAGGAGCTGTGGGGAAATGTGTCATATCCCAGAAATCTCCATCCCACACACAGCCTCTGCTTCTGAGGCACCCGGGAGGTGTCACCAGGGCTGGAGGTGTGAGCTCCAGCAGCATTCCTCAGCAGGAGGAGCTTTCAAGGAAGTAGCCCCTTAGGAGAAGTGTGGACCCCAAATTTTTTTCAATATTTTTAAAGAAACTAAAAAAAAAACCTCCCGAAATTTGCAATTTTGTAAGAGATATGATCTCTTACAAAAAGTTGTACTGAATTTTCAGCTGCATTTGTAAGAATCTGCCCTCTGACTTCGGTAGCTCATTTATTAAATGGATAGCTTTGGTTCAGCACTCCAAAAGCTGTGGAAATGGATGCACAAATTCTTCCAAGCTGCTGTTAGACACACCTGTATTTGTCACAGCCTGGGCAAGCACGAGCACACCTGGACAATGGTCACTGCTCGAGGTGGCAATGGCTGATTTGGTAATCGTGGGGACTCCTCTGTTCTTGGAAAGCATCCATAGACTTTAATATAGTTCTCCCTAATTTTGTATGCTGCCACACTGTATTCTGCTGGGTCATGAGAGTGTTCGAGCTCTTTCCTGATTAACTTCATGGTTTTCATTTGCTGAAGTTCCAAAATGAGTGTGCAGTGCTGTGGGACTGTGAATCTCCCCAGAGTGCTGTAACGTCCTTGAAAGGTTTTGTTACTGGAGAGAAGAAATTTAACCTAGAGGGAATAAAGTATAAAGAACACAACAGAACCATAAACTCAGAGAAACACCAGGAAGAGAAAGGGGACAGCCTGCTAACTGTATTTTAGGAGAAGTTCTGAGGCCAGGCAGATAAAATCAGAAGGAGGCACAATTTTGAACAAAGGCAGAGGAGCTAGCAGCTGTGAGGGGCTGACAGGGAGAAGGATCTTGTGCTGAGGCCCCAGGTTGTCAGACTCCCAAGTTAGCTGAAAGGTCACCTCTGAAAGATAGCCTTTCAAAGGGCAAATATTGCAGGGTTGCCCTCTCTGCTCCTACAGCTGAATTAGGCCTTCCCGAGAGCGACGTTGAAGGATGGCACTCCAGAGTTCTGCCTCTCCTCTCCCATCATTTGTCTCTGTTATAAGACAACACTTTATATATTTACTTCAAGATCAGCAATGCAAAGAGCAAGATTACATACAACGATAAAGAACATGTGCATTTATCATGATAACTATCTACTACAGAATCCAAGAGCAAGAAAATTAGGTTGGGTGAGGCTTTTTTGGGGTTTTTTTGTGAGATGAAAGTAGAATCACTAAAAAAGAGTTTGCTAAGACAGGGAGATTTTACTGTTTGTGAAGGAAATAAAACCCAAATTGGCCTGCAAATTCTTAGAAAGCACCAATGACAGCTTTTTCAACTGGAGGACGTACTACAAAAACTTTATTTATATTTGTAGGAAGAAGCTTGTCGAGAATTTGTGGATATAAGGCAAGGGGAATGGGATGAGAAAGTTCAGAACCTTAAAAAAAGGGGGGGAAAAAAAAGAAACCCAGCAAAGTAAAATCTGATAATTTTAAGCAGCTAGATCAAATGATGAGCACTCCAAATGTGAAATACTTGCTGTCACAGAGAGAAGCACATAGAAAACGGGTCAGAAGGGGATGCATGCAATAATGTGAAATTACTCTCAGAAGGACACAGTGGCAAATAAAAAGTAACAAGAAACACTGGAGTTATTAGAGCAAAAAAGAAGTTATGCTGTGAGCAGGTCAGCAGTGAGAAAACTGAAACCGTGGCTCTGTAGTTCCATATTCAATGGCATCACCAACAAATGACAATTATGTGCTAAAACTTCCACCATGTGTACCCACCTTCACCCCATGGCCAGGCAGGGATGGGATTGTCACAATTTTTGGGGAGAAAGAGGTAAAAATCTCATCCTGGGACAGAGAAATAACAGATCAGAAAGCACTGACTAAACCAGACCCTTCCAAATTAGCAGGAGCTGCTTCACTGCTCACGGGATCTCAGGGCAAGCGCTGGGGTCTTAGAGGACAGAAAAAGGACAAAGTGCTGCAAAACTGACAATATCAATAAAATATTGACTAGAACAGGAAGAGGGGAGTGGAGCTGGCAATTGGAGTCTGTGGTCCATAATTAAAAATATTACTTGCAAATACTGGCAATAAGGAAATAAGAAACAACAAACAGTTCTTTGCAAAAAGCAGTGCAAGGAAAATCTGCCTTACTTCATTTTGCATAGCACTTCTTTGCTATATATGACTTTAAAATGTAGAAATAAAGTAAACCGAGGAAAAGGCTCTGACTTGAGAGACTTGCAAACACTTCTTGGGTTTCTAAAGAAGAGTCTTCAAAAAATGAAATGTTACCTCAGGAAAAT
Organism: Thryothorus ludovicianus; assembly: GCA_013397245.1. Lineage (NCBI taxonomy): Eukaryota > Metazoa > Chordata > Aves > Passeriformes > Certhiidae > Thryothorus > Thryothorus ludovicianus. The sequence goes on along the minus strand of VZTB01011685.1, from coordinate 310,529 downwards.
GGAAATGCTTTAGCCTAAGAGTAGAGACAAACGTTTACAGGATGTGCCAGGGGCCTCAGAGGGAGCCATTCCATTTGGGAAAAAACTTGCACTGTTCCATGAGACTCATTGAAGATTCACATAATTCTAGAAATTCTTCAGTGTAAATTTAAGGATATTTTTGCATTGAAAAGTGACAAAATCAAAATGACATACAGCTATCAGAAAATTGGACTCTTAGTCCAGGACATCTTTCTAATTGTAAAGTTTCCATTTGACATGGATATAGTTCCAAAATATTTCTAACTTAGTATTACAGCTACTGTAAAAGAAAGCTAGGGAAAGGTGCTGGTCCAGCACAGTGTTTTATGGTAAATCTGTTTTTAGTGAACAGATAATTCGATAAGTGATTAGATCAAGGGATGTCCTCATCTAAGGCAAAACCCTTCCCTACTCCAAATTTCCTTTGAATCTCCTGACTGGTATTTCTTCTTTTCACACCTTGATCACAATTTCCATTCAGCACCTTGGAAAAATTCTTATAAGTCTAATAAAAATATATTGTGCTTAAGCAACTCCTGCCTTGCACTAATCTTCTGACTTCATATTTGCCATCTTTCCACACTCTGCAGAGTGTGCTTAGTCTGCAAAAGTAGCTTGGAAAATTTTTAATTCTCTTGAAATACCTGGCACTGAGCAACGTAAGGTGAAAGAAATTTAATTTTGTGGAATATCATTTGGCTTTGATACAATTTACCCTACGTTGTACACCAACTCCAAATTGAAAATCAGTTTTTTATCCAAGACCCCTTCTTCAAAAAAATTAAGCTGTGGACAAGAAACCCTCCTTCTGTGTTTTCTCACAGGTGTAGTCATTGACACCTGAATATTTGTCCCCCTGTTTTAGGATATAAACAGCTTTGTTATTAACCCTCAGAGTTTCTGACCTTGCTGCTTTTGTAAAATAATAGTGTGAGAGTGAAATTTTCTTCCCAATGAAATGTTTACTCTATAAAGCTGTAACTGCTCTATTGCATTAAATTTTACGTTTATTGTTTTGAAATGATGTTATTTGTAAGTATAATTCTGTAATAAAAACAAATCAAAGATTGATGCTGAAAGAGAATGAAATTTCAGAACATGCTATAAAACTAATCTAATACTGAAAAATCATAAAAAAGTGCAATTACTCTATTTACAGGTGAAAAGGTAAAACAATTGCATACATAAAAATAAAAGCTTTATTTTTATAGTAAGAAGCTTATGAACATCAAAATGAAAGTGAATTCCTCTTACAAACAAAAGGGTTAATCTTAATTGTGCATCAGTTTTGACTATAACAAGAACATTATTTTAATGCTGTAAAACCTGTTTTTTTACTCAAAAGTACCTTTGCATAATGAATGTTGCAGAAGTTGTCTGAGTCTTTCCACACAAATCACACTGCAGTCAACCTCCTTTTGTTTTGCAGGGCTGATGTCCAGGCACAAGATTCTCTTTGGTGCCACTCTGGAAGTACCAATTCCTACTGATGAAAGACGCAGATTTTAAAATCCACCTGCTAAATACATGTACAGCCTTCAGAAATATCAAAGGATGGGGCAAAAAAATAATTTGGGATGGGGCCAGTTGGAGCCACAGAATTACATGTGATGGGTGGAAGGGACAAGGAGAATTTGTCTGATTATTCCTGGTTTATCCTAGAAAACCTCCAACACTCTCCTAGGGGAGAGATTACCTGGGGAACAGGTAAATCTGTAAAAAACACAAACCCAAGAAATGTTAATGTTTGCTGTTCTAGCAATATTTCCAGTTTTGGGTGGAATGGGTTGGGATTTCCTTCTTGTTAGAGGAGCAGCTTTGGGAGAGTTTCAGGGTGATTTGCTGCAGTTTAACAGTACTGTTAACAGTTAACAGTAGAACCAGGAATTTTTTAGTAGAACCTGATTTTGCACCTCTGTCCTCAGAGGATGAGGAAAATGCCTCCATGTGGCACAATGCTCATAATCAAGGGAAGAGAGAAAATGGGAAATCCAAGTGGCACATTGGCACAAAGGTGACTTCCAAGCTACATCTCCTCTCTCTGGAATGTTCTTGTACGGTGTAGAGGAAAGAGAAAATGAATTTACCCCAAATTTACCCTCAGCCCACCTATACCACAACTAAAATCCAACAACTTTGCAGAATTTCCTGAGCTTTTTGTACCAACATCTGAAATACCCACCAAGGACTGACTTTCACAACACCAAAAGTGCTGTTGGTACAGCCAAAGAATTTATTTGTGAGGGAAGATCCCATCCACCAAAATCAGGTGCTACGTCCTCCTTTTGGAATTTAATGTGCAAAAAGATAAGAAGGAACCATATTAATGCAAAGCAAAATGGAAAAAGCCAGTGGAAAGAGCTACTTCCTGAGCTAGAGTAATTAAAAGCCTTGACATATCTATGAAAGAAGGGCTTGGATAATCTTTATTATACTGTAAGCAAGGCAAATGGCAGATTGATATCCCTTGGCACAGGAATACGCTACTAAATATTTGAAGACAAGCTGTGACTTCAAATATCACATCCAACTGCAACTTTAATTTTTTTTTTTGCAGAAAAAGCAACTCATGCTGAGGAAGATATGGCTTATTTGAAACTTATTTACTGTCATAACAGATGGTGAAGACTAGAGAGAATATAAATGAAAAATATGGGGGCCCAATAAATGTCAAGGCTCCCAACTTGGTGTGTAAAATTAAAAGAAAAAAAAGAAAAGAAATCAGCTATATCTATGCAAGATACAAAAACTTAACAGAATAGATTAGCTTTTTAACATCTTGGAAATAACCATTTTTCTGCCCACACAACGTGAGATCAAAAATTGCATTGATTTTACAGTCAGTGCCATCTTGAAAAAGCCATACAGCATGATCTATGCAGAGTTACCATTATTTAAATCTCCTTTTCAGGTTTTTACCCCCAAAATTCTGGTGGATTATGACAATTTTATCAGTTATATCTACAGTGGACAAGATAGTTTCCTGTGAACCCACGGTGGGGTAGGAGCTCTGTTGGCTGAGTTTGTAACCCTACAACCACAGCCCGAGGAATGAGGTCAGAGCTGGAGCCAGAGCCACAGATCCAGATCCTTCTTTTGATGGGGAATTTTTCAAGTCTGGGGTTCTCAGCTCTGAACCAAACAAAATTTAAAACCAGCAAAATCGGCAAAACAAAATTATTCTTTATGCTCAGTCCTCTTTAGTCCTCACCTCAACCACTCAACTTCAGAGAGAACTCAGGACTATAAAAAGCTTCTGGTATCCTACAAAACTGTACTTTGGAATCTCTTCACAGGAGAGGATCCTGGCGTGATGCATCCATCCTTATTTTCTGAAGTGTGCAGGTGAAAAAGGAAACACTAAGGACAGAACAAGATCCCTTCTCTTGTGGAGGGAAACCACATTTGTGCTGCTCCTGGAGCCATTATTGCCTGGGCAATGCCTCTGCTATCAAAGGCAAACAGACTTTAGGCAGAACTAAACCAAAATGACATTCATGGGAATCTGAAATAAATTCTTAATGTGAAGTTACATAATGAAGCTGAGCATGCCTTTACCTTATTGGAAAGAGCTCCCAAGGTGACACTGGGCCATGAGTTGACACTGTGTGGAATTGACACCCAAGAGCACGAAGCCAACAGCAAAAATATAGATATTATGCTATATTTAGCTCCTCTCTTGCTGTCTTATGTCACCTAGATGACTGGAAAATACACCACTAATGCAATATTTCATTCACTAAAATACTGCACAGCTCATTTTACTTTAGCTCTGGCAATACATTTCAGAACGTGGCTAGAGATGTAATATTAACCATCCAAAGAGAAATAAGGTTGTGAGTATATTTTTATACAGTTTTTCTTAATGAAAAACAAGGAAACATACACAAAGTGTTGGAGTTTTTCATGCTGCTACCTTTTATGTTTTCTGTGCATTGTATTTGAATGCTCTCCTCTTGATTATGTTCTCTGAAATACTTGTTTGAAGTAAGATACTTTATTTTAATAAGTGGAACAAAGCTTTGAATAGCTTGGTTCAAAAAACAGTTTTAAATGAAAGGAGCTGTTGCTAAGCACAGGGATCTTTGCCAAATACTTTTTAAATGGTTTATTGTGCCCTAGCAATCCTGAGATTAAAAACATCTCTTGAATTACAATGACACATCAAAAAATAAAATTAATGTGGGGGTTTTCATTACAAGAACTGAGCCTCTGTGTGTTATTCTTTCCATTAGATAAGAAAGAAACATACTGTGGTACATTGTTTTTGCTGTCAGAGAGAGCTTTTAGGCAAATATACACTATCACACTATATCCCTCATGGATTCAATCACTCACTCTACAAGTTCTTCTATTAATTTAACTTAATGCTGTGGATTTAAGGGATAGACTGTATATTTTCACATATTTTTCTGCACTGGGGATGAGTTATTTTTAGGCTCCACAAGCCTTCATCAGAATCAGGAGATCACATTGCCTCATCCTACTACAATATGAATAATATTATTGCCTCACTCTGTAATGAACATTTAATTTTCCACTGGTCTTGTGATATTATGAAGCAACTGAGCTTTGACCAAGCTCTGCAGCACTGCAGAGCACGTGGATCTCATTGCCAGTGAGAAACCTGAGTGCTGGGTGTTTTAGAGAAAAACACAATCAGTAGCATTTCCCAGCTAATAAAGATGTCTAAAACAGTGCTCTGAGCAGTGCTGGCCCCAGAGTACACAAATTGTGATTTAGAACAGGGAAAAAGGAAGTACAAAAACCAACAGAGAAAACAGCAGCTAATTGATTTTAAACCAAACTCAGTTTCCACACCTTGAAATCTTATTTCGATTTGTATCTGGGGGCTGTGGACAGCGAAAAGCCAAAGTTCCACACACCTCACACTGGATTTGAAAGCAGGACATGCAGATTGTTGGGATTTTCCTGTAAATCATTGACTCCTCTCTTTTGCCCAACATCTCCTAAGCTGCCATCGAATGACAGCACAAGTCCTTTGCCAAATAACTCGAGCACCCTGGTGCTGCATGGCTTTAGCCCACGGGTTTTATTTGCCAGCATCCACTCTCCTGCTTTATTTCCCAAGGACAAATTAAAATATTCACCTGCAAGTTACAGATTACAGCAAATTAAACCGAAACACATTGTACACTTAAAACTGAGCCAAATCTGACCTAGGAAAATTGGCAAAGGCAATGATGATTGGAGCAAGTGGGTCGGATTATATTGGTGCTGTTACTCACATATGTAACACCTCAAATGACTCAAACAAAAAAGGCAAACCTAGAAAACGTAAAGAAATGGCAGTGAAATCCTGCCCTTTTCATATACTTTCTTGGGTAGTCCATTATGAAGATGTATATTCAGTTTTTTTAAAGCTCAGAACATTTCTCTCACAAAGAACTTCTGTATTTTAGCACCTGTCCCACACTGTCACACTCTTGAGAGAATCTGCACCTCCAGGCAGAGAGCTTTTTATTCCCCATCTTAAATGGGAAATCTATGACAAAAAAAATAAAAAGAACATGTCAAAAAGAAAACCAAGGCCACCTTCTCAAACTGGCCATGGATTTCTTGCTCTCCAAGCTGGTGCAAGTGCCAGGAATTTCAGTGAGGACCTAAAATGGCCAGAAACGTGCAAAGTGTTGTGTTCTACTCCCAAAGGCACAGGGGTGAACTTGGAGCAAAAGTCTTTGAAAAGGAAGGTATTTGAGATGCCAGATGTTGGTCAAGCCAATCTGTACAAAGTTGTGTTTTTAAAACATGATGGGCTTCAACCAGTGGCACTCCATGCTTTAATGTTTAATTCATCCCTAATGAATCCACACATAATCAGGGTAATTAGGGCTCTCTGCCTCCAGTCACACAGGACCAGGGCCTGAATTTTAGGATTCTTCACTCCTCAAGCCCACTCTTCTCATGGGGAGCTCAAAAGCAATGAATGCCACTAGGAAAAACATTCCATAACAGCCCCATTTGATTCCCTGCTCCGATAGGAAATAAGAAATAAAACACTAAAAATGAAACAGATCCCTTCAACCTTTGCTGAAAGAAGACCATCACAGTTTATAGTGCTCAAAAGGTGAAGCAGAAATATAAAAAAGGATGAAAACAATTACCAACCTTTACACGTCTCTTCGGAAAATATACACTTTTCTGGTTTTCTTTGATAATACCACATAACTCAAAGGGAATACACGGCCTCACATAAAACATCCATCCACCAGGAAAGGCATTTATTGGCCTCAGAAGGCAGATATCACCTAAAACCAAACACACCACTATTTGGACAAAGGTGAAATGACTCGTCCTGACGTTGGAACTCACAGGGAGAGACACTTCATCCCCAGTCAGTGTCCAACAGCTCTCTGCAGGGAAATTGGGGAGCTTTGAGCATTGGCTCTGGAGCTCCCAGCTCGTGGCAACTGCATTTGCTCACATTCAGCTCTGAGGATTCTTGTTTATTCACTACGAGAGTCATGCAGCATAAAGCAACTCCGAGCTAATCATTTTCTCATTTCCTAAAGCATTAATTACGCTAATAATTGAGGCATTTCTTTTTCATACTGATTTCAATAGGAATTAGCACAACTGAATAGGCAGTAATTCTCGTGGTCAAATTTCCAATAGCCTCCAAAGCATGAGATTAATTTTTGTGTTTGAATTTGCTTGCGACAAGGATCAGGCCGCAATCGTTCCAGGCATCAATAGGCACCTCAAGCTTGTGAATAAAAAAAAAAATACCTGTGCTGAATCAAGTATTTTGAACAAATTTTGCAAATGTTAGATGCATTAGGAAAAAAATTAAAGGCAGAATAAGTGAAAGTGACTCTATGGTGGTAAAAGCTTAATAATAGCAGATCATCCACTACCCATGAGCTACCCAAGACAAATACCTCTTTCTAAACTAGAAGTGAAGCTTTTGGGGCAAAACATTAAAAAATGGAAAAACATGGAAAAACTACTGACATTACTCAATTTTCAGGAAGAGGTTTCAGTAGAAATTGTCCTTATTTCAGGCAGTGTTTAGTTTTATTTTATCTCCTAAAGTAGCAGGATAGTTTTTTATTAAGGTACTTGACTTGAAGCTTATTTTTAAAATTAAATTTCAGTTATAACAAACTCTTGCCTAGCTTAAACCGAGATATTCTGGTGGTAGGTGGTAGATGATGTTATTTCAGTGATGAAATGTCATAAGCTCAAAGTTTCATGATTCTCTAATGATGGCTCTGTTATTTAATTGGAGCAATTGCTGCAGAGACATTTGTGCTCTTTGGGAATTGCCATTTGTGCTAATGTTCAAGTAAAAGTAAATAAGCTTTGAGTTCTGGAACCTCCTTAATCCCTTGGGTAAACAGGACAGGGGAATTACGAAATGAGTGAAAAATGGACTTAATTTTCAGTTTTTAGTCAATGAGCTGAAATCTCCACTAAAATTATCTGTATTCCAGTATTTTCCATCAGGCATACCCCTCAGGGCCATTCTTTCCTTCTGACCTCCTCTGTAACATGGTTTGATTTCCATGGCCCCAGGGTTTGTGTGGGACAACAGGTGGCAGATCCAGCCAGGACCTTCCCTCCAGTAACCAGCTTGAAAGTTGAAGATACTGGATTTTAATATTTAATCATTTCAATATGGTTTCAACATAAGCTTTTAAATACATGGAATTTAAACCAACATTCTTCCTCACTGAAAAAGTGAAATAAACCAAATCATACACATTCAAAATCACTAAATTGTTTTTTAATGCTTCCCTTATCCCAAACTGCCCATCACAGGAAGCAGCATCCTCCTGCAGTCTTTTCATAAGTTATTTCCCTTTTTTTCCTTAGTCTTTCCACACAGTTTACAGCCTCTCAACTAAAATGATAGCTCCTTATCTGTCTGAATCTTGGATAAATCTTCCTGAATTTTGGCCGTGTGACCTCTTGTTTTTCATGGCCTGCCCCTCCCTCTCAGCACAGGAACCAAAGTGTGTGCTAGCCTATGGCTGCATGGTCTTTTCTTTTTTCCAGACCATTGGCTTATAAAATGAACAAAATTGGTGCTAATACTGATCTCCTGTGGCACTCCACTAATCACTTTCCTCTTTCCCAAGCCACTACCCACTCACAAATTCCTCTCTTTGATGTCTCAGTAGATAATTTATCTATTCACATACCTCAGCTACTATAAAACATCAAAATTACAGACCTTGCAGATTATTCTTTTGTGTTTTGCTCTATCAACAGATTTCCTAAATGCTAGGAAAATTATTTCTATGGACCCAATTTACCTTGTTACTGCACAGCAATGATTTGTTAAACATAATCAAATTTTTGTGGCTGCCTTTAACTGCAATATTCCAGGTGCCTCCACTGGGGCCTGGCATAAAAACAAATAGAGTAGGAAAAAAAGAAACAAACTCTGAGATCTTTCTGTACACTCATTTACCAATAGAGCTCAGGTAAAAAACCTTGTGACATAAACTGTTGAGTTTATTATATAGTATTATATATACTGTACTAGTATTATTCTCCATTAATAGTCAATATTTTGTTTTAAACCAATCCATTAATGAAGGGAGATTTGCTGTTTTTTATGAGGACAAAGCAGACGATGCAGGAGAGAGAATCTGAGTGTTTTCCTTGCACTCACCTGGTCTGATTTCCAGAATCCTGTGCCTGACATACTCGTACCTCTTTTCTCACCTGAAGTTTAAATACCCCAACAAAAGGCAGGATCTGTGGTTTCATCTCATTTGTCCATCCCTTCCCAAAAGTTACTGTGAAGCCTTCAGGGCACTCCCCTGGTGCTGAACTCCACCTGGGGATGGAAAATGAGGAGGAAAGGAAAGGCTTCTCCCTGCTCCCACATCCTGGTTTCTCACCTGTGGTGGTAGTGTCTGTTTTGCATCCCGGGATATCTCAAGGAAGTGCAACTTCACTTTACACTTCGAATGTTCCTTTTGGGGCAGGGACACTTCACCTCAGGGAGCAGCAAATGTGTGGCACAGGCAGGACCAGAGATTTCAGACACTGGAGTGAAGAACGTTGATGGAAAAGTGTGCTCTGAGCTGCTGACACCCTTTAGCTATAAAGCAAAAATACAAGCAAAATAATGTTTGGAAAAGAATAAAAGCTCTGGTTTATATTTACTCCGTGCTCACAAAATTCATTCTTTCTTTCCTTGGCTAGTCAGAGACATAAAAATTCTATTACAAAAAAAAAAAAGGTTTGTTCCAGACCCCATCAAATGTCAGAGGCATCCTGATAGCTAAGAGCCAGCACAAGATAAAGATTAATAATATTGGCAGCAAACTCCTTTCCCAAGATTTCTGTAAGGAGAAGGGACAGACAATACCAGGGTAGCCTGTTGGCTCCTACTTTTCCACTGTTTTTTGTTTTTTTTCCAGTATAAACTTTATCCTGAATCCCTTGAATTACTGTCAGCATTCCCATGGATTATAATGATGTGGCATCACCACTTCAACCTTTCACCCCTCAGCAAAAATATATAAATAAATAAGGAAAAGGCTATGTCACAGTGCAGAAATGTTGTTCTGCATTCCAAACCAGTCCCACACGTTCCTGCAGGCACAGTGACTATATGGATGCTCCTCTCATGCATAAAAAAGATCCTTAACAGGCTGTCTTTACTCACAGGGCCCTTCAACAGGTATTCCCGCTTATGTCTGGAAGTGATATGTATTGTAAACGTGCACACCATCTTATTTTATATTGAAACAGAAACAGATTGTTTCATATAGTTGAAATAACTGATAACAGAAGGCAGAGCCATGCTAATTTATGTTGATCAGGATCTGTGCACATTTTCAAATCTTTGAAGGGAGGCAACTCGAATTTAAGCTGTTCTGTCTAAAACCATCACATGAAGCCCGATTGGAAGGAGCTGGAAAAAAAAAACAGTTGTGCAGCAAAAAAAGAGGCTTTAAAAAATGGTGAAATTCTTGTCCACTTTGAAATTGAAGCGAGATTTCAGTGCTGAGATTGAGAAGAAGCCCTGCATTTCCAGCAGGAACAAGTAATAATGGGTAAGATGCAATGAAAGTGATGTCAGGCAAGCCAGAAGCTCTTAAGCTATGAATTCAGGAGAGAAAAGCACTAATATTTTAATGACATTATTTTAATGACATCTTTTAATTGATGATGGAAATCTGACTCCTTTAAAAGCATTGGCAAGGATTTCCCCCCACAATTTCTACCCTCAGCATTATTAATCAACTAAGCATTGGTGTCCCAAGGTGGCAGTGCAGTTGTACCACCAGGGTGTGTATGAGATTTCCTGCACTGGCATTGCCAGGGGTAATTTCAAGCTCCAGGAGAAGCAAGACAACAAATCAATGATGATCAAATTGAAAAAAAAAAAAATTATATGGAAGGAAAAAGAAAAAACCAGCAGAGTTATTGGGCAGCCTTCTATGGTGTATCAGAGAGAGACAAAGAATTACAAAGCCTCCTTTGGCAGCCCTGAAAGGGTTGGGAAAAGCTCTTGCAAAAAGCTGTGGCTGTTTTGGTGTCGCTGCCCCGTCCCTGCCCTCCTCCCACTGTGCTCGTGGGGAATTTCCAGGGGTTAATCCTGGCAAAGCGGCAAAGCAGGCAGCTCCAGCAGGCACTGAAACAGTCCTGCACGAGGCTGGAACAACTGGGACAAGAGGTAACATCCTTGTCACCTCAAGGGTCAACTACCAGAGAGATGGGAAGTCAATGGGAAATTCGGCAGCAGCTGCTTTTTGCTGTGGGCATGGACACACTGAGCCAGGCTGGGGAGACAGGGTGGCATTCTGTAGTGCAAACTCACATTTTTAGATAGCTAAATCAAGCATGCAGACAGATATCTGTACAAAACAAACATGGAAGCTTAGGCTTGGCTGGGATGGAGATTTCCTCATCACCACCTGCTTCGCTGCCACCACACTCTGGCACAGCCCCAGTTTTATTTTCTCATATCAAATACACTTTCAGAGTACCAGAGATGACTTATACTTTATAAGTGCAGGGCTAAAGAACCCCTATTCATGCAAAATTAATGGCTAAAAATGGCTGAGGATTCTTTCTCACCAAGAAAAGGACAGTTACAAGAAGCTGGATTTCCAAGTCAATTATCAAGCCAAGGAAAACCTAAAATCTTACCTGTAAGTGCCTTAAAATAAAACAAGGAGTTTTCAAGTGCTTTAAAATATTGGTATTGACTGATACTGATCAGTATTCCCTAAAAACTCTTTTGAAAATAATGCATTTAATTATGGAGAAAACTAAATTTCCTTTCTCTTGCCCTGGTTGATAGAGATCTTGCCCTAGCCATGCCCTACCACACAAAGAAAAAGGGATTTTATTACAGAGGCATTAAATTGGGGTTGAACCCCTTAATGATGAATGTAGACATGCAGAATATGGTAATATTGAAGAATAAAATTTACACAGGATTTTAAAAATGTATTCCTATTACTTTGGCTGTCAGGAGTGGATGGAGTCATGCTGGGGACAAACTCTGGGAATGGCTGTGCTGGCAGAGAATGAACCAGCTTTTCCCTCCTTTGTACCCCCCGACTCTTTTATGTCCTCTGCCAGCAAACCCAGGGCTGATTTGTATAAAATAACTCAGAATAGAGAAATAAAAGTGGACATTTTCTATGCTGCACATCACTTGAGAAATCCCTGACAGACTCAGGATTTGCAGGAGACCGAATTGTTAACTTCTAGAATTACAAATCAAGCATCATCCCATATGGCACCACTTTTCAAATGACTTCCCTGTAAATCACAAAATCAGAAGCCTGACTCATCAGCACTGCCACTGACTGTGTCCATGACATGAATTCGGGCTCCTCACAGAACCAAAGAAATTCAAATATCCCAGTTAGTGCCCACGGTGAACTGGGAGTAACTCTTCAATTCTCCTTCAATTCCCTCCTCTTTTAAAATTATTTTTTACCTCCTCAAGGGGTTACTTTTACCTTGTGTGTCTTTTCTGGAGCTCCTTGGCTCCTCTCCAGGTGAATACAATATCCAGTAAACATTCATTTTTCTGTAAGTTTTATGCAGACCAACAAGGACATCGCCAGCATCAGCTGTACCAGTGTCACGCTGCTGTTTTGATCTTACTTTCTATTATTCCTATTTATCTATTACGGCTTATTTAATCAGGATGGCCTTATTTAAATGAAACCTCTTCCTTCCCTCTCCCTTGTCACAGCACCCAGAGTGAGGCAGAATCTGGAAGTAAATCTGCTTTTTCTGACATATCATTGACTAAAACAGGCAGTGTCTGTACCCAGGGAGCTTTGTTTTATGACAGCAGAATTTCCTCTCTTCCCCAAAGTTTGCTTTTTGCCAGGGGCATTCAAACAATACATTTTTCTTACATATTTATTGTACTCCATCAATGATTCTGGATATCCGTCCTCTCCAGGTTTGGAACAGACTCGTGTAAACTTTATCCTATGGACTTCTAGTATATGAACTAGAATAAAAATAGTATAAAAATAAATTTTCAGTAGCACCAGTACCAAATCCTGCTTCAAACAGAGTGACCAACGGAGTCACTCACAAGAATCAGGACAAAAAGAGAGAGAACTTCCATGAGCTTCTCAGGATTTCCCAACACACTCATTTGATATATTGTTACTGAGAAATATTACACTTCAGCTTTCAAAAATATAAAGACTCTACAAGAATAACAGGATAAAATATGATTTTTCTTTTCAGTAATTCCTCCTGTGGACCAGTTAAAGCTTGCAGTAGAGCAGGATTTAAGCTTTGCTCCACTCTGCAGCATCCCCAGAGCTCACTCCTGAGATTCTTTCCTTGCCATCTGAAGCACGTATGGAGAGACAGGGCCTGCTCTAATTGCAATATTGTAGTTTTGACTGACAGACAATATGTCTACAATCAACTCATTTGAAAGCCATGTGTTGCGACAGTTCCGTGTCCGACTCCGCAGTGCAGAACCAAGACAAATCAGTGCCTTGTTACTCTGCACTCATCCCACAGTTTCCAAAAAATAAAACTCTTAGGAAACCCGTGCACACAAAGAACAGTGGGCTGAGACATAGCCCAGTTTCTTTTTATCTTTTTCTAATTGTTAACATCTGCAGACTCCTTAAACACGGCCAGGGCATTTGAAAAGAGCACTTCAAGACATTAAACTCCAAAACTACTGATTCCAAACTTCCCAAACTTCACATTACTTAAACAAGTAAGTTTGGATATGAAAATTTAAAAATCTCAATTTTTGAAACTACAAGAAACCCCGCATTATTACACTTTTCCCTTACTCACACCAATATATCCCTGATGCTGAAACAATGTTTTTATTCTGACCTCACACGGGCCTGGATGAGTATAATTATTATGCAGCATAATATGACAGAGATATCTGTCATTAGTAGAATTTCTGGAATTTTGAACATACATTTCAATAGCCTAAGTGGACCTAGCTTGGCAATTTAGCTGACCCTGGAAAAGAGTGCCTTATGTTCATCTTGTGCAATCTGTCCAGTAACAGATGTACACCATTAAGATGTAAAGTGAGGTGGAGGAGGATGGGAACAGCAGGAGAAGAGTCAGGCCATTAGCAGAGGAGCCATGAGCTCCCCTAGGCCAGCACCAAGGGAGACAGCAACCTACAAATCACTCAAAACAGGTTTTTCCAGCAAACCTGTGATAAACAAATTACTATTTTTGAAGCGTTGCACTTACTTTATGTTAAATGATATGTAAACATATTAAAAAAAAATAAAAACCAAGCGAGTCCCTGCAGCGTGTTTGTGGCGGGAGGAGGCTGCAGAGAGGTTCAGGTGTAGCAGGGGGAGAGCAGTGAATCCAGCCAGTCCCAAATCTCACCCTGGTGTGGGATGGAGCAGCTTTCCTCTCTCCTCCAGCTCCCGGGGAGCAGCAAATCCACGGATAGCAAAGTTCTCCAGGTGAGGGGTTGGTGTTGCTGACCTGCCACAGCAGCAGGCACAGCCTGGCACGTTTTTATCTCATCAGCACAATGAACACACTGCGAGGGGTTCATGGCCTCAAGCTCAGTCCTTCCTACTGGTCTCTGTGAAATTTTCTCACCTTTGTTTATTCAGTTACGGCCACAAATGTGTAAAAGCAGACAGGACTTGCAATTAATTGGTTTTTTTAAGTGTTCAAAGTGCTACTTTCCGGGATTATCGCAACATGAAAATATTCATCATATCTGCCCACACCAAATGTTGGTATAAATTATTAATTTAAGGCAAATGTGACAATTAAGCAGATTTATTAGCCTTAATACATCATGCAATTACTAAATGACTTCTTTTTAAAGCTCGTCTTCTCTCTTTCTCTGCAAGCAAAACTGCCTTTGTTTTAGGTCCCATATTTTATTTATTGATACACATCATCTTGAGAATGAGCTATCCAAGCTAAATTTCATAGTGACAGCATTTAATTACCACACAAACAAAGTACATACAGATACTTATTAGCATCACAATAGCAGTCTCGAGGGAGGGAAAAAGTGTCTTTCAGGCCGAGTTTTCAAGTAAATAATTAACAGACAAAACAATCCCTGAAACTGTGGCTAGAGCACACTTCTATTTGCAGTTTTAGTGCGGGGACCTCTAATTGACCAGGGCTGGATTGTTCATCCCTAAAAGCCATGAGGCTGAAACCACAGATGGGAGAATAATGGCCACGTTTGTGTTTGCCTTGCCTGTGGCACAATGTCTATCCTGTCAATAACAGAACATCAGCTTTCAGGAGAGTCAGGATTCTGATTTTTATGTTCTCAGAGGTATGAGAGTCCCTAGCTGTTAGTATATTAGAAATAGAAAATTTCAAAATCCACTTAATTGTAATAAACACATACGAAATGTGGCTCTTTGGGCAACTCAGGTCTTTACCACAAACACAACTTATTCACCACATATTCCTTTGGGTGTCCTTTATAAAAAAAAACAACCGTGGTTGTGGTTTAGGTTTTTTCCCCCTCTCACACATTACATGTTGCTCTGGGAACTTAAAATATTATTTTCAGCTGAGCAAAAGGAAACGTCAGGGATAATTTTGATAAATGTGAGCCATCTCATATTTTCTGTTAACGAGAGCTTTGGGTGTCTAATAGCATGCACCTGTGAAGCTGAATTTTCTTTTTCATGTGACCTCACAGAACTAAAAAGAGACTGTGCCTTCTGCTGGGGCAATAATATTGATGGAAAGAATGAATAAACACAGAGATGGAAAAGGCCTCCTAACCCCTCCTCACCCCCTGGACCATCCCTCTCCTGGGTTTGGGGCTTGTTCTTGGGATTTTCCTGCTGGAGAGCAAACCTGGACCCACAGATGGAGGTGGGATGAACACTCCAGGGCTCAGCCTGAAGTGAGCTCAGCTCAGCTGGGCTCAGCTCAGAGATCAGGGCAAAACCTCCAGATCAACACGAGATCAAACTCTGCACTCCCTTACCCTGCAGGTCTTTTCCAGTCTGATTTTTAGCTCGTTCCTTCAGGAGCTGAACTCTCCTGACATAAAGTAAGAAAAGCAATGATTGCTCTTCTCTAACAGACTCTTCCTAGGAGGTGAAAAATGCTACAGAGCATTTATCCCAATCTCGTCAATATTTGGGGTGCTGTATGAAATTTCCAGTCTGTTATTCCCTGTAGATAAATACCTTTGATAATGCAAACACTCTGGAATTGTGAAATCCAGGAAAATTCAATGTACTCTGCTTTTCAAACAGATTTCCAGGAACAAACTGCACAGATCTCCCCTCCCCAGTCCTGGCTCCCCACAGGCACGAGCTGTGGGATTTTAAAACTCCCTGCCAGCATTTCCCAGGTCTACTTTGTTAAGGATGAACAGGGAATGGTATATTTTCTCATTTTGCACAGGTGGTTCTTATTTAATTCTGTTTCTCTGGGGGTAAAACATTAAAAAAAAGAATTATAGCCTCATACAGAGAATATCTAATGAAACAGAAAAAATATAAAACTTAATTTTTTCAAAAATTCTGATTTCTTACAGAACTTCTATTGATACCTTTGTCACAAGTGAAAGCTTCAAAGTTTCTGGTTTTTATCACGTAGAGGCTCCTGTGAATCAAGGTAAATACAACGGGTTTCTTACAATCACTAGACAACTACAAAAGAAGTGAATCTCCACCAGCTAATAAGAAATAAAAAGAAAATTTTAGCCTACTTGATTTCCTGTAAAAAAGATTTTCCTACGCAGAATCAGTAGATCTCCAAGTGGAAAAATAGTTTTGCTTTAGATGAGACAACTTTCTCAGCTTGAAAGAAGTTCTTTAGAACACTAAACACATATTATATAAATTTTCTCCCACACTGAGCCTAACATTAAAATACAGCTAAAAGAAATATGTCTTGTAGTATATTAATTTGTACAAATTTTAGACTACAATTCAGTATGTCTGTGAAACCTGACTGAATAGAAATTTTATTTTTAAATTAAATATATTTTTTGCAATTTTTTTCAGTGATTTAGTCTCTGCTTCTAAACTCCTCTAAGCAAGCTTGTTTTATTTTAGGAATGCTCTTTTAGTCAATTATTTAAATTGCAAGGCTGTACAACAGGACATGGTCTGTAGGGATTTGTTCTGTACCTATGGGTCATTTATTTATGAAATTCCTGTGCTCTATGCCTGCTAAAATATTGATGTTCTTCCCCTTTGCTCCTTTTTCTGATTTCAGGAAAATGGTTAAGTATTGAATTGAATTAATTTAAAGATTAGCCATTATAATGAAGTCTTATTTAATCATTAAGAGGAGCTGAAAGAGGCAAAATGAGGCTGACAGAGTTTAGTTTGGAGCAGGCAGGAATCCTGGAGCAGAGTGAAACTCCTCTGAAGTCTCACTCAAATTCTGGTTTAAATATTAGGTTAGATTTCCTGAGGAAGGAAATGTCAGTGTCACCTGCATCCCTCATCCCTGCCCCTCCTGAGGAGGTGAAAATATATTATTATTAATATTATTATTCACTAGATCTTCACCTTTTAAACAACACCCACGGCTAGCTAAAAGTGCTCAGGTAATTTAATTTTGCTAAAAATCTTGCAAAAGTCTAATTCTCCCTAAGTATGTTCCTGAAGCCTCTCATTCATTTATGGAAAATTATCACTCATTATCTTTTTTGTGATTTGGAGCTGCTCTCCCAAGATTCTTGTGCTAGTAAAACATTTCCTAGCTACCAGAGTTGTGTAATTTAATCCCTGTTTCTTCATCCAGAGGTGAGAAATGAACCTGGCTGGCCAAGCTGAGTGATTGGTGGGGCTGGGCTGAGGTGCCATTTGGAAAACAGTGAATTATAAAAGAGTTAATAGGAGCAGCCCATGATGATACAGTGTCAGCCAAGGCCATTTGTCCTTCATAATCCCTGCCTTTATGGGTTAAAAAGAGTTGTATATTCAAAAGCAATCTGAATTTCAGTGTCTCAGTTGTTGGTGTGTCAGTAATTCATCTGGAATAGTCCATACTTTGTCATAATATCCCCAAAAATATTGCAAGTTCATTTAATAGCGTGCTATGCTTTAGAAAAATACATAGTTCCATTGCAGGAAAAATGTTGCATTCAAAGTTTTCTTGGTGTCCTTGGTATTTTAAAAAAGACAAGAGCCTTAGAAATTCTAATACTTGGCTGCTTAAAGAGCTTCAGTAATTATATTGATATAAAAAATACAAAGAGAAATTTTCATTTTCCATAATAAAACTATTTGTCTCTGGACAAAAACGCAGCTCATGGAATAATAAAAGAAAACTTTTTTGTATATTTTTAATATTTTATATGTGTACTAATATTTATAGTATATGCATAATTATATATATATAATACATATAATATATATGTAATTATATATATTAATATGTAGATTATATTTGATCAGCTTTGAAAAAAAAAGTTCACAGGGAAAATTCTGGTCTGCACTTCCAAGAACTTCTAAAAATAGTTTCTAATGAACAAATGGATCTTGAGGCAGCCTCTGGAATCACCACAAAGGGAGGAGGCAAAACCTCTCCTGGAGCCAGGGACTGACACCTGACTCTGCATTCTCGGGAAATTTGATTTTCTGTTTCCATTTTCTATTTGTAACACCAGACTTTCACATGAATTTATAACCCAAGGAAGAAAACATCAGCCTCAAAATGTGTAAGTAAAATCTGGGGCTTATTGTGATCCATGAAATCCTAATTACTGAGCTGTTTAGCAGAGATAAAAGCTGGCTGACAATGCAGAGCACCAGCACAGTTTGATCACTAATTGGAATTTATCAGGAGCCATAAAATTACCTCAGAATGCTGTTATGGTTTTTAATTCTGAACTGGGATCTGGAAACCTTAAAATTCTATTTTAAAAAGACTCTCGTCTATCTTGAAAAAAACGAGCTTCTACAAGAGATTAAAGGAAAATGAGGGGTTTGGAGTGATGAAAGGACAGGCTGCAGGAAAATATATAGTGTGGGAATATTTCAGAGCTGGCAGGGATTCAGGAGGCAATTTAAAGGTTTTCTCTGGGTATCAGATGATCTAGTGGGACATCAGGTACCTCACAAGGGGGAAGTGCATCCCAAGTACCTTGTTAGAGCCCTTGAGGGAATGAGGAGCAACAAGTTAAAAATATTTTTTCTCTAATATTTACCAGTTGCTCCACTGAGCATCTGCTCCATTACTTCAGTCCAAAAATTTACCATTACAATTATGTAAACAAAGAATGTAAAGAATGACTGCAAGGGATTATTCCCTAATTCTGAATTACAGTGTTCTGGTAGCAGCTCCAAACGAAGCAATTGCTTTGTGCTCCAGCTCTTTCAATGAACATTAAATCCAATTTTAGCAATTACAATACTTACGTCATTAATCAGAGTTTGGGCTTTAATGCAAACAGCCATATGGGACACGATGAAAAATTCCAGTGCTGGGCTAGAAAATAAGGCTGGCATTGCATTTTTGGGAAGATGCAGGTCAGGAATGTGGGCACAGGCTCTGGGTACAGCGTGGATGTGACAAAATCAGCCTCTGGGGCAGGGGCAGCTCAGCCAGGGACCTGCTGGAGTGAAGGAACCAGTGATGCTGGAGTCCCTGGAAAATGTATTTCTATTCTTTACAAACACAAAGCTGACTTCAGGCTTTGCTTTCTGTGGAGGTACAGCCAGCGTGGCACTGATCTGCACTAAAATAAACCAAAATATCACACCTGGAGTGAGACGGCTTCACTCGGTCCTTGGAAGGACCTGAGAGTTCATGGAAGAAAAATAAAAATCCACCCAGGGTTACCAAGGAAAGGCACATCCCCTGTGCCCAGCTGCTGCCAGGAGGGAAATACTCCAGGAATTTGGGAGTTTTGGAGCCTGGGAAAGGTTTGAAACTTTGGGAAAGGTCCAGGCTGGGCTCATCCTGGACACTGGCCTGACCTTGTGAAGTGCCCTCCCTAATGGCACATTCAGCCACCATCTGAAACCTGACCTGAAAGAGGCAAATCCAGAATTTTAGTGATAAAATTCCAATTATTTTAAACTATTTTTTACTGTTTTAAAATTCTTTTAAAGTATTTAAAAATATTTCTTACAATTTTTATCTATTTTTTAACTCTACCTCCCCTGACACTAATTGTGGAGGCAGATAAAAGATATTTTCCTGCTTTTCCTGGTTTTTCTGTGACTACCAGCTCTGACACTCTTCCCTGTGATATTTAGTTTCTCCCTGAATGAACCAGTGTTCTTACATAAAGGGCCACTTTGTTTTCCTGGTCTTCAGGGAAAACTCCCTGGCCTTAGATCTCCAAAGAACAAGTATTCACATGACTGCTTATAGAATAGCACAAAAATTGTATTTGTCAGAATCTCCTGTAAAAATATTTTGCCTGTGCAAAACATTTTAGGCTCAATGTCACAGACAGTAAGTTTATTGCAAGAATCCTTCTAATTTGGCAAAGAAAGTCTTTGATGCCAGATTTTATAGACAAGGCTCTCTTTGACTTTTGGAGCTCAGTTTTTAAATTTCTGCCTATTCTTTTATATCCAATCATATTCGCCCTTTCTTTTATATTCCTTTCTTTTTAAATGTAGAAATTTTGCAGGTCAGGTCAATTCTCTCCAGCGGTCTTCCCCTTTTCTGATGGAACAATAATAATTCTATAAAATAAATTTTTAAACTAGTTATAACTCTATAGCTTGGTCAACAATGGTTCAGAAATGAAAATTCCTAGTTTGCTTTTTTAAAGCAAATCCAGTATCTGGTGCACAGAAAAAACATGAATGTTTACCTTTCATATCATTTTCAATAATGCAAATTATTCTGACAATCATCCATCATGTAGTAGGGCTGCTCAAGAAATTTAAGTAAGTAAAAACAAACATAATAGTGATAATACTTAAAATTCTTTACAAATATAAGGGTGTCTTCAGTTCAGACCAATATAATTAGGCTGAAAATACATGAATATATTTTTGAAACACACATTTCTTCCATCTGTGCTCCATGAATTCCCTCCTTGCAGTGCTCATTGAATGGAACTTCACTTGGAATATTTGTGCAAATTGCCTAAAATTTTAAGTCATGGGCAACTTTTCATTGAGACTGAAGAAATTAATATGATTTGAAAAAAAAAAATAATTGCTAGAGCTCACTGATACTGTACTAATACAGCATTACCAAAATTCACAATTTCTTTGCACTTATTGAAGGTTTTAAGCTTGTTTCAGTCTGCCCGTGAGATCTCAGCACAAACAAACTCCAGAATCTCTCTCCCTGACCCAAGCCCACGGAGCTGACGTTTCAATAGGCTGGCTGTAAATGTCTGCGTGCTAATTCTGGGACGTTTTTATAGCAATAACATCAGGCTGCTTTTATGGGAGATGCTTTGTACCTTGGCATCTGAAACGGGGCTTGCACAACGCACACGGCTACGGAGAGGAACCCAAACCCTGATGTCTCATTCCAAAACATGTCACCGCCCCAGATGTCTCATTGCAAAACCCTCTGACCAACAAAAACAATTCTAAAATCATCGCACACCACTCATTTGCACAGAAATTGAGAACTGATCAGTCTGTTGCTAAAAACTCTTCCCCTGAATTTTTTTCCCCTTTATCAGTCGAATAGAGTTCAAATTCTTTAGTTTTGTTCCCAAAGTTATTAAAGATGCTTGTTTATATTATCTGATTATAAAGCCATGCAAGTAAATCCTAGGCAGTAACTTGGGATGAGTGAACTTCATTTCTACTTTGTGGTTATTTTCGTATTGATGTTGCTGAAATGAGAAATCCACCCCTCACAATGATTTAAGGGATGCTCAGGCAGTTTTTTCACATTATTATCAGTAGTTATAAGGAGCGAGAGAGGAAATGCTTATTCAAGCTACAAAAACATGAAAGAGAAAAAAAAAAAAAACAAACCAAAAAACAACAAGCCCTCTTTCAGGTCGATTTTCCACATTAAAATTCTTTGTCTGTTTCAGATTTAAAAGCGAGTAATAGCTAAAATATGCACTGGGTCCTGTCAGAGGCAGGGGAGCGTTGCAGAGCATCAGTGCAGAGCTCTGGTGCTCTTTTCTACCCTGAATTCTTCAGGAGCCCAAATCCCCCAGGCTATTCCAAAAATGTTGCAGATCCCCAGCGCCATGCCAAGGCAGAGGAAGCCAAATCCGAGTTTCATCCCCTGTTTGCACTTGCCTTGCACCAGCCCTCCCGGGGACAGAGGTGTGTTTCCTTGGGGGTTTGCACTCTGCTATGGAAATTCTCAACACTCAGCACAGCCAAAAACCTGTTTCTTTCAGCTGAAATTGATAGCACAGGGTGTTGGTGTTTTTTTTTGTTTTTTTTTTGGATTAAAAAAACAGCCAACAACTTCAGTCATTAAAGCCAAGCCTTAATTATTTGCATAAGTTCTACTAAGTCATGGGTATTTTGCTTGTACGCAGACTGAATTATAGCCAGGGTTTTTGAGAAATATCAAAGAATTCTAATGAGATGAAACTGAGTAAGATGATAGATCAGGTTTTCTAGAACTAAAATACAGTAAATCTGGAATTTCAGCAGAAAAGAATCCAAAATGAACACTGAAATCAGCTCAGTAACAGCTCCATTAACTGAGTATTATAGCCAAGACAGATTTTGCTTTTTTGTTAAAGAGTGAATTAGTATCATAAACCCAAAGCTTCACCATGCCATAAGGTAACATTCAGAAACAAGCAATTCTAATATAAGACTAGTGTTGAAAATAGGACTTCCTAATAAAGCCCTGACAATTTTTAAATATTTTAAAAAAAATTTTTAGTAAATAAAACAAACACAGCAGCTCAAACCCTACAAGAAAACAAACAAACAAACAAACCAAAAACCAAACTTTACATAGAAAAAATTCCAGAAACATCCCTTTTCAATATTCAAACATTGACTATTTTGTCAGTGCACACAAATGTGCTTCATCCCACAGCTGTGTAACAGCACCATTAATGTGTCTGCCATGGATTACTGCACGGAAAGGAGCATTTCAAGAGGAATTAAACATGGATTCAACCTTCTGGCTCGAGATGTCCCTAAACTGCAGACTGGCAGAAGGGTCCTTGGGGACAGGGCAGGAGTGGCTGATGCTGGTTTTGCTTTCCCAATATTCCAGGAGGTCCTGGGAGGGGCTGGAGTGGCCCAGGGGCTGTGGCCACCAGGCACTGGAGCTCTCTGCAAGGTGACTCTGGAGATTTTTTGTGCCACACATTTGTTCTTGAGAGAGGGAAGGGACTGAGAACAGCCTTTAATAAAGGGACACAGATGTTTGTGTTTATTGCACCACCTGAGCTAATTAAAATTCTTACCTTTTTAAAAAAAGGGAAAAACTCCCTGTGGGAATGAGAAGTGGCTTTAAAAAAAAAAAATTGCAGATGGGATAATGAAAAAGGACTATTTTCAAAAGAAATTATTTGGTTTAGAGGTTTTGAGGAAAAAAAACGAGTATTGTGGCACTGATGCTTTGTTAGAATCAGGATAAAAGGAAATGGGTTTGTCAGACAAGTGCCTGAGGGTCCAAGGGACATGTGCAGCTCCTTGTACTGGGTGAGAGGTTTTGTGCTCAGCTTCTGAGAGGGAAAAGACTGGAAGAAAAAAATCCTGTCTTGAGCACCTGAAGGTGGCAACCTCTGGCAGATAAACACTGTCATGGTGTTGCTGTTACAAGAATTGTAAAGATGAAAAATCTCGTTGTGCATTTCCCAGATATTCCCGAGCTTTGCCTTATCCACAGGGATTCCTGAGCAACACCCACAAGAAAAAACCAGTGAAGTGATCTATAGCTACACAAACTCAAACCTCAGTTGGAGGTACACTTATTTAACTCTTTTTTATTTTTCTTCATTTCATGTTTTATTTTCAAGGACTAAATTATTTTTGTAGTTAATGAATATAAACTGAACAACCCCCTCCCATATTTCATTGAACTACTCTTGAAACCAAAATGTCAGATAAAAGGAAAAAAAGAAGCTTTAATCTGAATTAGTTTTAGAGTCAAATTCTTTTGCAAAGATAAAAGATTTCTGCTCACAGATAGGTTTCTGTTTACCTAACAACTAACAAATATTTTCTAAAGGTCTGAGATTTTTCCATAGCATCTTGATACAATTGAATAGAAGACCCATTTACCCTAATGAGCATTAAGATTAAATCATTTACTCACAGATCAAAGGAGATTTTAATTATGTAAACGAGTTGTTCAGGAACACAAAGTGTTCCATTAAGCTTCACAATTAATACATACAATATTTATGAGTTCAGACTTTTTTCCTTGTTAAAAATTGATTGTTACATCAAAAAAAGTTTCCCTAGATGCACTGATTGAAGGAAAAAATATTTTAAGCCATAAAAGTAGCAGGCATGCAAAAGATTTTACTGCCTTTTGAGACTGGAAGACCTCTTCATTTTCCCCTTCTCTTTTTTTTTTTTGTTGTTGTTGTTGTTGCTCTGAGCGCCTTGTCACCAGATGTTCATTATGTGTACAAAATATTGAAATATTGAGTTCCCCAAGTCAGGACTCGGAGCACGGCCCTGCCAGAGTGCTGGGCTGGCCCTGGGGTCCAAACCCAAAACCACTCCTCAAACACCCCCACTGAAGGTTCCTGTTCCTTGGAAAATGGGACAACAATCACCAATAGCAGGGTGGCAAAAGGGAGCTGAGGTTTGGTTCACTGGTGTCACAAATCATTTTTAATTCTCTTTTTTGAAAGGATCAACCTCAGGTAAAATGAAGGATAAAATAATCCCACCTTGCTGCTGGCAGATATTACAACAGTGCTGCACAGAATAGATTCTTAAATCACTATATTATTTCTAACAGGCAAGATTAAAATAAATGCAAAGAAAACAAATGATGGAAAGAATGCTGATAAAATATGCAAGCTGGATTAGTTATAGAGTAATTTATTTCTACTAGAAGTTCTACTTAGGAAAGCAAATCAAAAGAATGGAAATTTGCTGACACTAAGTAATCCTGGAAAACACAGAGACTCTTGTAGGAAAACCGATGACTGCTTAAGAGGGATGAAAAATCCATTCCAATTCTCAAGGCCAGAGGTTTGCATTAGAAAAACTTTCGATGAGATTAGTTTCTAAACTTAAAAACTTCATTAGAAAAAAAAAAAATATGGCAGAATCCTTTTACTTGAGATGCAGGGGCAAAATTCTACCCCTAGCTGCAGAGTGAGCTCCAAGAAATGAACCCAGATCACTTCTGCAGATGCATCTGAGAATCCAGACTGCTTTTAGTCAGAGTTAGCAGCTCAGCTCAGGAGGAGAATCAGGCTCTGACAAATGTGTAAATTTGACCAGAATAGTCACTGATGATTCCATGTTAGATTTACAAGGAAGAAGCATAAAATATTTAAATATGTTATGAAATCTGTACCATTGTGTCAGTGAAAAATTCCAACACCTTCAACATTCTGTCTTAACAGAACAGCTGAATTTTGTGAGGTTTTTTTTTTTTCTTTTTTCATATATTAGGAACTCATCATAGTTTAGCTCTTTCACTCAATATCATGATCTTATGATTGATCTTATTTATTTTTGGTCTGTGTGCAACTTGAAGCTGATGCCAGAATTATTCTAATTATAACACAGTCAACAGAATGACAGAAATCTTATGTCCTGAAACTCCATAAATAATTCAATGGAATTCAATAGTTTATGTTCATTGCAATCCTAATACGTCCACACACTTATGGTCAGCTTTCAGGTATTTTCTACACATTTACCTTTCTATTGAAATATAATTTCACTCCAAAGCAGAATCATTTGCCATGCTCCTAATGCTCCTGCTTTTGGATACAGATGGTGGAGAGAAAAAGTTTAATTCACTCTTTATCTATTCCCTGCCTATCAAAATAAGTGTGAATATAAATTATCCCAATCACTTTCATGTGTGGCACGTGAAAACTGAGAAATCTGAGTGTTTATATTTCCTTTTGGTAGAGGGAAAAGTCAACTGAAAATACTTTCAGTACCTTCTCACTGGGTACTTTTCTCACCCACAGTGTTCTCATTTTCTGAGGATGGACAGAGCCTGGGCACAAATAACTCCCTCTAGACAAAGCAGGAAAACCCTGCAGCACATTGTCCCTCCTCAGCAGGGCCAGGTGAGCTCTGAGGTCAGGGAGGAGCTGCTCAGGTGTCCATGGAGCAGCTCTGGAGCTGAGGGCTCACTCCTGCTCCTCCCAGCCCTTTGCAGGGCAGCAGCTGTGCCAAGGGGGCTGAGCGTGCCCTGGGCTGCTTCCAATCCTGCTGATTCAGATTTTCCCAGGGGATTTCAGCTGGGAGTCTCCAATCCGTGATCCCTGTCTGCTCTTGGCAGAGCTGGGTGTGATGCCTTAGGATTTCAGCTTTTGTATTTTTCATATATTTGTAATCCTGCAGTTCTTTAGTGTGTAACTCTGAACTCCATGTACAGTGTGAGCTGCTGCTCTCCCATTTGGGTCAGACACAACAATTCCTCTGCAGACCTGGGAATCAAGGACACCTCACTGCCTCAGGCCCTGAGAGATGCAAACAAAAATGAGTTGGGGGGAGCAAACTTGGGGTAAATTATTTCATTACCTGAGGTTGGTATTGGAAAATTAACCCCCAATATGCAAATGGACCAAATTTTTAAAAGTGTAAAAACCTGTGGTCCATTTTGGGTGCAGCCCCTGGGGGGCTTCATCTGCCCAAAATGTACCTTTCAATAAATAAAACTGCTTTTTATCCCCTGAATTCTGTCTGACCTCTGTTTTTAGGTAGCCCCAAAAGGCACCCTCAGCACAGCCTTACTCAGACACAAAATTGACATTTCCTTTCAGCTCCTGCCACATCTCAGCAGCTTTAGAGACCCTGTCCCCATTTCAGTCAAAGGAGTTGGGCACATCAGCCTGGAGGAGAAGGACAGAGCAGAGAGAGGCTTTGGGTTGTGCTGGAATTTAATAGATCTGGATTTCCCGTGTGTGTGCCAGGCAGGAGAAAGGAGCTGAAACAGGAAGGTCAGAGGGATGAGATCCTAACGGGCTCCTCGTTTGCCTCAGGGCTGCCTAATGTACCAGAGAGCCAGGACAAAATGTGCCATCAGTGCTGCCTCACGGGCTGGGAGCCCTCTGAGGTGCTGATGTTCAAAACGTGCATCCCACGGCGTTTTTCCAGAACAAGCAGCTTTCAAAGGTGTTGTGAGGTCTTTTCTCTTTCTTATATATTTGATAAAAAATAACCAAAGAATAGCTACCTTTCAAAAAATACAATTTCTTATTTTTCTGGGAGGGAGGTGAGTTCTTAGAGACATCATTTAACACCCACCAATATCCACTTTGACTTGAAAAAGTAAATGCATGAAGGCACTGGTTATACACCCATGTCTCTGTTATTTCTACAAAGTTATGTCTTTCTCCGACCAAGAAATCACCCAAAAATTTGAGCTGCAAACATTTTCCAGAAATTTCCTATTTTTAACATCTGTTATTTACATATTGCAGTTAAATGGCAGGAGGAAGCAGAGGTCAGGGCAAGAAATGTGGTGATGGAGCCTCCCTTGCTGTCACTGCAAGGTTTTCAGCTCTATATTGTTTAGAGCTTTTCCCTGTCCACTCCAAAAGAGAGCATTCATCACTTTTATTGGAAAATGATTCCTTAGTTTAGCAGCTGACAGCCACAAAAAACCAAAAGTTTAATTTTTTTCTTAAGTTTTAGCCCATTAGTCCAGAAGAAACTCAATGCCATTCCAAATGCTTGCTCTTTTAATTTGTGTATATACACTTTTAATATAAATTATCTCGTGTGTTTAGTCTAACTAGACCAAAAATGATGAATGTGATGTATTTGTTTTTAGTGCACTCTTTAATGATTCTTTATTTCTTCTTCTTCAGAGTGCAGAGACAAGTAGGAGGATAAGAAATAAAATAACATAAAAAAATATTAAGTATTCAGGATATATATACATGCCTTAATTCGAAGTTCTTTAATAACAACGACATTATTTTAAAAAATACACATAGTAAAAGAGAAATCCAACTGAGCTTCCATCTGAGGCAAATTGAAGCATTCAGGCCCTTCCTTAACCCTTCTACAGCAGTTTGAAGATGAAGGAAAATCCATTTAATCCACCAAATGACAAATTATACAAGGGCACTCAAAATGAACTGAGCTAAAAAGAGAAAACGAGAAAAAGCTACTATTTAGTTTTCAAAAATCACAGCTGTTCAAACAAGAACTGAAAGTGAATGCATTTTTAACCTTCCAGATTATTGAATTAAAGTCTTAGTCCCGTTTCTCCACTGCTCCTTTCCGTGGGATTAGAGCAGTAATGATATTTTTATGTCATTTGCTGCTCCCTAGTGGAGATAAAATATAATTTCAAGGTTAAAAAGAGCAAGAAGATAGAAAAAGATCAATTATTTGTAAAGTTTGAGCTGTAAGGAAATGTCTGTGCTGCAGTGCAATGACACCAAGGCTGAGGGTTTGATCCTTGTATGGATCACTCAAGAGCTGGACTCTTCCAAGTCAGAATATCCTGTGATTCCTGATATAATTTCCTGTGGAATCCTGGTACCTCACACAACACACCACTGCAGAGCCAGGCAGTGCTTTTTTGAATATAAATGTAAAGTTCATAATGAAATTAGTGAGAGTGATGCTTGCGTATCAAACCCCCAAATTTGGCTCCTGTTCTGCTTCAGTTGATGAAATACACTTTAAAATCGAGACATTTAATAACCCTAAAAGCCTGCAGTGCAAAATGAAAAATCACTGTACAAAAAGAAGAAACTTTTTTGCTTAACCTGCACAACTTTGTAAATGTGAATATTCCTGAGCTAACCCAGAGCTTTCTGTTTGTTTGTTATTGCCTCTTCCATGAAATTGATTCCCTAATTTCCTTGAGTGCAGAGAAGGGCTCGTCTGCTTTCTCTAATCACTGAGGAAAAAGCAATAAATTATACACAAGCAGGATGCATTTACAGTATCTTCCTGAAATTGGTACAGCACGTGCATTTCCAGCTGATTCTCCCATTAAAATCACATCAGTGTGGCCAAGTCACCTTATTCTCAAATCTTATTTTTTGCACAGGTTTTGCTTCTGGAGGGGCAACCAAAATATCTCACAGCACAATGTGAATTCTTCACCCCCAGCTGGACTGTGAGGAACCTCCCAGAGTCCCCAGCTACACAGGATTTGCTTTGGAGCTTTCAGGAATTCTTCCATTTTAAATACTACTTGGACCACTTGATTTTCAGCTGACTCCTAAACCAAATCAAATCCAATTTTCAGTGGAAAACTGACTTGAAAATTTTGGAGTTGACTGGCAAGGCTGCTCTGAACATTTATTTTAGGAGTCAGGGACTTAAATAGGTGTTTGGCAGAGAGTTGGGGCTGAGGCACCTTTTAGTCCTGCTCTCAGCTACCTCAAACATACTCACCATTTCCACCTCCAGAACTTCTACTGATGAAGAAATTAATTAGAAACCTCTGACAGGCAAAGGGTGAAGGGTGAGCTGTGAAATTTGGTCAAGAATTGCTCACTCGGAACAGGAAGAGCGTGGACAAGAACAACCCCACTTTGGATTCTCCATGATCTTCCCCTGGTATTGCTCTTAGAACAAATAATTATCTATTTTAGTACTTGCAAGTTTAAAACTTCATCTCATTTCCCATTCCTACAAAGCAATTTGTGGGGGTTTCTCTGCAGGTTTGTACAGACACAATATCCTCAAGATCTACCTTGTTTATTGGACTCTTCAGCAATTTTTAGGAATTGTTGCCCTGTGCAGTCAGATAGAATTCAATACCTTATTTATAGCATTCATTTTATTCGTTGCTTTGTAGTTGTTTCTTCATTGGCAGTTTCAGTAATTACTGGAGTGCTGTGCAGAGCAAGAGCAACCAATTAAGCTTACTGTGAGCACAGATAAGAACTTGGTGAAATAAAACAAAAATAGTTGCAAAAACCAGGGAAAAAGTTAAAAAAAAATCAACTTAAAAACTGGAAGAAGAGCATTGTGTAAAACTTGCTAACAAAAGGCAAGAAAATATTAAATTTACCAATATTAAAACTTAAGTGTCCTCCACACAAAAGTTTGATTTGGAAGAGTAGAAATTGGCTGATTTGCAATGTTAGATCCTAATTTCTCTTCCAGGAATGTTAAATACAAGGCAGAGGGCACCAAAGCCACCTGCAGGAACCAGAGCCACTGCCTCACTCTGTCTCCCAGAGCAAAGCTAATCTGCACTGAAACCCTGTGGATAATGTTTGTATCTCCTCCTTTATTACCTACTAATGTTAAATTTTTATCAGATTTTTAATTCTTCTTTGCTGTATAGACCCAATGCTTTAATTTGGCTTTTCAATTTATCAACACTTCTTCAAAAACAAACATTAACACTGATTTTACTCTTCCCTGTCAAACTGACTTTTGTTTGCAGTATCACCCCTTCCAACTTCACCCCCAAAGAGTCACTATTATTAAAAGTGGCAGGTGTTTACCTCCTGATAGCAAAGAAACAGCTCTCATAAAATAGTATTTTGTGGCCACTAAAGCAATATCAATATCAAGCAGAGAATGAGAAAAACCAGAGCCCATCCTTGCTGAAAGAGCTGTCCGACATGGCCCTGCAGCATTGCCTTCAATAATGTTATCTGCTCCACCCAAGGCTCAGAGGGGAACAAAGCAGGTTTGTTTTCTGCTCCCATCCCCTTTTTGGAAGAGCTGAATTCCATGTGCCTTTTGTGTGTGTCGAAGTTTTTCCATGTAGAATTTCCAGTTCCCTGTATTTTAAAGGGGCACTGGTAATTTAAATCACCTGACTCACAGAGGATTTCACAGTATTTAAACAGACAAAAAATTAATCTGGAGATTAACAGTCACACCTTGGGGAGGCCACAAGACTAAAAACAATTGGTGTTTTTACAGGGGGAAAACTCATCTTGGGCTTTGGGTGCTGCCATCAACCTCTCAAGCATTTCTGCAAATCTGAATGTTTAAAAAAAGCCAAACCAATCAGCAAAAACAAAAGATTCTGGAAAAAATTCTTACCTTTTGAAATAAAGTTTACTGGCTCTGGATGATGTCTCAATCTACATCTCATCTCTGCTGCTTGAATTGCAAGATGAAAATAATATGAAATATGAATATGACAATCCTTGGTCTAACCACTAAATGGCTCAGAGATGCACTCAGCTCCCATGGGCAGCACTCAGCACAGCCTCCTAATGAAAAATGGAACTCAAATTTTGTGTTGGGGACATCAATTTTTCCCAATTTTCTATTTCTAATCTCTCAACAGCTATGCAAGTACAATATCTGTCAGTACTGGTGTTGCTTGCACCACAAAGTATTAGAAAATTCAAGATCAGTCCATGAACCCGTCCTGCTCTGAAGAGCATGGAGTGAGATGTGCAGGAAAGTAGATGGTAAACATAGTTTTTGTATTGATTTCTTCTACTTTTAATAGTTCTTCTCAAGTGTATAAATTTTGTTTTAAAATGTAAATTTTTAGCCATGTAATTGACTAAAATATAGAGGAATTAGTACTCCTAGCAGTGATTTTTTTTCATGTCACCAAGAGAAAATTCACAAAAACTAACATGACACAGCAGAAAAATTCCTATTGGTTAAAAGCTTTGAGCACAGCAAACATGAGGTAAAAAAGGAGTTGTTACACGTACTGAATATATCTTAAATGATAAACAATTAAAAATTGGCAAGACTGCTCTAATGGAATGATAATGGCTATCAAGGGTAAAATCCAGACAGAGAATAAGCAACTGAGCTAATAGATCAATTAAACCTGGAAGAAAATTGGTGCCCACTTTGTCACAGTGGCTGTTCCAAGAGCGGATGTTCTACACTCAACAATCTTCCACAGCCGAGGGACAAACGAGACTTTTAACAACTCTTGTCTCAGAAATTCAAAGGTAAGGAAAAAAATGGAGAAAACCAGTGTTCAATCAGAGAAGAGAATATTTTTCAGGAAGTACAAAAGTTTTTCTTTGAGCCACTGAGATTCAAAACTCTCATCAAAGAAATTGGCTTCTTTTCATTTCCCCTCGTTTTCCCTCCTCATGAAGCCGGATTTTCTCTGAGAGCCCAAGATGTCTCTGAACTAAAGAGAACACTGAAATCCTTGGTTCCCCCACTCAAGAATCCTCCAGCTACGTGGCAGCCCTTGCTGCTAAGTGTCTGGAGCAGAGACCCACCAGTGTTTTATTTATTCAGCGCGCTGCCGGCGCGCGGGCCGCAGTTTATCACGGTGACGGCTGAATCCATCATCCCCTACCTGCAGCTGTAATGGGAGCGCTCTCAAATCAACAAGTCTTTCCCTCAGAGTAACTGAACTGTAAATTGTCCTTGACCAGTCAGACAAACAAAAACAACCTTCCCTGTTAATCTGCCGAAGACAAACAGCCCGGCGTGTCCCCTCCTGCCAGGAGGGATGTCGGTGGCAGGGGTGGTTTGTGTGTCACATCCCTCACGCGGGGCCGTTCCGCCCCCGGCTCGCCGAGGGATGGAGAGAAAGAAGCAATCCCACCCCTGAAAATGTAAATAATCGTTTGGTTTCTGGGATCACGGGGCTGTTTTTAATGGAAATGAGGGTTCCCGGATCGTTAGGGTGTATTGGAGAAATAGGAGGTTTTCTGCTGGATGGAGAGGACTTCCAGTAGCACAGACATCTCCATAATCTTATGTCAAACACAGACAAGTTTTTACTCTTGTGCATGATGAGGGAATCAATTTCATAAAATACATTTAGAGAATTAACTAATGATGCCTAGGCTTCACAATTCTGACTTTCTATTTCATATAAATTACTGGAAACATTTTTTTATTTAGATTATCTTCTGTGTCTCTTGTGGCGGCAACTGAGTGCAAATATTTCCTCTCCCCTCATCACTCTTTGTAGCTGACTTTTTAAGGTGTTTTACCAAAAAAAGCATTCCTGAAAGGCTCCATTAAAGAAATGCTGACACATTATGTTACAGTATGTTACAGTATCTTGGGTTCTATCAGTCACATTTCATTACTTTTACATAACACGGCTCCATTGATGCAACCTGATGTGACATGTCACACTGCAGTGTCAGCGACAAACTTGGCCTGAAAAGTTTTTCCTCCTCAAAACCTTTGTCTTGACAAAACACAGGAGGAACGACTACACGTATTCCTTTATTTATCACCCCAAGTAAATAATTTAAATTAAGACCAACGCCTGTGTGTTGGCGTATAATTCCGTGCCACATTTGTGCACACTGTGTGCAAAGTGGGTAATTGTTGGAGTGTTTTACTACTGGCACATCTTTATTCAGAACATCCAGAGGTGTCTGGGTCAACAGCTTCCTATTTATTCAAATTTATATTGACTAGCTTCAGAAGGCAAAGCTGACAAAATGATTAATTAGACTTTATAACTCATTGGCAGCCCGCAGTTTAATAGAATTAGCAGAGCTTAAGTTCATCTTTAAATACCATGACGGTTTTAATTTTAAAAACGTCAAATTACATTTTTCAGTCAGCACCAAATACAAGATGACTTATTCCAAACTTATGGGAAACCCAAAAAGGCTAAACAGGCAACATGTTTAATATTGGATTTTTATGACAATTTAAATCTTTAAGGAACTGATTAATTTTTTTTTTTTCTTTTGCACCACATTAAGCAGCTGCACTCCTTGGATAACTAGCAAGTTGACCAGGTATGAAGGTTTTTATAGTGCTGGCATGTAGGATTTTTTGTGATCTATTAAAAATTATTGATACTGGACAGCTTCAACAAAAATACTGTCAAAATCTACAAGGTGGATGTGAAACAGTTACTAGATTAGTAGTAATTATGTAAGTATTTACATAAAATTACATGTAAAAAGGTCTACCTGGCCCTCACCCTGCCTGTCCTGCATCGAGCTGGAAGTAAAGCATGGCATTATTTTTAAGCAGTTTCTCACTTTTTCAAGGCACAGTTAAAAACTTTTTAGCCTTATGAAAAGTATTTGAGATGTTGTAGTTTCTGCCTGACTTGGTGGCGAATTAAATGTAAAAAAAGTGCAGTTTTGGAGTAAGCAGACACTCCCCAAAATGTGCATCTCAGTACAAATGAAATTCTTGTCAGTTTTTGTGACAGCAAATAAATGCCCAGGAGTTCAGAACACTCCAAAGCACATAACACAATCTCAGTTCTATAACAGAAAAGTGTCATTTTTATGGACTGCAGCACAAACCTCACCGTATTTCAGATACTTTGAATTAGCAAAGAAAATAAAATGCACACAGAACACCTTTTATGAAGCCAGAAATACCTCTACAACATGTTAACAAGATTCCAAGAAGCTATAAGGAATTAGAGAAGCATAAAATTATAAAGCTAGTATATAAATACTGGAAATTCAGGGAAGGGATGCATATATATTCCCATCATATCTAACTAAAAATTATCCCAACTTTTCTGGATATAGCTGTGTGTGTCACAAGGCAGGAAAGAAGGTGATTCCATGAATTGGCAGGGAAATTATTCCCAAAGGAAAAGGATACACTGACTTTTGACCAGTGTCACACTGCATTTTTGACCAGTGTCACTCTGCATTTTTGTTTGTACTCCCTTCTCAGTTATGGGACTCAAGGTTCCCTCTGAACCTGCAGAATTTTTGGAACAGACCTGGTTTGATGTGCTGACCAAGAGAAAACTGAAACCCCACAGAGCTGCAGTTTCAGGGGGTTGCTTCAGAAAATGCATTTTTTCTGTGGCGTTGATGGAATTCCCTCTTCATCCCAGGAGCTGGACAGAATTTTTTTCACAGACAGAGAGGAAGTAGCAGGTTGTGATGGCAGGGAAACAGAAAATGGCCAGCGTGTCTGTGCCCTCCTATGGGCTCTCACAAGCAATGGTGACACGTGGATAAGGAAAACAAATCCCTGGCAATGAAATTCAATGAAATGCAGCAGAAATTTGCAGGTTTTTGATCGTGGGCACGCTAAGCCAAGAGGCAACAGAGAAATAAAGCCCTGCCTGTTAGCAGTGCAATATCTGGGTATGTATTTGATAGAAAATGCCACCAGACAGGGCTGATGGGCCTTCAGGAAGAGGCAATTTTCCACTCAGGTGCATGTGAATATTAACGTGTGTAGTGCTGTGCAAATGAGGAAGGCAATCTATAAGGGACTTAGAGCAGGCACACACTGAAAGAGATTCAAAAGAGCCAATTCAGCAGACAGGGGATACATGGCTGATCATAGAGCCATAATGAATAACAATATCCCTTTGATGTTAATTAGTTGCACTTGATAAGGCAATGCTAGAGAGGCTTGACAGCAGTAGAGTAAGGGAAATCAGAACCTCAATAAAGCTTTCAGCGTGCTAAAAGCAATAAGGGTTTTTAAAAAAGCAAACCCAAAGAAGAACACTGCCAAGGAGCCCCTAAATTCACAGGATTGGATGATCCAGAGAGCTGCCAGAGAAAGAGGGAAGGCTTCCTAAAAAGCACAGACAGAAATATCAAAGGCACAATTCTGCCAGAAACATCTGCATTTCTTTTTCTTTTCCATGCTACTGCTATACTATCCTTTGCCTCTTTTATAATCCACTTTTTACTTCCCCAAAGCCCAAGAGGGCACGAACAGGTTACCCCTGTCTGGGAAATTGTCACCATTCAAATACTGAACTTCCTCCCTGCTCCTGGATCTTCCTTTGCTGTTTGTGCTCACTCACATCCAGCCAGACATCGAAGTGTTCAAAGCTGAGAATTCCTGCTTTGGTGTGGGGCTTAAAAACCCCACATCCATTTGTAATTCAGGATTTCAACCGCTGTTGGACATTTGTCCTGAGGATGAGCAAAGCAGGGGACTCTTGCTGACTTGCCCCTACTCCTTGGTGTTCTTGGAAAACGTCCTGCTGCTGCTTCCCTGCCTTGGCAATCCCATGGGACAGCCCAGCTCGGGGTTACAAGGACAGGAGAGGAGAAGTACACATGTGGAAAAGCAATGGAACAACAAAGGAGTAAACCACCCCATAAATAACCCAAAAATCAGATCAGCAAAATAATTCACTGAATAAGCCCTATAAAATGCCCCAAACTCTACTAAACTACACTTTCAACCTTTGTATCATAGGAAAACTCTTCAGTTTGGGTAATTTTGTGAGTACATCAGGTTACAAAACAAGGCAAAATGATCCTAAATATCAAGGACAAATTAAAATTGTGGTAGAATAAGCTCATGTTCTTACTGCTAAATGTTAAACCCATGTTAAACTCCTAATATCTCAACAAATTCACGGCGATTGTGTTTGCAGCATTAGGGTGATCAAAAAATAAGAAAGCAATCTTATGGATTTCTTATTAAAAATGCCAACCCCCTCCAAAAAAACAGATCATACCTTGATTTAGGTTCTTATCATCTGATAGCCTTAACTTCATGGCTATGTAAGGAGATGGAGGGAATGATTTATTGTTGACTGTCATTCTTTCTGGAGATGAATAATCTTCTTCCTCAGTATTAAAGTGGCTTTCAGGCAAATCAATCAACCATAGATCATGTCATAAGACTGTCTGCTGATGTTAATAAAGCATTTGGTAATAGGAGCTTTATGTGTTGTATTTATAGACACAGAAATGCTTTAATGTCCTCTTTAAAAAGGGGACAACTTGCCTGTGGCATTGTTTAAAAATGAAGTTTAACGCACAAGTTTCTTAATCCTCCAGCATATTTTAGGTGCAAAAGAGCAACATTTTACCAGGAATGCTGTCTCAAATAAAGGGAACAAGTGAGGGAGACAAAAGTTCACTGCAGGTGCAGCCTGAGGAATGGTTATCATGTAAATGATTACGATATTTTGCTTCTATTTATAATTAGCATTTCTGCATTTCCTAGTCTCCCTACATAACCCAAAGATTGCCTTTCAGGTTATAAGGAAGAGAGGGATCAATGTGGAATAGCATATATGTGAAAGCTTACTTTAAACCTGCCTCTTCTCCATTGTATATATCATAAAATGACAAGATAATGGATTGTCAGGACTGCAGAACACACAACATTGCCCCGTGGAACTCCTGCACAAGCACAGAGTAATTTCCAGGTCAGGTATGCTCAGGAGTGGGTAATTTAAATTATCTATGAATTCTCTCAAGCTACTGAAAATTCATTACCTCCATATCTCCAATAATAAGGGAAAAATGACATTTACTGCGGAATTTAAATATTTAGAGGAATGACTGAGTAATGACTTATGGTCATCAAATACAGTTTTGTAATTGAACAATGAAGGAATAAAGAATTAGGAGTACATCAGGAGGCTTCTGGGAAATGGAGGAAGTGAATTCTTTCTAAATCCTAAAATTTTGACTTAAGCTGTTTGAGTGTGTCAATTGCTGAGCTCTGCAAGCCGATTTTCATGATTTGGAAAAAGTCTTTCCATTATGACTTTTTGAGTAGAGGTTGGCTACTAAGGAACAGCTTGAACAAAAAGCATTAAATACATGGTCAAGTAGGATTCCTCAGATTTAAGGGATTCCTCAGAATTTCTGAGTG
Source organism: Thryothorus ludovicianus (assembly GCA_013397245.1). Classification (NCBI taxonomy): domain Eukaryota; kingdom Metazoa; phylum Chordata; class Aves; order Passeriformes; family Certhiidae; genus Thryothorus; species Thryothorus ludovicianus. The sequence goes on along the minus strand of VZTB01011685.1, from coordinate 273,507 downwards.
TCCTGCTCATGTCCCTATAATATTTGCAGACATTTTCATTATTGAGCAGAGACTTTCCCTGTGAGAGTGAAAAAGCCAAGGCCAGGAACACTGACACCACAAGGAGAGATGGATAAGGCACAGCTAAAGCAGCAACCACGCTGGGAAGCTCCTTGTAGAGCAAAAAAATCAATTTTGGACCCCAGATGGTGGAAAATCAGATACTTAAAGGATTCAGAAGCTCTTTTCAGGGGCATTGAAATGGGTAAATGAAATGATCTGGGCAACTCTGGGTTTTGTGCTCAGAAGGAAAGAATTCAATCACTGGTAGTCTAAAGATTAAGAAAGTACAGTGAAAAAAATAGGAAGAGATGATAGATCATTGCTCAGTTTCATTGAGTTTGGGACAATTATGGAGGAAGCAGTTAATTTTTAGATCATCAAGTCCAGCCCCACCCTGAGTTCCCCACATCACATTTACCCTGATGTGCTGCAAGAAATGTGGGGAAAGAGTCAAATCCTGGACATTTCCTTGTCTACGATTAAAAACTTCATTGCAATTATTTAATTCTAATTCATGTGGGAGTTTTTTTTTCTCCCCCTCCTTTCCCCTTTTTCTCTTTTATTTCCCATTTTCCTACAAGATGTTGGAGTGGGCGAGGGTTCAGCTGCCTCCTTCGTGGACTTAGTTGAAGAAGTTAGATTGGTTACCTGGTTATATTGTGGAGTTATTTCCTACCCTGATGGCACTGAATTAGATTGCTGGAGTACAACCTTTACAATCTGTCACTTCTCCAGATCTTTTAAGTGCCGTTGATATCATCCTAGAAATTTCAATCACTAGAGTAGGAATAGCTCTGGAAATTATTGATGTCTATAATAAGGTAATATGTCACGGCAACAATGTCATTTTTGTATGGATTCCAGCTGGTGTAGATATTAAAGGAAATGAAATGGGAGATAAAGCAGTCAAAAAAGCTTTGCAAAATAATTCAGAAGTCATTGAGAAAGAGAATTCAGTCAGTCAACAAACAAAAAAGCAAAGGCAACAACTAATTCTGGCAGCTGAAGGTTAAAAAAGGGTAAGGTAATTTACAACAGTAGAATATCCTACTTCTGTGCCCAGCTACCAAACCCCACAGAAATGGCAATAAAACGGTGCCCAAGAACCAAATCTGTGAGCAGACTAATTCCATCAAAGTACTGTGATGCCTTTTCTTAGATGCAGGTCCCTACCAGAACATCCTTCCCCAAAACTGCTCCCATGTAAACTCATTCCAACAGACAGAGCACTGCTCACAGGATTTTGCACGCCTTTTTAGAAACCCAATATTTGTCCAAGTGGACATGTTCTCTTGTTTGAATAATTTGTATTAAATCCAAATAAAAAAAAAAATCCAAGAGGAATGAAAAATCAAGTTTTATCTTACAACTCACTAAAACTATCTGTTAAGTCATCCTTCCATATTTTTTTCAGCTGGAGTATAAATAAAACATTAATAACACCTAGTTTACAATATATGCTTCGTTCAATGATACTATTTGCCTTTCTAAAGTAGGTCAAAGTGGGATATTAAGCTCATCTAAAGGCATGGTGGATACATTTGCAGTAATAGCCAGAAAAATGGAACACCCCTATCAAAAGAGACACTTCCAAATCAATCTGACAATGAAACTCAGGGTGCTCAGACACACACAGGAACATAAATACAGGTAGAAAATAGATTTTTGGAAAAGACAGTTTGGAAGGGTCATAGAGCACTTTACTCTTGACATAGAGAAACAATATTTAGGGATAACATCTGCAATACAAACACGATATGGAAAAAGTTTGTTTTTGTTTTTACAATCAGGTGGGAGCTGACACCTGCCCATGCCAGTGCATCACTTTCAATGTCCTTATGCCAACTCCAAAGAATTTCCATCGTGGAAATCTTAATAAACGTTTGACCATCAGCTCTGGCCTCTTTTCCTGCCTCTACCATGACCACAATTTCCTATAGACAAGGGCAGGAAAGAAATCTCTAAGTACAAAAGTAGAAAAATCCTTATGACTTATCAAATCTGGAGATGGCGAGCTGGGTACTGTGTAAATCACCTTTTAAAAAATAGATACACTTTTTAACAGCTGTTCAAACATGAAAATTAAAAAATGAAAGTAAAAGGGAAAAAGAAAAGTTGAAAATATTTTACCGCCCTCCAGTGGTGAAATTCGAGATGGACAAGAGCTGACAGAGTTTTCAAGGGATAAAGGTTTTATTTCTTCATCTCTCCTCAAATCTCCCCCAAATACTGCAGATATTAGAAATTTAAATTCTCTAGAGAAGGTAGTACATATATATGTTAAAACCAGAACAAGTATATAAATGTACGAACCTCACTAAACTTCTGCAAATCTTTCTATCCCTCCCCCAGCTCTGGCAATGGATTTCTAGAATGGAGAAATTTATATTCCTAGAATTCTGTTCTTAGAATATTAAATTTTAGCATGATCTAGAGGATTTACCGGTCTTAGTGTGGGGTTTTTAATTTTTTTTTTTAACAAGTGAATAGAGAGGAGCCTCTAAAACATTTAACATGAAAGGCTGAAAAGAATGAACTGATTATATCAATTAACTGAATCAAAGTTAATTCAACATCAAAGCATCTCCATCACCATCTCCAAGCACACCAACGTTGTATTCTCATGCCAATGCTCATTCAGAAGGCTCCAGGGAATGGTTTTCCAAATGGTTGGTAGTCAAAATATAGCCTTATCTCAGGAAATACTTTCCATGAGTCACATTTGACACAATATCTTTTTGGTAACCTTTACCATTTTTTGGTATTTCTCCTCCAACAATTAAAATTCAATACACAGAAATTCTTCACTGGATCTAGGTCACTGCAAGGCAGCCATTCTCTTAAAGAATTTCCATCAAATTGTTCTGGGTCTTGTGTGAAAATGAGGGAGACCTTTCAATGCCTCCTCGAGGAGAAGCAAAATCAAAAGATGCATTTTGTACCTCCCCCAGAATCCCTAAACCCAGCAATTTTTCACTGCAACAGTGGGAGCTGGGATGCTGAGGGACATGAGGGCAACACCCAGCAGTGCAGATCTCAAAGATCCCAGCTTGTCCTGCACAATCCCCAGCTCTGCTGGAAACCACCCTGATCCCAAAATTCCTGCAGAGCTGAGCCATGTCAGAACCCTGGGCACAGAGGATTTCGGAATTCCTGTGCTGACAGGGACTCATCCTCCAAAATACACTGCATTTGACCTGAGGCCGTGGAAAAGGCTTTAAAAATTGAGTGATAGGACTGAAAATATGAATGTATAGCTGAATAGAGGTGAGCTATCTCACAGGATGAGAGATTTAGAATTTAAGGTTTTAGGATATAATAATATATATGTAGCAAGAGGAGGGGTTAGGGTGTGACTTAGTTCTTCACAAGTTTGGGTGATTTTGTGTGATTGGTTAAGGGAATCCACACTGTAAGACATGAGTGATTAGTAATTGGGTTAAAAATAACTATAAATTCGTTGGCAGCTCATAATTGAGTAATTTAAGCTTAAAAGGATTTCGAAGACAGCACTCTGTGCTCCATTTCTGCTCTGGTAACTCAGCCTGCAGAAGCACTCAGGGTCAGTGGGGCTGTAACATAATATAAGAAACAACAAACGTCCAAGTCCCAACAAGAATTCTGTCTCCTGTGCTTTTAATCCTGACCCTGAGAAGAAAAACCAGATAAAACCAAGGGGTTCTCCACAGGGCCAGACATCTGAAACACGGCCAGATGAACCCAGGGAGGGTTCCCAGAGTGCCCAGCAGACCAGCCCAGACTGAGAGGTGTCTGTGGTGCTGCTGCACTCAGCCCAGGGCCCGGCACACAAACCCTGCAGGCTCTGCCCTGCCCAGCAGCACAGAAAACACACATCTCTGACACTGCCTTGCAAAAAACCTGCTCGCTCTGCTCTTTATTAATTTCCCATTCAGCTGTGCAAAAACATCTATAATATCACTTTCCAGGCTGGCTGTGAAGTGGCCGAGGAAACAAGTGTTCACTTTTCTGGGGACGACCACACTTCCTTCCCTGGGAATGCTCCGGTGCCCCTGCTCCGGGGGAAATTCCACTGTTGCTCTCCTTCTGTTGAGACATATGACTGCAAACATGCTCTTCTCACGAGCAGATAAATGTTTCCTCTCAATCACAGCAAACTATGTCTGTCAGCTGCTCGTTTCCTCACAGCACTTCATTGTATGTTTTGTATTGAATTGTATTTCTTTGCAGCGAAATGTTCTTGCCTTGTATGAAATGGAAAACAAAAAATAACCCAACCCCAAACAAAACCAAAACACTGAAAAACCCAAGGAAAAGCACTGAGCTGTTTGATTATTATGGTATATGATTTCTGCTGCATTTTACAAGTTGCTGAATATCTGTGCTGAGGAGCTCAGCAGCTCTCAGGATATTTCTGTGAATAATTGACAAAATCAGTTCTGGGCCTGAACTCCTCTCCTGAAGCTCTCTGAACTTTGGCAGTCTGGGACAAAAAAGGAAAATTTTCCATTTTTCTTCTTTTTTATGCTCTGCTGTTCCTCCAACATTTCCTGCACTTCTGTGACAATCACACATTAACTATGGGGCAGCAATTGCAAAAGTTCCTTTGTCAAATCCCACCCAGAACTGCAATCCAGTAATATCCCACACAATATCCTTCTCCAAGCAAAACACCCTGTGATTTCAGATACTTCATTCACAACCTCAGCTCCTAAATGAGAGACCACGTTGGGCCTCAGAAGTAGCTGATCCTTGGCAATTTTATTCCTGTTATAACTTCTACAAAAATACAGCTTTGAATCTGTACAGACAGATTTTCTGCCACATTTTTATCCGCTCAATCATTTTGTCCTTGTGGAAATGACAGCTATCAATTCTACCTGGGTGATATAAATGTGCTTGAAGAAAACAAAATGTCACTACTTTCAATTCCAAGGGCAGCAGATAAACGCCAACTCATTACAGAGTACTTAAAGCTCAAGTCTGAATTTACTATGAATTACTTTCTAAATCTAAATGCCAATATTATACTTAGGTGTATTGATTCAGACATATAAACCTATTTAACTCTCTAGGTCAGAGTTTGTTTATCTTTTGTCAGGAGCAGATTACCAAGGCGAGGAGGACAGCAGTGGGTTTGGATAATGGAAAGAGTTTGCCTTGAGTGCCAGCTTCATTTGGAGGTGACAAAAACCTGGGATTGCAACGCAGGTGGCATTTCAATGCACGTACCAGGCTATTTTTATATTTTATATAATGCTCAAGTCTGAAATTGGATGCTGAAGCTGTGACTGAAGGCAGCAATGTGGCACACACAAACACTGGAGGGACTCGAGACCAGGCCTGAAGCTCAACAAGTTCTTCATTGTATTAAAGCTTCAGAGAGGCCCCTCAAAATTCAGTTAATTGGGCAAAAATTATTGCATCAAAGCCCAGCCCCCACAAGGGAGTTAGTGACTCTTTGCCATTCCTAATGGAATTACCTGCCTTGAATATTCCAATGAGAACCTTGAGTCTCTAAAAACACGGTTTTTATATCCCCACCCCCTCAGATGCTTCTGCTGCATGAGCTTGGCTACAGAAGTGACAATATTAAAGGGTGTAACAATTCCCTGCAAGAATTCACAGCTTTTCTCAGGACCCTGAGGAAACTCAATCACTCTCCTGGAGGCCCACAGACAAAACTCTCTACTAAATCCCAAATTTTAACTCCAGCCAGCAGCTGCAGGTGGCAGAGAGGAGCCAGGATTCAGGGGTGGAAGGCTCCAGCAGGGGTGGCAGGTTTGTGACAGGAGAAGTCTCCACAGAAGGGCAGTGTGTGATTGTCCCAATGAATTCAGAGCCAAAATATATTTTTTTAGAACCAAAGCACTTTCATTCCTGGCTGAACATTTATGAGTGCAGCAATTAGGGCTCAGTTTGCTAAGCTAAATAGAAAAAAATATTGTTTTTACTTGACTGTATTTCAGGGTCATTATGAAATTACAAGGTGATTAATTCAAAATTCCATCATCTAATTTTTTAGTAAAAAGCATTCTTCAAAGGTAACAGTTTCCACTATAAGCAGCTGCATTCAAATTCTTAATATGATTTTTGTGATGTGGGAATCACAGAATTCACTGTGTAATTGAAGCATTACCTAATTATCTATGCATTACAAGCATTATTATTGATATTTTAATGCTTTTACAAAAATTCTGATAAAAACCACTACTAAAAATTGACTCTACACCTCCAAAATCCCAGCCCAGAGCTGGTATCTATACTTAAACCAGAATTCTTATATAAATTTAAAATCCAAATAATATGGATAAACACAAAAATTCAACGTGCTTCTCTTGTAAATAACTTTGAAAGATTTACAGACTGACACATAAATGGAATTAGGATCTAAACAAAGAGAGAGACATTACTTCACCCAGGTAAGTATCTTTATCCTTAGATTCTGCTTCCAATAAAGATTTTTTTTTTTTAATTAAAAAAAAGGTAAATTCCCCTCTCCCCCAAACTTGTGGGGGACTATTCAAATATTATTATGGTGTATTTTACTTATCATTAAAATATAATTAGGAAAAAAAATCTTTTTCTTGCAAATGTCTTTGTAAAATTAATTTCTGAAATCATGTGAAAGACAGCTGTATTCACCATGTAATATTCACTTATTTTCATTATGAAAATGTTTAATGTAACATCCCAAGGCTGACAACTCCAAGCCCTCCAAACCTGTGGAAGGGAATCTTGGAAGGAGCCAGCAGAGGGACCCCTTCAGTTAAAAATTAAAAATTATCCAAAACCCAACCCTTGAATCCAAACCCACCAGGGTTTTATTCAGGCACAGGCCCAGATAGTGCCTGAAGCAGCAAGAGCACAAAGAGAAGAAAATTTCTGATACGAGACAGTGAGGTTTCAAACAAAATAACAAATTCTCTTTTTGTGTTTGTCCACTTCCAATAAAACCTGTGCTATTTTAAGATTTCCATTCATTTACATGAGGCCGAGGATGACTGGAACCCATGTGCTAAATGCCACAGTGTCAGGATTGGAGCTGAGAAAATGCTCTGGGTGCATTTTGTGTTGCTCCCTGAGAGTAAATGGGAAACAGGGCTGTGGCAGGAGCAGACACAGATCTCCCAAACCATCCCTCCTTTAAAGCACTGCCTTCCTCAGGATTGAACAGGGTGTCCAAGGGAATGTGAGCACGGGAGAACATCCCCAAACTGCAGAGGATTTCTGCAGAAAGCATCCTGCAAAGCTGCAGCTGCAGCCTGGGACGATGGTGCTGCCATGCACATATCTACTGCAGCAAACACTTCCCAACTGCATCTTTAATTTGAGGGGAAATTGGATCAGGGAGTGTGGCTTTTGCAATTGTTGCCATGGCAGCTTAGCCAGGCATGATGCTGTAGAAACAATAAATTTTTCACTTAGCAGGAACGTGATATTTTATAACTTTCTGCTTTTTATTCTTCGATTCTGTGAACTCCCAGGATATTATTTCTAGTCAGAAGTGGTAGCACCTTTATAACCAATACTTGTTCACACTGCAATGTGGCAGCCCCCACGCTTCGAGAACATTTATTCTAAAAAAAGAAACTGTAAGCTATGAAATTCTGGAAATGCAAATTCAGAAAAGAGCTTACTGTGGTGCTTCACAATGGTTTACAATGTTCTAAAACATCAATTACATGTAAAAGGCAACATGAGCCATCACACATTGAGAATGAAAAAAAGAAAAATCAAGCTCCATCCATCACAGATTTAATCTGGGTTTGTCTCTTAAATACATAACTCAGTAAGGTTTGGAGACCCAAAAGGGCTTTGAGGAAAAGTATCCTGTTTTCTAATTACTATTAATATTTCATAAATGATCTTATTTACAGAGAAAAAGGTAATCTGGACCTATAAACCCCTCACCTTTACAGATGTGCCTCTTTCACAAATAGACAAAATTTCCAATCCAGTAAGTGGCTCTGATTGTACAGAAAACTGATGGCAGGTGTTCCTTTGAACTTATTTATTAATTATGATACAGAAAGATTAATTTTGGTCAATATAAGGCTGATATAATAACAATAACAAGACACAAAAAAGCCATTTCCTGCTTACAACATAACACTTTCACTTTGACCTTCATCTAAAAATTCATCTCCTCCCTCCTCAGGCTGCTTTGAAACTTCCTTTCTTCCCTCTCTGCAATTCTCTCCCATTCCCCTATGTGCTCTTAATAACTCAAATCCTCCTACAAATATTCTTACACTTTCATGGCCTTGCAGAATAAAGTGACTGTCAGCAGAAAAGGATTCTGTTTTTTTTCTAATTTTCATCATTTTTGATGGACATGTAAAAATTTACCTAGAGTTAAAAAAAACGCTTGGGGAAATAAGTTTTTTATTATCTATGCCAAGGTGATGGAGAAATTTATAAATGTATCGGAATAGCAACATGGGAAGTAACAGGAAACAATTTGATAAGAATTATTTTATGACAGGACAGCTCTGATAATTTACCAAGATAAAAATTTTCATTTAGTGTTTCAACAAAAGAGACGACCTAAACATTAAAAATACTCTTCTCTATTCACTGATTATCTTGAGCTCTCTTTTCCACTTTCCTGATACCTTTTTGCCTTCTCCTGTTCCCAAGAACTGCTAAAAAGGAACGAAATCCTATTAAATTTACCAGAGCAAACACAGGAATTCTTTCCCCCATGTGCTGATAAGGATCCCACTGAAAACAGATGGCAGCTGCTAATTCCTCCCCAGCTGCCACATGGAGGGGTTTTGATCCCCATGGAAAACAATAACTCATAAGTTAGTTTGAAAAACTCAGAGGATGACCAGAATTTGCTGGGCAGAGAGCATATGGTCAGCAAAACTTGAAAGAAGTGAGCAGGTTTGGGATTATTTTATCTGACTTCTCAAATCTGCCTGTTTGAGAGTCTGCAGGGGCATTTCTACAAAGGTTTCTTACTTCATACATTGATAAAAGCATGCAAGAAATTGAGAATATGAGGATCTCAGAGCAGTATCTATATATATCACCATCTATGGAAACTATTTTTATATAATGATATATTTTAGAATCTCCGCCCGCATTTCCAATTCTTGAAGTTTTGCAGCACTTTCATAGTAAAAGCAGCTAAATTCTTGGCATTTTGGGATTAGAGAAACTCCTCACTAGTAATTTAAATGTGTGTAACATTTCTGGAGTGCACAGTTAAAGAGAAAGGGAGGAAAATACAAATTCAGAACTGAAGGTCCCTAAATAACCTTCCTGATTTTTAAAATTTAAGGTCTGAGTGCAGTTCAGTGCATGGCTGTGCTTGGAGAGCACACCAAACCCCGTGGTTCCTGTAACAAATTCAGTTCCAAATGTATTTAAATATGGAATTTCTCCCTGTACATTATCTCTAATTAAAGGCTGTCCCTGCCATACAGCCTTTACTGCAGAACTCTGTTTTCTATCCCTCAGCAGCAGGTGGCTTCCTGCCTCCTGCCTTCAAATTCAACAAGACACCACAGCTTTAAACAAATGGCATTTCTTAATGAATAACACTTACTTTAATGAGCAAATTAAAAAATATTTGAATAAATTATTAATAATAATAGGGAAAAATAGAGTAGAGAAAATATGAAAGCTCTCAGGTTTTTTTTCTTAGAGAAATCAGTTGTAATGCATTGGGTCATCACAGTTAAAAAGCCCAAAATAAACAACTCTACTGTTTTTGTTTTTTTTTTCCCCAATCCTTACTTATTTAAAGTGTGTGCATTATTATCTAAACTACACTACTCTGAATCCAATATCAAAACAATTTTTGAAAGCTCGGCTGGGGATATGAACTTGCCATAAATTATTTTCAAAAGTATTGCTTGGCTTTTTGAAAATTTATTTCAACGGCATTTATTTTTTCCCCCAAAGCAATGTCAACTATTGCCTTACATAACTTTTATTTAATTTAAAATCAATAAAGCGATACTCATATAAACTTTGGCATTCAAAAATGACATTTCTCCTTTGTTTTTACAGCACACACAGCAAACAAAAATCAATGCTTTATCTCTCCACACTTGGATAAAAAGGATAATAAAGCAGCAGGCTCACAGTGCTGCATGATATTGATCGTGGAGTCTCTCAAGATAAATTACTAAGATTTAAAAATTATTCTTGGTAAGGCAGCACTACATATTTTTTTATCAGTTTTCACAAGATTTTGAGGGAATTTGAGCATCAGTACATGAGCTAAAATACATTACACTGGGGGTAAAACTCTTCAATGAAAAATGCACTCAAGGAGCACATTTAAAAGTGAATATGTTCCTTTTTTTCTGTAGGGAAAAATGGTGCAAGTTTTATAATCAAATTCATTGAGACACTCCAATACTTGTGCAATACATGGAGAAATACATTGAACAGATTTGCATTTGCTTGCAGTTTTTAGCAAAAGAGAGATTTAGGACAAGAAAAAAGTTACTCTGTAGCATTACTTCATTTTTAGAAAAAAGTAGCTTTTCAAGATAGGTCTTTTTGAATATTATAGTACAGGCCAGATCTACTTTAGGATTATTTATAAAGTATGTTTTGAAGAGAAATTAAAGATAAGAAATTTTTATATGCCAGCTTAAAGGGCAACCTTTTATTTGCCATCTTGAAAGGAGACCTTTAAGAGATTTTTAAATTTTAAGTTATTGTAATATGTAGCTCACTTAGCAACTTTAATTTCATGGTAAAACTCTAATGAATGATTAGCTGCCACTTAAACATGTACAAAAATACCTGAATCTTAATTTTTATACTGAAAAGTTAATAAAACCTTAGAGGAAAATAGGCCTAAACAGACAGGTTTTAGCAGGCTGGAAGGGGCATATTGCTGAATATTATTCTGTAAAATAAATGAAAGCTGCTACCAAAGAGTCTCACTATAATTCCTCTTGGTGTGTTCTCTGGTCTCCTACAATTCTAATCACCTACAACACCAGGGCACAAAATCCAGAATATTGTACCTGCATCTTGCTCCTCAAAGGACATCCTTAACTCACAAAACCCCCTTAAAGTCTAT
>VZTB01011685.1:239979-262158 GCA_013397245.1 Thryothorus ludovicianus | reverse complement strand
TTACTTCTTAGCTCTAACTCTCCAGAATTTTTACTTCTTAGCTCTGACTCTCCAGAATTTTTACTTCTTAGCTCTAACTCTCCAGAATTTTTACTTCTTAGCTCTAACTCTCCAGAATTTTTACTTCTTAGCTCTAACTCTCCAGAATTGTTACTTCTCAGCTTTGCAATTGCCCTGCAGGAAACATTTCTATAATTTCGAGGAGGGTTGGGATTTCTGGAGGGATTTTTGTGGTGCGATTTTGGGGATGCTGATGTTCAGAGGCTGGTGAATGTCCTGCAAGCCCGAGCTGCACACTGTGGCAGGGTCAGGCACGCCAGGGATGTTGCTGAGCAGCACAAAGGGGGGGCCTCAGGAAATGGTCCCTGGCAAAGGCGTTGTTTAATGTGGATGCTGCAGGAAATTCGACGGAAAACATTTATCAGACGCTTCCGTCCAGAGAGGAGATACACTGCAGGGAAAAATGCAAATATTACTCAGCAGGCCAAGGGCAAAGGAAATAGGAAATGGGCTAGAGAGTCCTCTGGAATAACCTGTCAGTGAAATGTGAGCAAACAGCCCCGTGTGCTGCCTGTTCTATTATGTTAGAGCCTTCCACAAGTCAAGATCCTTCTGCAGCATTGTGCCATTATCTGAAAGTTGGCTACTTCCAATTTGAGCTTCTCCAAGGTAGGATGAAAAGCTTAATTTGGGTCTTATCTTGACACATCGTTTGCATGTTTATTATTTGAGCCTTTGGAGTAACTCATAGGAAAGCCGTGAGCTTATCACGGAAACAATCCATCTCAGCAATGCTGGAACCGTTGGCTTTTTACAGCACTCAAATGCCAACGATTCAGCCAAAACCTTGTGGGAATCTCAGAGGGGCAGAGCACAGCTCTGGGAGGGGTGCCACCTCCGAGCCTGCCAGGGCTGGGACAAGGGGTGGAGCAGTGATTTTGGGAGCAGTGAGGAAATCTCAAATGCAACAGTGAAGGGATCAAAAAGGAGATGCTGTGTTGAACTCTGCGTTTTTAACACTCGACTACACAGGAACCAAATCTCATGAATGCCTTCATTACAGGTAATAAAGGTGCTTTTATGAGTGAAAATAAAAGAGATACTTATTAAAGTTTGATTTTTCATGTTTTTATAATGATAATTTGCTCAAATGAAGAGAACAGTAAGTGCTTACACAAAGGGATATACTAACAATTCTTCCTCCAGCCTTATGTTCTCCCCATTGATTAAAAAAAAACCCAAGCAACTTTCCCAAAGGTAAAGGAAATAATATTAGAAATCATTACTGCTGCAATTAGTGTTGCATTATCTTTTGAATTCCAGCATCCTTGAGCTCCTAGTCAACGAAATATTACTGAAATTGTAGCAATTCCCTGGGTTTGACAGATGCTTTCCATGCTTATCTGAAAGCACAGCAGGAAGGAGAGAGAAGTGCATTATATGGAATATCCACACCAATTCCATATTCCAATAATATGAAACAATGCTCTCTAGGTGCTTCAGCAGAAAAGAGAGGCCCCTCCAGAGGGTGATTTTGGACAAGCAAATTAGACTCTCAGTTGTGAATGGCACTCGGAAGGCTCGTGGAGCCAGGCAGAGTGAACATGTCCTACAATGGATGGTATCAAGAGCATATGAAAAAAATGCAAGCCAGGAAGAAGAAGTACAGGAGGAAAATAATCAGCATGATTGCAATCTTGCACTCTGCTGGATGCTCGTCTTTGTCTGCTCTCCTGTCTCCATTGTTCACTCTCCATATCTTTGCCCTCACACTACTTTCTGTTTTAAACTATACTACCATGTGTTCCTCACCACTTCCTTAATTTATAATGTAGATAAATAAATGACTTCATCCAAAAGGATTCCACTAGACAGTGGAATGCCTCAGTGCTTACCACATTTCTGAAGCAGGCTTTAGCTCATTTTAAATGAGCAGAGGAAGTGGATCTTACAAAGCATCTCCTCAGTGAGGAAAAAACAGATTAAAGGTATTTCATTCATAAAGCTTGATAACAACAAGAAGGACAAAATGACTGTGGCAGTTGCAGGGAAATTTGACAGCAAAATAGAAAGAGTGAAATAGAATTGAAGAGCGAGGCACAAGTGCAGAAGGAATTGGCTGAAAAAGGACAAGTGACACAGATTAGTTGGGAGATGCGATTGCATCAGAAAGCACTGAAGATATTCTCAGATATTCCCAGCAATAAAGACGTTCTTGGCTCTGTTTTAATTTCTGTCATCGATTGTGCTCCCCTTTGCACACTGGGAGGGCTGGGAGGAGTTCCAGTTGTGCGTGGCTGGAGCAGAGATGCTGCCAGGAGCAGATGCTCCGTGCTGGGCTGGGCACTCCTGGCTCTGGGAACACATCCCGAGGCAGCTCTGGAGCAGGGCTGAGAGCCCCCAGCCCCGAGCCTGCCCCTGCACACCCTGGGGTGCCCGGGGTGCTGCACTGGGCCTTTCCTGCTGCTTTCCTGGGAGCACAGGGGAGCAGGGCAGCTCACAGCTGCCTCGGGGTGGAGCAGGATGCTCTCCAAGAATGGAGAGCAGACACTGCCTCGAGGGCTGCTCTGAAGCTCAGACTCAGCAAGTGATGCTCACACGTGCCACAGCTCTGCTGTGAATGAAAAGGATGAATGGAAAGGATGCTGAAGCAATTTTCATGCTGCGCTTTTTATTTTTATTAGATAAGTCAAGTGGTTTGGCAGTGGAGAAGGAGTTAAAATAGGGGAGAAGCTGAATACATGAAAAAAATAACCAAATTACTTCCGAGATTCATGACTTTCTATAAAATTAGGTAGTTCTACCCTTTTTTTAAGCACTGAGTACATTAAAGCTCTGTAGGTAGTGATGCCAGCTGACTGTACATACACCTGCATGAAGTGAGAGATCAGATTCAGAGAGATTTCTTTAGCAGAGTTCATTCCAAAAAAAGGATTTAGCTAAAATCATTCCATTTTAGCAAAGGTTCATTCCAAAAGCCTCCACCACCTTGCTGGCAGCATCAATAAAAAGCACTGCTCTTGCCTAATTTGCTTATGCAGTAGAGCTGATCCCCACTGGAGCACATTTGGAGAATAAGTGTGGGAATTTCACAGGGAGGAGGAAGTTTGAAATCCTCTTGCTCTTCCCTTAAATATTGCATGGATATCTAGAAGATTTAGATTCAATTTTAGAACAACCTGTCTGGTTATTTTAATTTTTTTTAAGCAGTTCATGTTTTCTGCTTTTAAGTGTTGGTAGACATATTGTGCCATCTACTGAAAAACAGTCAATATATTTATTGCTATTTTCATCCTAGAATCAAGATTTAACTACTTTTTGCTAAAATATGAACAATTTCAGACTGCAACAAGAACATATTGCCTTCACTCACACAGTCAAAATCTTACCAAAGAAAACTCTGCACAGAGCAAGAAAATCCAGCATTTTAAGTAGGATTTTTACAAACCATGTCTATAAAGTATTCTGTACTCACAGGAGCATTCTCTGGGGCAGAAAACAAGAACTGATAACTTTTGAGGAATTGACCATTTTCCATTTGGAAACTGCTTGGTAGCACAGCTACAGCCTTGCAAAGCAAAGATCCTCAACTCTCTGTCTCTTCTGATGAGACATAATTGATTTCAGGCTATATACTATACAAATATTCTCTGTAAATGCAGAAGATAAAAATAAGCAGCAATGCCAGGATGTGTGAAACAGCTGAATCCACAGATGCCCACTTTAGAGAACAAAACAATCATTTTAGAGAACAAAATCCACAAATGCCTATTTTTCTGTGTGGGGCACAGAAAAGGTGAGTCACCTTGATAAAGATATGTATGTGAGACTATACAGCTATTAGGAAATTATCATAAATTTATAAATTATTTCTAAACGTTTGCATTACCTACTTGGCCACAGATCATACCTGGATAAAATAATCCTTGTGGCCACTATGTTCAGCAGCAGTACTCAAAATATTGATGCAATGAGTCTTCAAGTCAAGGCTAAGGCAGGATTTATTTACTTGACAACATCAAAAATAAAACAGCATAATGTGAAGAGTGCAACACTTGAATGTTTTGCTCAGAAAAGGAACAGGGCTGTCTGCTTCTGTTTCACTTAAGAAAATGGGAAGTCTTTACATAAAACCTTGTTTACTACACGTGGGATAATTAGCTTGTCAAATATTAAGACAGTGTCAGTTCTGTTCCATTAGCTAGCTGAAGATACTATAAATTACATGGAAAATGTCCAAGGAATAATAATATCAAGAAACACTATGGTTTTCGTGGTGGTTTTTCCCCCTCTCCCTCGTTGTATACCCTCTGCAGAGAATTTTTAGACAGAAAGGTCCCCAAATTTAGCCCACAGACCAGAGAGTAAACACCCAGAAGGGGAGATGAGCTCCATCAAATCTGAGTGTCAGATTGTATTTACAGCCAGAGCCGGGTGTGTGATGGCTGGGACAACGAGGGGCAGACGAGGCTGCCTGAGCAAGGTCAGTGGGGTGGAAGAACTGGAGCCCCTTCCCCTCCCACAGCACAGGGACATCACCTGCCCCAGCAGCACAGCCTGCCCAGAGCTGCTGCTCCCTGCCTGCAAACCCAGCTCTGCACCTTCTCCCAAACGCTCCGGAGCGCTCACCGCAAATAACTGCACTAAAAATAACCCGCAAAAATATGCACCAGGGAAAAAGGCAGCGTCTCAAGGCAGCCGTCTGCTCGGTTCTGGTGAAACTCCAGGGAGTCTCAGATAGCTGGGCTTGCTCTCTGAACTGAGCACTGGGGTGGCTCCACTCTGTAATTCCATTTAGAGGTGGCTGGATCGATACAAATAAAACCAGTAAATAAAGGCTGATTGAAGGTGACAGCATTTTTAGGGCTCTCTGTAAATTTTACTGTTAAGCAACACCAATATGCATAAAAGTGGATTCAGAGGTCACTGAGAAAGGGATAAACCACATCAACTGCAGCAATTCTATGGGGCTTTTTCTTGGGGTAAACCTGGGTTTTCACAGTCTCTTTTGTGGATCTTTGCAATTACATGTGTAATAACAATTTAGATCACAGAATAATTCAGGCTGGGGACATCCTCTGAAGGTCCCAGCCCCTCCAGCCCAACCCTCCCATCAGCGGCAGGGTCAACTATGAAATGGTAGCTAAAATTAAATTTTAATAAAATCAGATATACAAAGACTTATAAAATAAAAGCAGAAAGATGATACTCCAGTAAATACTTCCATATCAGATTTTCAATTAGCAACATTTAACAATCATTAGCACGCATTTACCAATATTAGGGAAGACAATGTTTTCTATAAAAAAATTGAAGTATTTTTTTTCTATTTACTCATACTTTCCCAAGCATAAGAATTGGAAACCAATTCTCTGCCTGGTTTGCAGTGTGCCAGAGGAAGCAATGTGGGATCACATGAGGAATGGGGAATTGTGTCTGCTCCTGGCTGATCCAGACATACCCACAGAGTCTGGTCTGGCACTAATGGAGAAAACACCCTGCAAATATCACATTTTGGATGTGGGCTGAAAAGACTGAGAGAAATTTCTAGCAGAAGGAAACGTTCTCCCTGTTCTTTGAACTACCTCAGGCCGTGCATTTTGGGGAACAAAACAGTTTGTGACTCCCACAGACAACCTGGCCCACGAGGCCTTGGTGTGGCTTTGCTGTCTGACAGGGTGAGCTAAAAAGGAAAGCCAATGCCTCCCAAACCCAGCAAAATCCAAAGAGAAAAGCAAACTGCAGTGCACATAATATTTCAGCTTTTCGTTTAAGGGATTTCAGGATCTTAACTTGATAGAAATGTTTTTTAAAAAATCAAATACTAAAAACTGTAATTACAATTCCAGTACTCTCAGCTCTACTTTTTGCTTTCTTTCCCTGTGCCTACTGTTCATGCTGTCAACACTTGTCTGGTTCATTTTGGTGTCTGAGAACTCTCAGAATTACAAAATAAATGTACTGTATCAAAAAGCTTGAGACACGAAGACTTGTACAACAGCTTGTATTACACCAGATCAAAATGGGAGAGAATTGGTGACACCGTTATCAGCTTGTGAGAGCTGGTATCACACACAGGGAGCCTCTGGAGATACCAGGAGAGGACTGAGGCACCTCCCGTGACCCAGCAAGCAAACTGTGCTTAGGTCAGAAAGCAGGGAGCACTGAGAGGCAGAGGGGATGGTGCAGAGCAGACCACATAACCCCCAGCAAATAAATAATCTGTGCTGGCCGTAGGAACTTCTGCACCTGTGAGGAGAGACTCTGCAAGCAATGTGAAATGTGATTAGATCCCATCCTGATTCCCATTCTTGTTTTGGAAGGCATAATGAAAAAGTATCTTTCAAAAAAATTAGTTTTTCCATATGTTGGGAATGTTGTCTTGATCCATCTGTCAATAAAGTCACCAAAGTGTTTTTTAATTTTCTGGACATGACTGTTCAGTGGGGCTTGGGTTAAACACGTTCCATTGCCTTGTGGGGTGAAAATCATAAGGATGCGTCCATTTATTTCTCTTTCCCTCACTGCTTAAAGGATTTCCTTTCTTCCCAAGTCTCACTAACTGCTCTTCATTCAGACCTTGCACAAACTCCTTCCCCTCCACTGCCTCAGAACCTTGTCACACCAAAATCCCTCAGGACAGCTCTTCCCCAGGCGTGCCTGGCTGTGGGGCTGTCACACCTTTCCATTCCCTGCCTCATTCTCCCTATCAGCCCTGCAAAACCCTTCCTCCTCTCCAGCTGCACCTCAGAGGGGGCAAGCAGATGGCAGAGGAGTAGAGCCAGGACAGAAACATCACATTTTGTGCACCTCTGACAGTTTTACAAACCCCTGACCACCGTAAAGCATTTTGTGTGGCTGAGGTGAATGTGGAGTGATTGGCAATGAGCTGAGACCTGGGACAGCCGTGGGAGGAAGAACCGCTCTGAAGTTGAGCAGAGGTAGAAAAGACATAAAAAGTAATTCTTACATAACCCTGGAATATGTCTGGGGGCTTTTTTTTGAAACATGTTTCAGTACATTTTCAGAAATTCTGTTTCTTTGCTGACAGCAATATTTTTATCATTTGCAGCACAGCTTCTATTATTCATCTTTTACTCAGTTATTCTGAGTTAGTTATGATTATTAGGAGTTATTCTAAGTTATTCATATTTAGATGTTTATTCATCTTGTATGGATTAGAGTCTTTCACTAAGTGTTAATTAAGAATTTGAATATATCACTTAGTTTCCTAAGCAGATATCCAGTACAAAACCTCTGCTAAAGAAAGGAAAATCTGCCTGGTTTTAAAGAACAGCAGATCAAAGCTGCCTGAGAAAAGGAATGGTGTCTTGTAAGAGAACTAGGATTGCTTTCCAAAGGCTAGTCTTAATCCTTTCATATAATATTCATACATGGAAGTAAACTCAGGTCATGCTTCAAATAACTTATTTCAGAAATTAAGTTCTGAAGTCTAACTTGAATATTTCTCTAAAAATAGTAAACACGTGACCACAAAAAGCTTAAAGCTGAATTCCTTTAAATCCTAATGCATTTCGGAGTATTATTTGAGAAGGTCAGAAAAAAAGGCCATGGAAATGAATTGAGTGTTGCTGATCTGGTTTGATGACAGGTATTTTTTAATACACCAACTTCAAATAATTTTTGAACGTGACTTTAATGCACCAGAGAAGCTGTGCTTAAGTTGAGATTCTCTAAGTGTACAAAGGACAGGAGCTCATTTATTTGGTGACAAACATCTTCAAGGCTTGCACATAAGGACAGAAGGGAACTGGACAGAACTGGTGAAACTGGGAATAATAGGAAATAAAACTACTATGTCTTCATTTCCATTTCTAGTAACAAAAAAATCTCCTAGACAAGGGACTGAATACACAAGACATGCCATGATGTAACCTACTAAAGTCACTCAATGCTTTAACAGCAAATTAGGAACAATTATCCCTGGATCCTTGGTATTTATTCTCCTCCTAAAACTGCTTTGTTAAGCCATTAGCTGTATGCATTCAAAGCAAGACTGAAGTAACAGCAATTGAAAAATTATAAAAATATAACTGACTTTTCTTATTCATCAGAAGATAGAAGGAATAGATCTTATATGAAATTAACTTCCTTGTTATAGTTTAGTGTTTGGAAACAGCTTCATGATGAAGATTTAAGTCCTGTATTGCTTAAATAGACACTGAAAATGATTTTGCTGGTATCCCTTACTGAATTGCTGAAAAAGAATGAGCTTCCAAGAGGAACCAAACAGTTGGAGGCTTTATTTGAAAATCTAAGAAATTAGAAATCAGTCATTTGAGGAACCATTTTCTCTCCATGTAAACATCTCAGTGATGCTCCTTTCAAATCTATTTTGTTTAAAGAAGTACTTCCTAGATAAGAAATAATTACTTGTCTTTCATCTGCTTGGTTCATCTGCTCCTTCACTTAATTTCTCCTTCAGCATTTTAATTGGCTGCCAGCACTGCTCCTGCTGAGGGAAGCATTAAGTGACAATGGATTTATAAATGTTATAACTGTATTTTAAGAGGTATTTAAGTAGGTTTGTTATTAGCACTGTGCTGTAACAGGAAAAGGGCTAGCTTATGTTTAAAGGGTTTAGAAAACTGATTGTTTAGACACAAAAAATTTGATGCCTTTGTGACGCACAAGGCAGACCCAGGATGTGGCAGCACATTTGTGAAATGTGAAAGCCACAGTTTCACGTTTTTTTTTAAGTTACATATGACTAATTTCTTGCTTTAATATATATTATTGAGGTTGTGCATAAATCCTTACCCTCAATCTATTTTTCCATTTTTTGCCAGAGTATGTATTTATAAGATGTACATGGCTGACACCCAGGATTTCAGTACTACAAGGTTCATTTTTTATACAAGAATCCAACATGTGTTTGGTTGTATTTTTTATTTTTTGGTTGTCAAACCAACAGCTCTACATGGAGAAACCTGGTGTGAATTCCTCTTTTCACTCCATAAATTCAGTCTGAAATGAGACAGAATTGTAAGGCTTGCTCATTTCCTTGTGTTCTTACTCATTTTCATCTCTTTTCATGGCTCCCCTCAGCCCATCCCTGAGTCCATCCCCACCCCACAGAGCTGATTCCTGGGTTCTGGGGGGCAGCTTCCTGACACCTTGGGTAAGGTTCTACCATCTGCTTTTTTAGGAAAAACATAGTTAGAACAGTTAGCTTTAAGATGAAACTGTTCCTGCTGAAATTTAAAATTTTCTCCTTCCTCCAATTTTTTTCTAAGCAGCTTTGTAGAGTTATTCCTGAACTGATTGCTCTGATCTGTGATATAGACACTTCAAACAAAAAAAGATTCATTGGGCAAACAAAAAGATTCATTTTAGCACCAAAATCTTATACAGCAAACCTCACCACTGTGTTGGAACAAAGCACAAACCTGGCAAAACGTCTTCTCAACAACCTATTGTGCACTATTCACCTTTGATCTTGGAACAGTTCCCTCACCCCTGAAAATTCAATGGCCTAAATAAATGCCAGCCCATATGCCCATGAGATGAATGCCCATGGTGCTGGAATAAAATCTATTTATCAGAGAGCAAAAAAAGTGTTCCCTGGACCATGTTTTTGTCAATTCTCCATCTTAGTATAAAAAAAATCTAAAACCTTTGTGTCTGATGGATGAGAAACAGCACAAGCAGCACAATAATGAGTTCTGTGAGCACAGGGCTGCTGGAAATTGGTTCTGACTGGAAATTTTAAGTATTTCTTGAACAAGGTCCACGCAAAAAATTTCTATTTGAAAATACCAGCCCTGCAAACCACAAGCTACAAATCCTATTCCCTTCTAAAAAATCTAATGACAACTGTAACCACAATTATCATCCTGCAATCAGCTGAAATTGGATCTCTTTACACCACAGAACAGATGAATGGTTTGCAACAGCAGCATTATTTCTAACCCCTCTTCCTAATTTCCATAAAGAAATTAATATTCTGAAAGAATAGTCTCTGGTGTATTGGTGGGAATATAATTAACAACATCAAGACAGTATTTACATGAGTATTTGTTTTGATAAACAACAAAATGTGCTGAAGACAATTTTGGGGAATAAATTGGTATTTGTTTTTTTTTATGGATGGCATAAGTTGGCCTAAAAACTTGATTTTCATTCAGGATTTTAATTACCACTGTAGCAACAAATGCTTGCAAATTCTGACAATAGCTGCCGAGCTCTTTTGTCTTAATCACTCTTCCCTGACTGTGGGGAATATATTTTTAAAAGTATTTATTGCTTAAGCAGCAATTCACCCTAGAGTACAGGACATCTGTCAGGAAAATCAATAAAATCTCAGCCCTAAGGGGTTTGACCAAGGCTGACTAGCATATAAACCACAGATGATGCTTAGAAAAAGAACTAGAAACTAAATTTAACTTCAAAAACTCACAGGGTAAAAAGCACTGCCTCTAAAATACTCTCTGCTTTTAGCTCCATGGGGGACCAATGGGTTTCTATTCCTGAAAAACAACAAAAGGCTCTCATTTTCTCAGAGAAACCCACGGAAATGTGTCACAGTCATGGCTCTTTTTGGGTCCTGTGGAGGCCTTTCTTTTGTCACCATCTATAATGACAATAATTCTCATTACTGTTAGTTCTATATTAGAAACTGCTGAAGTTTAACAGTCTCTACTTAAAGCACATTCATAATTAATTTTCTACCACTTGATGCATTTTAACTGTGCTTACAGCACTAATCTTTGTGCCTTTGAAAGGCACAAAAATAACCAGGAATTCTTCCATTAGTACTCCAAGTTATTCCATTTGCCATCCTTCTATATCATTTGGGTTTGTTGGCAAGAACAATGTCAACATAAGTAGAAAATGAAATATAAAGGCTATTTCTGGAGTGAGGGAAAGAATGATTTAAAAAGAAATAAAGAAATCTGTGATATTTGCTGTGTTTTGTGGGTTTTTTAAAGTTACATATGACTCATTTCTTGCTTTAATATATATTATTGAGGTTGTGCATAAATCCTTACCCTCAATCTAATTTTTTGTTTTGCCAGAGTGTGCATTTATAAGAGGTACATGGCTCACACCCAGGGATTTCAGTACTACAAGGTTCATTTTTTATACAAGAATCCAACATGTGTTTGGTTGGATTTTTTCTTTTTTTGGTTGTCAAACCAATAGCTCTGCACGGAGAATTCTGGTGTGAATTCCTCTTTTCACTCCATAAATTCAGTCTGAAATGAGACAGAATTGTAAGGCTTGCTCATTTCCTTGTGTTCTTACTCATTTTCATCTCTTTTATTCTGGCCTGCTCATGGTTCTTGTTGTATTTGAGTGGCTGCAGAGCAGAGTGTGCCACTGGGAGAGCACATTTGGGGTGACACCCCAAATATTATTCTTCTCTCAGTGACCACAATCAAACATCAGGAAATCCTGCAACAGCAAAGCAAACGCAGCTGAACATCCCCAGAGTTAATATTTTATTTTTGTGGGAGCATAATTTTACATTTTCCTGTGGTTATAATCATGTGGTTAAAATCCATAATTTTACATTTTCCTGGGTTATAACCCAGGATCTTGCTCTTGGGCACGACTCAAAGCCATCATTTCACCAGTGCATAATTTGACTTTTCTCTGCATTGAATCTCAGGGGCCTTTTTATTGCCCAGTTACTGAACTTTGCTGACTTTTTGTTCAAATCTCCAATCCTTCACTGCCAGGGCCTGAGTGTGATAATCTGCTGCTCAGCATCATCAGGAAATGTTAACAACTTATAACTCAAATCCTTTTCCCACACGTTATAAATATTCTGGACAGCAAATTCCAACCTCAAGCCTTATGTAACCACTAATAAATTCCCTCAAGGGTAGCAAGGAGCTTGCACTCCTACCTCCTTTTGCTCTTTAGCCAATTATTTTTCCTCTTATCTACCTTCCTTCTTATCACATATCACAGGAGGATGTGCAGACCAGGAAATGTCCTGTGAGACACTTGCAAACAGGCAGCAGGAGCTGTAAACACAGAGATTCAATAATTATTGAATTATTATTGGTGCTTGTGTGCATGCTTAATGCACAGATAAAATGAGCAATCAATCAGGAACCTGGTGCATGACAGATGAGAGCAGATAAGAAAACAAGGGAAATGAAGAGTTGTAGCTTGGCTCCTCTGGTTATAGAACAAAGACAAGACTTTCAGTGCTGCTCATCAGTCACATTATAATTCTTCCCACCTCAGATGCAACACTGGATAAATGTATTTCCATAGCAAATGCAATCTTGAATCAGATCCTGCTGGTTAAAAAAAAAATAATTAAAGAATTCTTCCTAGACCTCTCCTTAAAAAATATTCTGGAAAAACCGCCATATTTGAGCAGGTGTTTTCATGACAGTTAATACTGGCATCTAGACCCTTTTTAGAACTACGAAGAGAGTTGTTTTCAGTGCTGTGATGCCACATATGGGAATAAAGGCTGTATTAATTCACTTCCAAGTGATTTTGGGAGCATCTTAGAATAGCTGAACCCAACTGGAATGGGTTTTGTTCTGTGGTGTTCTAGAAAGTTGAATTATTCCCCTCCTAAGGGTTAACATTCATTATTTCTTTCCCAGCTTTGTCCCTTACTCTCTACTGACATTCCCATGAGCAGTCAACAAGTTTCTTTCCTTTTAGATTTCCTTAAACTTCAATGTCAACTTCTATTTAGACATTTGCTTTGAAGAAACCATTACTCTTTGCATTTTTATCCCAAATGATATAATTTGTATTTAAAAATGTCAAAACTTCTGTGAGGAATCCCTGCTCTATAATTAGATCTTTTCTGAGGTGTCAGTACTCGTTAGTGCTGCAGCAAGGACAGACTGGTACAGTTATCACAGTTCAAAGTGCTTTTGCCAGCATATAGTTATTTAAAAAGTGCCTTTTGTTAATATTCTCTGTTTCTATGTTAATATTCTCTGGCTTGGAGGCATTTAAGAAAACATTTTTGAATCAAATATCTTAATAAAAACCATAATCTCACTTTGCCCCTTGACTCACAGGAACAGGGTTAGCTGCATTTTTGGAAAAAACTGCTAGTTAGAGCTTTTACCTTTAAGAGGAAACTATTCCTACTGAAACATAAAACCTGCTGCCTCTACTTACAACCAGTATTTAATTCCTGTACCTTTCAGTCAGGTCCCACAGCCTCGTGTGTGCAAATGGAATGTGGCTTGCACGTGTAATTGAATTAACATGAAAGCCTCATCAAATAAAAATAATCAGGCTTCAGAAGAGAGCCCTTGCTAGAAGTGCAAAAGCAGAAAGTCGAACACTTGCTCTGAAGTACTCCAGTTTTCACTCGAGGTGCTGTTTTCTCACATGTCTGAAACTCAGGCTTCTCTCCCACATCCAAGGATGTCTGACACAGATCTACCCAAATCCTCCTCTATCACCATGAACCCCATTTACAATCTTCTCGTTTTAATTTAAAACCTGTTCCTGAAGAAAGAAACTGTCTTTTATCAAGGCAGTTCTGCTATGGCTGTGATGTTTCCTCCACCACTCCTTACAGAAATTTCATAGCCTACAGGTGCATCATAATGAACAGGAGCTGTGTGCACTCTATCTCCAGGTTTTCCAACAAGGGGACACTGAAAGCCTTTCATTTTTAAGTTGTATAAAATTGGCTTCCTTACTGAGCCCCAAGGTATGAAACAGTTCGTGTTTTGACAGATTATTTAACAGGTTTGCTGACTTCACAGGCAGTTTTGTCTTTGGCCAGGAAGCAAAGCAACAAGGGACAACCAATTCCAGGAGGGAGGAAAGGGTGAAATAATGAAATAAGAAATAGTTATGATTCATACGCTGTAAGAAGAAAGGGGAAAAAAAAAAATCTATTTTCTAATTAAAAAAATAAGTAACTTCAAATTTCTGCTTGGCTTTCCCTTCTGCAACAGCTCTAATATTCACAGCAATTTGCTCCAAACTCCTGTTTTTCTAAGGCACATGTCATGACTGGGTCACAATTCTCCTGCCTAATTAAACAGCAGCAGCTCTCTGAGTCATTTCCAAGGAGGCAGTGCAGTCCTGCTAACACCCTCTCACACGTGTTGGAAAGACTTTCACTCTAAAACAGCCTTTTTTCTATTTGCCAAGCCACTCACACCCCTGTCTGCATTTCCTCTTAGAGGATTCCCTTTTAACCTTGCAATATTTCACCTCGAGAAGCAACCTGGAACACTTTGTTTCATGGGAAATTTTGTGTTCAGTGCATGACTTAAACAGGAGATTTAAGAGTTTGAAGGGAAAACTGAACAGGACTCGAGCAGAAAAAGCAGCCTAGAACTAAACTGATCCACAAATTCTGTTTCCACTGCACAGGAAACAGAATTAAAGAAAAAATTATGAAAAGTCAGGGATAAACATGGAGCTATCTCCAGCAGAAAAGCAGTTCTGAGCACTCTGGTAAAGCTATAGTACATTAAGCCACAAAATACGAGACTTAGAAGTTCATCCCTGTAATTACCCTTCATGATTCAAAAGCTTTGCTCAAAACTTGACTTCTATTCAACCAGGCCGTGTGTTTTGATTTTCTCTCCAGTAATATTTTGGAGTTTATGACAATTTTCCATAACCAGGACTCTCAAACTGGGTGGTTTTTAGCCTGACCTCCAGGAAGGATCTGGTGCCAGTGTTGGTAGCTACAGTACCCAGAAACATTCTCATTAAAGATGAGGCCAGAATGGCAAAAAGCAGTAAAAAAAAAGTATTTGTGCCAGCTTTTCTTACAAAACAGAGTGGTCAGAGCATCCCCCAGGTGTGAGGAGCTGCTGTGTGCTGTTTTTAGCTCTGCCCAGGGAAGGGCTGTGTGTTCTCATCAGGTGTTTCCATCCTCAGATCCAAACAGCTCAGGGTAAGTGACACCAGCCCTCCTGCAGCTTGGGCAGGGAGCACTCGAGTGCCTGAAATCCCAGAATATTCCGAGCTGGAAGGGACCCACAGGGCCCATCCAGGGCTCAGCCCCAGAGCCTTGGGGCTCTCAGCACCAGCTCTGCCCACCTGGGGCAACCCCAGGGCCCCGAGGGACAAAGATTCACAGCAAGGCTCACAGCAGGAGCTTCTCCACAATTGCCAGGCTGGGCTTTAGGAAAAAAATTCCTTCACTAAAAGAGTGGAGAAACACTGAACAGGCTGAGCAGGGCAGTGGTGGGGTCACCACCCCTGGAGGTGTTCAAAAACGAGGAGATGTGGCCCTTCATGGTTTAGTGGGTGTTTAAAGGTTGGATTCAGTCTTGGAGGCCTTTTCCAACCTCAGTGATTGCTAGGACTCTAAATGTTCACCAACTGTACTGAAATTAGCAAAGCATGATGGAAGGACACTTTAGAAGCTGTTTACATGATGTAATAGAATGCAATTTCCACGCTGTATAATTGCAGAAAACATAATTGTAACAGGTTAAATCACTGATCAATTTTAAAAGCATATGTTGGATTTTCTAAGCTAACCAATTCCTTCTAAAAATAAAAATAGATTTTTTTAAAACTAAGAATAATTGTCTCATACAAAAGGACTGAAACGAAGTCCAACAGCATGGAAGGTTCATGCAAAAAAAAAAAGCATAGCAGGATCCAAAGCTCTACTTCAATTTGCATCTTTTGTGCAATTTCCACTTAAAACGCTCAGTTCCATTGAGCAGAGCCAACACTTACTCATTAAGTACTGCCAGGTATGAGAAACTTGGGAAATAACTGAGGCTCTTATGAAAGATTACAATGAAATAATGTGGGATCATTCATATTACTGAGCATCACTGCTCAAATCCCCCTGCTGCCATTGTCATACACCACGCAAGGTTTATAATGAACTTGCATACAAATGTTAATTAGGAATTTCTTGGAAGTTTGAAGAACAGGAAGGGTTTAGTGAGCTGTGATAAACACCCTGCTAAGCCACGTGTCCTTTTTGTGGCATGCCTTACTCCCAGGATTTATTCAGCTACAGGAGGATCCCTGGTGTGGATCCAGCCTGGACCCTGCTCATGCACTAAAGATGAAATTCAGCTGTGAATTGAACAGCCACACACAGTTACACCAGGCTGTAAATGTGGCTGACCTGCCTTAAAATCATTTTATATAGTTACCATATATCCGTGCCAACCTGATAAGAAACACCTTTGGCAGTGCCCAGCTCTGTTTCCCATGAAAAGCTCATTTAGAGGGAGCAGCATCCAGGGGACTAACAGAGTCATTTACAGCAAACTGAGCTCAGGGACTTCCCTGTCACCACAGAGAAAGAGAAATATGAAATATGCTGGACATTCCCCAGCAGCTCCATGCTGATTCAAACAGACACTTATTCCTGTTTACTGAAGTTAAATACATTCTTCCAGCTCGGATTTTCAGGCACGACCTGATCAATAATTTGTCAATATTTTGCACACTTCCCACATTTTTGTACCACCTGCCCATTGTACTGTTTGCCTTGGTAACATCGAATTTCTTTGCAAGGGAAAGCCATTTCCCTGAGTAGTCCCAAGAGTATTAATTACTCACCTCCCTAATTTCAGCAGAGGGAGAAGTCAGATAGCTGCCAGATCCCAAGCCTTGCCTGCAATTACTGAACCCTGTGGCAAAGATGTAAAAAGCTGCAGTGCTGCCCAAAATCCTCCAGGTGTGCTCCCTGTGCCCACTGCTGTTCGTGCAGCAAAGAGTGCAGGAGGCTTTAAAAAACAGGGATCAAAACCAACTCAAGAGGGTACAAATCTGAGCAGTTCATTCATATATTTATGTCTTTTTCTCATCAAATTGTGGGCTTTAAAAGATGGAGGTGAGGAGTGTGGGAGCTGCTGTACCTGTGACCTTCTTGCACACATCCCAGTCACAGAAAATTCTGCCTGCTGTGTAAGGTGGCCCACAGCAATAAGAAAGCTTTGCAGTTAACAAATGCCTACATTCTATAAAATAAATTAAAAAAAAATCCTCATCAAACAACCAAAAACCCCTCCTCCCACCCAAAAATTTCGCTATTTTTGAGGCTACAAAGAAACTTAAAATTTCAAATCTAATAATAAAATCACACATTTATAGGTCATATCTATATTTGAGTGCAAAAGTATTCAGGAAGAAAACAATAAAGACAAAGAAGAATAAACTAGAGGCTCACTAAGTTTTAAAGCATGGTTTTAGCACATTCTCTGCTTTTAAACTCATTTTCCCATTCAGAGAAATCCAAATTAACAGATCAGTGGATGTGTCATTGCTGTCTAACAGGTTAATAGAATTACTGGCCAAATCAAAACCAAAGGACTTATTAAAACTGCATGGAGAGAAAAAAAAATAACCAATTTAATGTGTAAGTCTGGAAAACTACAATACCACTATATTTTTCCCTCTTTACATACTGTAGCTATCCCTTCACAGACACACTTAATTGACTGGAACAATTTGACTTGGCTTCAGTGACTTTATAATTTGTCATAACCACCCCACGAGCTGTTGAGGGGACAGACTCTTCCTCATAGTGCCAAAACAATCCTGTGAAATATGGTTTGGTTTAATTAAAGTATAATTAATGCCTTGAATTTTAATTATTTCTGCTGCGATCTGGAGATGAAAATATTCCTCTGCCAGAATAATGCACTTAATAGAAAATGGACATGTTTTGTATTAATTCCCACTCTATGTCAACTCCAGGAATGAGTTCTTTTGATTGAACAGGCAGAACCTGGGAAAAAAAGCATCTCACTAAACTACAGCTTTTCTGCCTGTCAGAATATTGATGTACTTGTTGAAAATTCATTCATTTTATGCAAAAATAAAGCTGAAATCTGTTTTCCGAATGCTAAAAGCTATCTGAGATTTTCCCTTTTATCTAAAGATGTGACTTGGAAAAAAATATTTCATGGCTAACAGGGAAGGAATGTTGAGTGACACATTGACAGGAAAATATTTTTGCTATATGTGCATGTGCTAAATTTTAATTCTGCTCTGGAGAGACTTGAGAAGAAAAAAAAATCCCTGCTGAAATAAACACAGGGCACAGTGATCCCATGACAGGTAGCTGGGAAAATAGCGTGGAAATATTTATTATACAAATGGTAAGGTGTACTGATAATTTGGTTTTTGTCAAACGTGTCATGGTTAACATTTGATTTAGTACTGCTGACCAAAATCTCACAAAATACTGGAGCCAGGGGAAAAACAAATCAGTTTATTCAGTACTTGCAACTTCACCATCACACACTCTTAGTTTATTCCTTTCTGAGCTTGTTAACTGCTGCTCCTTTGGGAAAGGAAAAAACCCCATATTTCAAACACAGAAACAGAATAAATTGAACATCAACTCATGGAAAACAAAGAAATAAATTAATAAAAATAATCTAAGATCTCTCAAAGGCACCACCACTTTCTTGCTGGTGCAGAAAAACTTTCACTTTAATTTGCAGATTCATGGAGTTTGAGATGCTCACTCCTTTATAAGGCCATGAGAGGGGGTTTTGGTTGCACTAATTAATTCAGGGTTTTTTATTAGCTAAATTTCATGGCTCAAAATGCATTTTGAATATGAAAATATGGTATTTCTATCACTGGAAATGAATACAGAGGATATAAAGGATTTATAAGACAGTCTCCTTTGTACTAAATCAATGATCTAAAAAAAGATAAGCCATTGTTGCCACCATCTGCCTGCCTTTCTTCTCCTACCTTTGTTTCCATTTCTACCTCCTTGGGATTCCTTCCCCCAGTCTCAGAGGAGCTCTTAACAATCAAACCTAAAATGAATTCAAACACTGACTCTAAACATTAATTCCCCCAGGTTGAGAATGAAATACCAATATATGCCAAAACATCTTACACATGCAGGAAAACAGAGCTACAAACATATGCAGTAACATATGCCTTGAAATGAGCAGTACAGTTATTTTAAATATTGAAATGTTTTTAATTTTTGAAGACATGAAAACAGCTGAACCAGTAGCAGCATCATTAAAAGTCTGAAAGCTGAAGTTTTCAAATGTTAAATATTAAAATATCTTACAAATGCCTCCACTATAGACCTAACATAACCCAGCAGTAATTGACATTTACCCCAGATTACCTCCTGTCTTCAACAGGAGCTTTTCTGATAGGCAGTGAATAAATGTATAAATTGCAAAAATAATTGCAATATCCTTGGGCATTTGCTTTAAAACATTAATTTATTCAAATAATGAAATGCAAATGTTACACCAAGACACAAACCACCTGCCTCAGTGTGCAAGGGGGAGGTTTTCCTCAGTTTTTTCCTCCTCTAAAATCTGTCAGTGCACCTGAAAGCCTCCCTGTGTCACACAGGGCCCAGCTCAGCAGGCCAAGAGCAAAATCCCATTTTGTTGCTCCAAAAAGGAGGAGCTGCCTAGTGAGGAATGGGATATGTCAGACTGACCATGACCACAGGACTCAGCTCTGTGGTCCTGATTTCATACACAGGGGGGTCCCTGCTGTGTGGAGGGCAGGATTTTGCTCATCCCCAGTGCAGAAACAAAGCTCTTTTCTCCTTGGCCATCTTTGATATGCCCTTTCCTTTCCTTTCTCCCACCTGTGCCCTGGGTATGGATGCAGAGCTACTAAAACTCCTACATGAGCTGAAATAGTGAATTTGAAAGGATAAAACAGCTGATGGGGTTTATATTCTGCTTTACCATACACGCATTAAACTTGCTATGAATTTGGCAGGTTTGTGTTGGCTCTCTTGGGACGCAACTCCATTTATTTCATTTATTTTTCCATGGATTCAGGTGTATGATAAGCCTCTCTAAGACAAAAGATTCTCTTTTCAGAGAGGCTGAAGGAGGACAAGCTTAGCAGGGATTGTCACCCTCCCTTAGATCCCCAGCTGCCCAAAGGAGCATCCCCAAATCCAGTCTGCTAAAAAGCACAAACTAAAAATCCTTATGGAAGAGCTTGTAGCTGGCAGATGAGCCACCCCAGCTATGCAGCAATCATGAAAAATTATCCTTAAAAAGGGGGAAAAAATAACCCAAAAAAGGCTGATCTGAGCAGCATGGTTTACAACCTGCCAGCCTTTGGCTCTTTTTTTCTTTTTTGGCTGCTTTCTTTAGAGCAAGGAGCCCTCCTGGGTGAGCAGGAGCTGCCCTGGCTCTGCTGCTGAGCCCCTCATCCCAGGAATGCTGTGGGATGGAAGGGTTGCCCCTGGAGCTCTGGCTGCTGCCCTGCCAAATCCAGAGACCTCACAGGAGATGGGAGCATCCAGCAGCCTCAAAATCCTCAAAATCCCAGGGGATTTGCCTCCTCTCCTCAGCTGAGGTGCAGCTCTGGACCTTGGGGCTATTTAAGATTCTATTTTTATGGTGTCCTCCATAACAAGAATCCCCTCAAAACAACAAATCTTTTCCTCCCAGTTTTTATTTTTCCTGCAGAATGAACTAAAACTAATTTAGCTACATTAAACATATCTGCTCTTCAGTTACTTCAATTTTTTGAAGGAGTGCTCCTCTCTAAGGTTTGTAACCTGAAGTTAATTGTAACCAGAAGTAAATTGAGAATGAACTTCGGGTGGAATTCACATCTCATTTGTTTGAAAGTGTTTAAAAGCGTGAAATCCAATGAAATTTCCTCTCTCTCGCACTACTGCAATACCTGCATGTCAAAAGTCAATGTTTTGTTTGAATTTCTGTTAAACAGCACCTGCAATCCAGCAGGAATTCTGCAGTAATTCCTGTTTGGTGTCTCCTCTGCAGAACACAGCACTCTCAGCCTTTAGCTGTAATCCTGTGCTAGGTTTGAAAGATAAATCCCCAACACTGCTCCTCCACCTACAGATCACCCACAAAATTACTTTAAAATATGGAAGTTTCTATATATGAACCTATATGAAACTATGCATCATTTATTAATACACACATTATATAATAGACATTATACATATATACATTTCAGAAAATTTCATGTCATGAGGGGTGTGGTATTTTGTTAAACAACACCGCATTTAACTAGATCACAACATAAATAGCAAAGAACTTGTGTAAATACAAAGTTAACCTTGTTCATTTCATATCACCAAATGGAAAAAAAAAATAATTCAACTAAAAAAAAAATCTTTTTGCTTGTTGCCAGGAAGAAAACGTTATTGGAAGCTTTGATGCTTGTGGCAAATGGTATCAGTCATCATTAATTTGACTAAAACTGTCAGTTTAGCATTATTTGACAGGCACTTCCAGTTGGGGCTTATTTTCCGAGAACATTTTGACAAGTGTATCACAGCACAAGGATTTCTAAACACAAAGAAACAGTTTAGGAAGCAGAGTGATGCAGAGCAGAGAGGTGTTTGGGTTAATTCTCAGGAGTCTGGAGAGCAGGATGCCAAAATTGGGATAAATATTTCCCAAGCAATAACAAACATACACAGAAAGCTGTCCCCAAGTTCTGCATGTAAGGGCACGAGCACAAGTATTGTAATTCATTCTACATTTTTAGAGTTTTTGGGTTTTTTTTTTTGTTGACCAGCTCTGTGCTCGTTTGCGAATAAAAAAGGAAGAATGAACAGATGATGCTGAGGACTGTAGATATTAAAAACTGGCTGGAGTGAGGGTGCTTCACTGCGAGCAGCTGGCTGATTTCACAAAGAGAGCTCGGCAGGAGCAGTGAGGTGGTGGCACAGGGGGCTCCCAGGACATCTCCCAGGCCTTTGGCACCCGAGGGATGGCCCTGGCTGCACTTCCCTGACAGCCCAGCCCCACCCAGGGCAGGGCAGGAAGGTGACAGCATCCTAGATCCCTAAATTCCAGAACAAAATTCATCCCTCAGCCTGGAAACGTCTCTGCTCACCAGAAAACCTCCAGTGGTTTATCCAGGAGGATGGAAATCCACTGCCAAGACTGAGAGCATTCATCCACCTCCAAACTGAAAAAGTTTCCTCCCCACTTTTTCCCAGATAGCTGCTGGGGTTCTCAAGTCCCAGGCTATTTTTGGCAGGGCCTGCTGGACTGTTCCAGGACAGAATATTCAATAGGCTCGAAGGTTGCCTTCAGCATTCAACTGTGGGTGAACTGGCAGGAGGTGCAGGAACACAGCCTCAGATAATGGGTTGCCGTGGCAACATTCCTGCTGCTGCCAAATTCTGGAGCTCAAGTTTAAAAGCTGATCTCAAACCAAGGTCCTTTTCCAAAAAATCTCTGAGCTCTTATTAAAAAAAAAAAAAAAAAAAAAAAAAAA
>VZTB01011685.1:224592-239927 GCA_013397245.1 Thryothorus ludovicianus | reverse complement strand
AAAAAAAAAAAATTAAAAAAGAAAATTAAAAGAAAAAGTCGCTAATTAAAGGAAGCAGTCCTTGCTCTGGCATTTACTTCCAGAGCTGTTACTCCAGCTCTTCTGACCTCAGTATTGGCTTCTCTTCTGCTAAAATGCTACATTTCCACTGTGAGTTTGCCTGGCTTAAAATCAAGCATGCAATATTTATATACTTCTAGTTGAGCATGCAGAAGATAAAAATGCCATTTCTGAGGCAAGCAGCAGAGTTTAAAAGGCACTTC
The DNA here is from genome assembly GCA_013397245.1 of Thryothorus ludovicianus. Taxonomy (NCBI): domain Eukaryota; kingdom Metazoa; phylum Chordata; class Aves; order Passeriformes; family Certhiidae; genus Thryothorus; species Thryothorus ludovicianus. The sequence continues at coordinate 239,664 of VZTB01011685.1, read as the reverse complement.
TGTTACTGTGGGTTTTCCAAAGCACCTTTGGTCACTGCCCTGTGCCCCTGGGAACCTCGGCAGAACTCAAACCAGAAGATTCCCAATAACTGCATTTTTTTTCCCCTGGAAGTTCTGAGCAGGAGAAGTAGTTGCCCTAATTTTATGAAATTTAGCACACTGTAAAAAACCCCTAGACCTATCAAACAGGTTTTAATAATACAGAAGGTAATGCAGAAAGGAGTTAAATCTATAATGGAGCTTGAATGCCATTCACAAACTGCAGCGATGGCACAATTTTATCATTGTATTCTGATTCTTAGAGCTTTTGGATTTGGGTTTCCAGTTCCCTGCTCTAAGTTCTCAATATATTTAAACTACATTGCAATAAAAAAAAACAAACTAACAACCTGCATCAACTCAAACTCCCTATTACATAGGGAGAGAATGCCAGGAAATACAGTATATAAAGAGCTTTTTCCCAAGGAATGTCAATCTCTTTCCACTCAGCCTTCAAAAAGCATCCACACTTAGAAGCAGCTAAAAATGAGAGATGCAGCTGAACAACCACTGACACTTGAGATAAGAAATATCCTCAGCATCTTCCAAAGCCTCTCAGTGAGGGACATTTCTATGGATCTTTCACAGTGTTCACTGTCAATAATGCAATAATCCTGATGTCAGCTGCAGGGCACCAGCACACCAGGGCTTCCCTGCACAGACTCTGCCTTGCACATCCCACTTTTCCATTCCTGGAGAGAACTGCCTGTGCCTCACTGCTCTGGAAATCCTCCAGCACACACCAGCACCGTGGCCTCATTGTTATAAACCCCATTTAGTCACCACATGGATGGTGAAATCCTAAGAAATGGGTGGAAGTTGCCTATAGTAATTTTAGTTTGGGGTATATAAAGCTTTCCCCAAAAGTTTCAGATCGCTGATGTCTGTTTGCTGCAACAGCAACAAAACTGGGGAAAAAAATAAAGAAGGTCTGGCTGATTCGTGTATAAGTCACAATTCAGATTGCCTGACAAAGTATTTCAAACAATGATCTTGGCAAAATACTTCATTCTAGGTGGTTCATTATACAAATAACATCAGCTAAGAGCAGAATAATTGCTTTGCCTCCTTCCTCTCTGCACCGAGTGCGTGCATTATTATTGTTTGTACTTTCCTAAAGCAAACAACCTCCTTCACTGGCTATTAAAAAGTCTTTTAAACTACTTGCACCATAAACCTCCCTGGTTCTGAGTGTGCTCTGCTTTACACAGGGGTCTTGTTTGTACTTCCTATAATTCTATGTCTGCACATCTGCAAAAGTGCTTATTGTGAGCAGAATTTAGCAGCACCGGGATCCCCGGGGGAAAGTTCAAGGATAATGCTCCTCACGCACAAGCCACACAACAGAGCACTTCCACAGACACATTGTTTGCAGTGATTTAAAGAAATGAGCCTGTCTTTAAAAGCTCTGTAAAAACTTTAGGCTCTCATAAATGCCAGTGATGGAGTGGTGCTCACAGGTTCCAAAGGTTACTGGCAGATTTTGAGCATGTAAAAATTGGGAAGAAATGTCTTTGGGACGTTTGGCTCTGCCACCCATGGTTTCCCTTCTCCTTCTCCCATCTGTGGTGGGTTTTCAGGACCTTGAGGGAAGGGTTTGTGTCTGGTTTTGCCCTGGGATGCTCAGAACCAGGGAAGTTTTAAGAGCAGATTTACAGGGCAAAGTCAGTTATTCCCACCTTCACAGCTTCTCTTACATCCTCCAGAAAGTTTTATATTGAAACACACCACATTAGAAAAATAATCCCAAGTGTGAATGGACTCTGTCCTGGTTTAGCAGAGTGGAAATATTCAGAAAAACTGGTGAAGTTACGCCAAATTTTCCAATGATAGTGGGATTTAGCCTTGGGTGTTTTAGGAAATTGGGTAACTGTAAATTTGTGGTCTCTGTGGAGGTTTAGGCTGGAAATCAGGGACAGGTTCCTCCCCCAGAGGGTGCTGGACACTGCCCAGGCTCCCAGGGAATGGCACAGCCCCAAAACTCCCAGAGCTCCAGGAGAGTTTGGATAACAGGGGACAGAAGGGATTGTTGGGGTGTCTGTGCAGGGCTGGGAGTTGGACTGGATGATCCCCATGGGTCCCTTCCAATTTAGGATATTCCATTATTCTATGAAAAAGTTCTAGAAAATAATCTGGAGTTTAAGAAAAATATACCTGCAGTGAATTTAGGAAATAAATTCCAGAAAAGAGATCAGTAAAAGTTTTGCCAGATTAATTCTAAAAACTCTCCATCCTATCCCGTAACAGAACTAAAATTGTGTCAGTTTTGAAAATTCTCCCATGACTGATGCAATCAGCTGCTAATGTCTCACTGATAACATATAATAATGATATATATACATATTTAAAATGTACATAAATCATACACAGCATAAGTGCTACAAACACATTTCCAAAAGGAAACGAGCATCTTCCAACTTTGGAGATTCTGTGTTACAAGTTTAACAAGAAAGTAGATTTTGGGGTTTTTTTTAGTACAAACACAAAAATATGGCCATTTTACTTTGATGGTCTTGATCTTAAGACAATAAAAAAGCATCACAAAATCACTTATCTATCTTTAATACAGTTATTCTCTACCTGAACCAGTTCAGCAAGTGATGAAAACACAAAACCTTTGAGTTTCTGCTCCCTCCCTACTCAGACTGACTTTGAACCAGGGTATTTACAGAATTATGTTTTCCTTCTGAAAGCACCCCCACAGCCTGACAAGCTCCACAACATTCTGCCTCTTCGCTAAAAACATTCTCAACGTGTGGGTTTTTTTAAGGGCAGATATTTACCCAGATGAATTAAATGGCAACAAGATTTTCTGAAATACAAAAGCCTGTGAGGCAAAAGAGATGCACAATTCCCCGAGTGCCTCATTTTAAAAATAAAATACAAGCAGCTGAACAATTGCACCAAGCTGTTCTGGTCCATGGCATTATTTCCCAGTAAATCAAATATCTTGCCCTAAAACCTCTCCATTACTTTCTTTTGAGGAATTATTCTGCTCAGATGTATATCCTGGCTGGGAAACTGAAGGGAGATTTGGGCCTGTGGCTCTGGGTTGGGAGCACGAACCCTTCTTGGAATAGTCAATATATTTTCTGTCCCAGTGTATTTCCTTCTGGGTGTCTCACAGAAGGACATGGACAACAGTCAGGCCAAATTAATTATTGAGGTAATCAGCTCTCTGGACTCTGCTTTAAAGAGAGAAGGGTCACAGAGAGCATGAAGTTAATTTATATATGGCAAAGTAAAGATAGGAGAATATTGCTTTTCTAAGAGATCATTTAAAGATTTTTGAAGAGGCTCTCAGAGCTTTGGATAAAAGATAATGAAAAAATACCCAGTACATATTCTCATTATAACTTCTAGACCAATACTCTGGCATTTTCTTCAGAAAAAATCCCAATTTTTTCAAGAGATTGCTTTTGCTTACTAGGAATTGAATTATTTCTTATCTGTAGCTGCACACTCTCACAGACCTGATTTGGTACAAGGAGACAAGTGAGACATTGAAATCTACCTCAAATACTCAAAAATATCAGCGAGTATCTCATTCCCCTGACTTTTATGGCTGATCAAACAGAGCAAACTGCAGTCTGTAATTGTTGAATACAAGCTTATTTCCCTCCACCCAGAAACATTTTCACATTTTATATTGATGAAAGCTGTGCCCAAAAGTAGCCAAGGAAGCCCTTCCAGTTCTGCAGCACAAATAATCCCTTGAAACTGGGGATTTCTGACAATTTAATTTACTATACAACATTTGCCAGCTGACAGCCTGTGCCATGTAATTAAGAAAGAGTTGCCTGGCAAGAATTATGTGTTGGGGAGAACCCACTGGAACCTAATAGGTTTTTGACAGGATTGAAGAATTGAACAAACTTAATGGCTCTACTGGTGGATCATATAATTTCCTGAGCAAGGTTTTTTTAGATGTTTTAAAATTATATTTATTTGCTTTAAAACAAGCAATTCAGGGAACTCCAAATTCAAAATGGCATTATTTGTGTTAGATAGGTTATTGATGGAAGTTTATGGATTGCATAATACAAAAGGAATTCCCACCTGTTTTCAAATCCCACTGCTAAATTAAAAAGGTAGGAAATGTGCCTTCAGCCTAGGGGTAGATAATATAGGAAAAATAGCAAAATCGTCTTTGAGGAAAATCAGGAAGGTAGAGAAAATAAAGAATAAAATATTAATAATAATATTAAAGCCTCGAGCTAAAGCAAAATAAAGCAAGGAAAGGCTTTAGTCATGCTCTGGAATTCAGCACTGAATTCTTTACAGCAATGACAGCACAGCCAAGCACAGAAAAAAAAAAGAAAGTTTAGTTTGCAGTTAAAGAAAGTGGGTCTGTTCATAAAAAAGTTGTCCCTTTTGCAGAGAAATGGATGATCTATTTCCAGTACTTTAAAGCTCACTAGAGAACATCACATAAGGACAATTTTGCACTGACCTGAACCATGTGCCTGAGATCTCCCCATTTCAGATTATCTCATTAAAAACTGAGATGGCAGCTCTGATCCATTTTACATCATTTTACACTGCTGACAGTAATTTAAACTGGCTCCAACAAAAAAAATATATATATATATATAAAAAAATCCTACCTTCTTTTTCCTTTCTCTTTTTCAAAGGATGTTTCTTTAATCCTTGGGCTGAAAGGGTTCCAAACCTTGACACCCCCAGGCAGCATCTGAGGCATTTCATCCCCACCAGGCTGAGCCTGTTTGCCTGGTGACACTTTCAGGTGCCACACAAACCACGTCAAGGATTTGAAAAGTCTTTATGGTGCCTTTCAAACCCACACCCCTCCCCTGGGAAGCTCAGCTGGGCTGTGCCCTGCCCTGCAGAGCTCCCCGTGGGTGTTATGGGCTAATTCACAAAACCTGAGCTGGGCTGAGCACCAGCAGCTGCTGAGGGGCACCATTAAAATTCCTAAAGACCTTTTATTTCCTCATTGCCCCTTTTATACCCTGCTGCCATGTATCAGCATCACAGGTGGATAATGTCCCCAAGCAGGGGACACAAAGCAAAGCCTCTCTTTAAACCCCAGCAGTGCTGAGGTTAACTGTTTGTTCCTACATGCTGCAAATTCAAATGTTATATTTGTTCTAAATACACAATTTCATCCTCTTCAGACCCAGCCAGGCAAGGGGGCTGCACTTTGGCTTTCAGGACACCTCTGGCACGGAACCTTCCAACACGTGCAGCTTTTTGAGGTTTAGCCCTCAGTCCTGCAAAGCTGATTTGTGCAGCCAGATTAATGGGTCACCTACGTGCTGGCACAGAGTTTTGTGCAGTGTTAATCAAAATATTGACCAAAATAAGATATTTAAGTTAAAGAATTCTCTGCGTTTTCAGCTGGGTGAAAAGGCAACTGGAATTTTGCAAGTTGTGTCAGAAAATAATATAGTTCCTGTAGTGGCATTAAAAAAGCCAGACAGAATAATCTTCTCTTGCTTATTAAAGCTTCTTGGGCTTGACCAAGTTGGTGAAAAGAAGGTTAATAAAGATCCTGATATATCAATGATGTGAACCACGCCACAGATTTTTGGAATTTCAGGATTGTTTCCTGCTGAAGGTAGAAGATGTGTTATTTTCCAGAGGCCTGGGTGCCCTGGTAACCCAGCCGTGCCTTTGCTGTGTGCTCTGTGGCACTGAGAGGTCTGCAAGGCAGAATGATGACACTGTCAGCCAGAAGAACAATGAGCTGTGCTCCAGCTCACAGAAAGCAATTTCAGAGGGAAAAACCACCTCAATGGAGCAGCAAGAAGCAGTTATTAAGTAAGGAGAGGCAAATAGCTTTTCTTTTCCCACTGCTTTCTCCCATAACATTTTCATTAACATGACACATAAAATTATGAAATAAAGCACTAATATAATCGACTGCTGGCAGTGATTAAAAAGCAATCCCATGTCCAAGGCTTTTCTGCATGTTTCCATGGTTAGCTGAATTGAGTATTTTAGAGCAATGGAATTTAGGAGTTGTATTTTTCCTGTAATCACTAATTCCACATTAGCACCACCACATTTACAGACTTACTTCTTTAAAAACAATTGTATTTTACATGGAAATGGTGATAGTATCCAATATTCCTAAATGTTCACGAAAGTGTAAAGCCATCAGGCACTCACTAACAAGTGTATTAGCAGTGACTTAATTTAGGAAATTAATGCCACACACTGTCACTCCAACTGTGCCAAACAACTTAATACATGTTCTAAAGTAAAGTTAAAGTTCTTTATAACCCCTGATGTGCAGATTGAGATCTCAAAGTGATTGGATGCAAACAGTCTTTTGAATTGACCCAATCAGCCAAGAGCATCTCTCTCATTTGTGACATATGCTGAACTATATCAGTTCCAAATTACCAATTTATTTCAGCAGAAGTTTAATTTCAGGAGGCTTGCTAGCCTTAATTTCTCCTGAAACAGCTTCCTGGTAGTGTGCTTGCAATATGATTGAATTTATTACAGCAGAGCTGTCCTTGCTATAGAATTTGTACAGTTAATGTATGCAGCTGCAAGTATTTTCCTTAATCAAAAAGAAAAGGGCCATTTTCCATTGCCAGATCTCATCAGAGCACAAGCACCCAGCAGTGATGGATATTTCTGTCCTGCACTGATTTCTGCAGCTCACCAGGGGACCTCTCAGGAACTGGTGGCACTTGACATCCTCACCCCAGCCCCAGGAATTCCTGCAGCCCTGCAGGGCTGGGCACCTGCACCCCCCCAGACCCCCCAAACTGAGCTGGGAAAACAAAAATGCATTCAGAGGGTTTGTCTGCAGCTTTTGACACTGGAACTCTGTCCCACCTGCAGGAATTCCTCTCACGTCACTGGGGTTTGGGGCGGCACAAATCACAGCAAAACCCAGGTTTGAGATCAAGAGATAAGGAGCTGTGTCAAATAAAGTTCTGCAAAAAATTACAACAGCATAATCTACACTAAAAAAGAGGTGATGTTCTCAATCACACCCCTGTCCTAGGCCATAACTGGATTTTTCAGCCATTTTGTGCTGAACAGTCAGATTTAATGCGTTGGTTTCTGTGCTTCTGTTTTCTTCAGCAGAGTGTGTATCTCTGCTCCTCTGGGAATTTGTCATTAATAGGCTTTGTCTCAGAATATTGTATGTTACATTCAGTAATCTGTGTTTTCTGGGGGTTTCGTGCCATCCTTCTCCCACTGAAATTTACTATCACTTGCAAATATAATCACCATGTTTTTCAGTACCTTTTTTAAATTAATAAATAGATATAAAGATAAAACATATTATATTTTCTTATCAATTCCCAGATTTCATCTTATGGTACAGTACTTACATGTACATCTATTTCTTCCCCCAGAAAATATGAATACACTTACTAAAAATTCCTTACACACCAAAATAGAAATGCTGAGTCTCTCTACTCTAAAAACTGCAAACATGAAAGAACCAAAGTTTTTTTTTTTTTGTAATAGAAGGATAGGATTTAAGAGTTTTAAATGTAGCTCTGTAATTTTATATTCTGGGTCAGTATCACACAGTGAAAGTGCAGCCTCAAGGTGTTTTGGCAGCTGACAGCAGCTAGAGCCAGGCTGAACAACAATAATATTGTGATGTGGATCTGTGTGGCTCTTTGTCAAGGCAAAAAATTGAGTTATTGTGTGCTTTTCCAGGTGACACGAGCAAAGGAGGGGTGGCAGGGTGCTGGGGACAGGTTGCTGACAAGGATATTGGTTCACAGCCCTTTTTCAGATGAGCTGGGACTGTGATGCTTTCGAACATATAATTTTAAAAATTATTCTGTCCCCTGCATTCTTAGGGAATCACAAAGGAGAGATAAACCTCTGGGAAAATTGGTAGGAAAAGTGATGACAACTGGGAGGGAAACTGAAGGGAGGGAAAAGGTTGATGGATTATTGTGGTACCAAACCCCAGCAGAAAGAGCCTCAGCTTGTAAAAGCAGCACTGCTCCCTTGTTGATGCCAAGGAAAAGCAGCTGCTGCTCCAGAATTCCTCTTTGCACCCTTGCAGAGACAAAAACCCAGCTTGGGTGTGTGCCTGTGATCCAATAAAGGAGAAGGGCACGAAACAATTGGCTCAGACCTCTCCACCACCTGCCCCAGGCTGCTCATTTCCCAGGAATAATTGAAGAGCTCTCCAACTCCTGAAGTCAGGAGATTCAGGACTCCTTATTTTAAGGGGCTTTATTGACATCCATGAGCCTCAGAACACATTTGTGGGATAGAAACCTGAATGCTCCTAAGAACCATTCCATTCTACAATGCACACAAACACAGCTTTCTCCAGGATTCCCCTCTCCTGCAATTAAAGGGGCCATTTATTACTTTTTAAGAGACAAAGAAGAAGAGTCACATTAAGAAAAACTTCCTAGAGAAGGCTGACCTTGGGCATAAGTCCTTGTCCTGCCAGGGCTTTCAGCTGGCAGATGACACAGAGCTGCACTGACAAGTGTCAGATCCACACACTGGGCTTTGTTGAGGGTGTGCCAGATCCTTTCCATGCTCCTTCATATCCAAGAGTAATAATTGGGGGTTAAAGAGGGGTTATTGTTAGCACTGAGTGTGCAGAAAATTCAAGTATTTTCTGCAAGAACCTGACCACCATGATCCTTTCATGTTTGTGGAATATAAGCTCGTTTGATCCATCTGCTGCATGTAATAAATGTAGGTTGAAGCTACAATTCTACTACACACTGGTTGTAATTTACTACCTGTAATTTTTACCAGTAATTTACTAGTGGTTACTAGGTCAGCAGCAGTCACCTTTAACTCGACACACACAAATACTGCCAGGTTTGCCCAGCCCTGCCCCACCAGCATGAGAAAGGTGTTGATAAACTGAAGAGAGTTCACAGGAGCAAGAATCAGTACAAATAACTTTTATAGATCTTTGAATCAATCCACCTTTTCCCCATTCCTTTATATCTTGTTCTTGACCTGTGAGAGGTGTTTCAGGTCATGAGTTTGAGATTTATTTTTGCTGCATTAGAGGCATCACTTTCAAGCTGTTGTCCATGGGAAACCCTTCTGGACATTTCTTATTTCTTATTTCACTCCAATATTCTGGTTTCATTCTGAGGGCGACAGCATTGCCACTGTTTATCAAGATCTTAACCAGACTTATACCAGGCTCATGTCTCACATTCTTTTTCCTTGGATCTTGTGGGAATGCTGTGATTTTTTTCCAGTTTAGGCACAGAGCTTTGTAGGTGGGTTGCAATCTGTAGGACAGCTCCCAGTTATTTGAGGAAGCAATTGCGTTTGAACGTGTCAACACCTTCCCTTAAGTGGATCAGCTCTGCTGCCTCCTTGAGTGGGGAGCATGGGAAGCCACTGATTGTCTTAAAGTCATTTTTGTCTGTGGCATTCAGAGTTTTCTTTGAAAAGAAAGCAGAGCTTTCCTGCAGATTTCAGCTGGAGCTATTTGTTTTGGGTTTTGTCCTGCTCTGACTGCTGCAATGCTGCTGCTGTGCTCTGCAGATGTTTCCTGGCCTATCCCTCGCACAAAGGATGGGCTAATGGGAGTTCTTTTCAGCATTATTTTTCAAAACAGGGCAATAAAAACATTCAGCTTCTCTTTCTCTGTTTCTGATCTGCAGTGGAAGTGCACGGGCTGAGTACACAAAGTGTGCACACCCTGTGGAACAGTCTGGGCACAGAGGGAACACTTTTTAAATTGGGGTTGGTTTAGTTATCAACAATCTGTGCACGTGTAAATCTTATTATGCTGTTCCCCCCAATGCAAACTCTGTAAATATTATTGATACCAGTAATTAACTTGACTTCCTAAATAACGTACTATCATAACAGACAAAAAATTACTTCAAAAATATGAGAAAACATTCTTCACTTTTTGTGCTAGGCATGCTTTTTGGTTGTCTCACTCAGCCTATGCAGATTTTTCTCTATTTGACTCAGTTACCTGGAATTGAAGAACTCTGCTCCAAAGCTACGCTTGGCTTTAATAAAAAATTCAGTTTTTTATGGTCTGTCTCATATCCAGCAATTACTTTATCAGCTCTTGCTACGAAGCTAGTCCTTGCAATACTCCTGGCGTCAGACTCCACAAGTGGTATTTTTCTGGGATTATTTTACAACAAAGGTGGATGATTCCTCTTTTTTACTATTCTTTTCTAGATTTGTTGGAATAGAGAGAGATTTTTCTAACAGGCTTTCCATACATGAATCTACCAGGCTCAGGACAAAAAGAAGAAAAAATAATTTTCTGTGTCTCCATTGAAAAGAGAATAAATATTACATAACTGCACGGATATATTCCACTTGCTTCAATTTTCAAAGGAATTACTGAGTTATCAACTGAAAAATTCGGACAGTTTGAAGTGCATTATGAAACTCCCTTCTGTTAGGTGTTTTGGTGGCACACGAACTTGGCAGGCATCTGTAGCTAAAAGCCATTTTTGAAGCCTATTTAAAACATGATTTGTGACAAAATTACCAATTTCTTTTTATAGGTAAGCTGTGACCAAAATGCTTTTATAATTTGGTAAGTTAAGCAGCGCATCAGGTATTCACACCTGTAACCTTAAAACGATTACCAAAACCTCTTCAGGCTCTTGATACATATAATTCAAATTATCTGCAAGTTCAATGAGTTTGTACAAAGCTTTTCAAATCGTCCCCAGTTTCCTGCTGGGTGCCAGCCTACCATCAAATTTAATGTGCTTTCCTAATGGGAGCAAAGGCCTTTCTCCAAATCTTGCATGCATCGAGTGGGATGGAGGAATTTCTGGGGATAAAGATTTCTTTTTCCTCCAAGCCTGCCCTGGGAGGGCCACGCTGCACCTCTGCAGGCATTGATGCTTTGCTGCACCTCTGCAGGCAGGGATGCTTTGCTGCACCTCTGCAGGCAGAGATGCTTTGCTGCACTCCTGCAGTCATTGATGCTTTGCTGCACTCCTGCAGGCAGGGATGCTTTGCTGCACCTCTGCAGGCAGGGATGCTTTGCTGCACTCCTGCAGGCAGGGATGCTGTGCTGCACCTCTGCAGGCAGGGATGCTTTGCTGCACCTCTGCAGGCAGGGATGCTTTGCTGCACTCCTGCAGGCAGGGATGCTTTGCTGCACTCCTGCAGGCAGAGATGCTTTGCTGCACCTCTGCAGGCAGAGATGCTTTGCTGCACTCCTGCAGGCAGAGATGCTTTACTGCCGGGTGCAGGGGAGGTTTCTGGGGATGTGCTTGCCCTTCACAGCTCACAGCCACGTGAATTTTCCTTGGCTCTACCCCAGCCATGAGATAAAGATATCAAAGAGTCCCCGGCGTGTCACACTGTCACAGGGGAACAGCTCAGGAGGGAGCTCTGGAGCTCATCCAGATCTACTCAAAGCCAGAGCAGTGGCACAGAGCTGATTCCACTTGGGATCACAGAGTCAGAGGCTGGTTTGGGTTGGAAGGACCTCAAAGCCCATCCAGTGCCACCCCTGCCACGGCAGGGACACCTTCCATTATCCCAGGATGTCCCAATCCCACCCAGCCTGGCCTTGGGCACTGCCAGGGATCCAGGGGCAGCCACAGCTTCCCTGGGCACCTGTGCCAGGGCATCCCACCCTCTGGCTCTCACTCTCCCTGAGGAAGGAGATGCCACAGCCTTTCTTGGCAGTCTCCTCCCACCTCCCTGATCACCCTCACAGGTAGCAAGAAGGTTTTTTTTCCATCTACCCAGCTTTTCCCATGGCCCAACACGTGCCTGCTTTCCCCAGTGGCTCCTCTGGAGCAGCCTGATCCTGTTGTCTCTCTGCTGTCCCACCAGGTACCTGCAGGCAGCAAGAAAATGCCCCTGAGTCTTTTCTTCATAAGGTTGAACAAATTCTGCTGCAGCTGCCTCCCCTCATCCATCATATGTTCCAGCTGCCTGACCCTCCTGGTGGCCCTGGCTGGACTTGCTGCAGTCCTAGAAAATCCTGTTCTTTGGAGACTTCCAGTCATGAGGGGAAAAAAAATAATGCTGTTATGTGGTTATTCATTTTAAGGCCTTAAATTAGGCATAGTAATTACAGAAAAATCGTATATTTTATCTCTTTTCTCATTTAGAAGTTTGAAGCTAATCCAGAAAGAAATCACCCAGAAGTAAATACTCATTGCATTCAGGTTGAAGAGAACAAATTTTCTCACCAGATGAAAAATGTAAATGGTAAAAAGCAGGTACCTGGCATAAAGCTGCTCCAGGGTTATATATATATACACCACACTTCCAATAATTTCAGGCCTGAAATTTCGGTTTATCAATTTACTTATGATGGTCTGGTACAGCATATTGAAATTTTAGCTGGAGCTCTAACAAGCTCTGCAAAAACCAACCTCCTTATGCCCCACCTGAAACATTCTGTGCTGACTCAAGCTGACATTCTGAGCAGGATGGTCTCTTCAGCAAATGTCCAGTTTGACTATTTTAATTTCAGCTAGATTCACTACATCTGCTAAAACATGCCCTGAGTTAGCAGGAGCAGGAGTAATTCACAAGCAGAAGTGCTGCCTGTACATTCCCCAGTAAAATGCAAGGAATTTGCTTTTGATGGAATCTCAGAGCAAAGGATGACTTCTGCAAAAGAGATTTAAGTGAAGAAAACCGACAGAAGCTTTGTGACATGGTGGAAAAATATGGATTAAATGTATCAGAGCTGTTGCTAAGAGGAGCTGACAGAGCTGCTGAGATGGCTCAATGACCTGATTAAAGAGTAGCAAGAAACCGTGTTCTCTGTCCAGCTCTACAAGATTTCATCATAAATTATTTCATTAACTTGGTACATAGAGACTCCCTCCCTAAAACAGATGTTCAATTGCCACATGGGCAATCCTCAGGAATATATAGAGGTACCACTAAGTCTCATTTGTGTGAAATTGAAAAGAAAATCATCCTTAGGTGTGCAGGCTGAAACTGAGAATTCAAGAAACATTATATTGAATATGATGTACTTGTAATGCAAGAAAAAAACCCTTGGGTCTCCAGAAAGTTTTAGATTGCTGTAAAAGGTCATCATTAAAGTGTGAAAACATCTTAAACTGACTTCTGGATATACAGCAATCTCTTTTGCTCAATGCCCAGCCTTTTCACTGATCCACTCACTGTCTATAAATCTTTTAATATACCTGAAGTTTGGTAGCAGCTTCTTTATTAGCTCATATCCTCAACAAGCTTGGCTTGAACCCCCTTATTAAATGCACTTTTAGGCCTTTATAAACCTTCTTCTTAATGTGACTTCTTAGAAGTTGAATAAGTTTTCTAGCTTCTCTCTATTCCTAGAACATCTCAAAGGAAATCTTGTTAATGTACATTTAATTGCAACAGCTCAGCCTCAATGTTCTCTATAGCAACAAATATGCATTGGCTACGTCTGTCAAAGCTTCCCTCAGCTTCTCCCTTTCTGCCTTTTATGGCCAAGCCTTTCACACAGGTTTTCTTTTGTACAAAGTCTTTCCCTCTATGGATCTAGATAGGAAAATATCTTTCAGTTATTTTGATGAGTTCTTCACTGTAATTTCTCTCACCTGCATCCAGCCCACGATGCTGCATTTTCTTTGCTTCAATACCATGAATAGGACAGGAGCAGGAGAGCCCAGCAGAAAAACTGGCAATTCCTCAGTCCTATCCGTTTATTTTGCTTTTTCTTCTTCTTTTGTTTTTTTTTTTTAAACTCTACTTCACATTTCCTTGCTTGTATTATATACAGTCCAAAAGAATAAGAAGCAGATTTTATTTGAAGGTTCCATGTCCCACCATAGAATTTAGGTAAGAAAAAGAAAAAAAATCACAGAAAAGACAGAGTAAAAGGAAATTAATGTCAGATCGGAGAGGTGTGTTAGAAAGGGGTCCTCTCTGAATCATGTTCTACTGACTTTGTGCTACAGCTTTTTCTGTTTCTGCGCACTGCTTACCATTGGACAGACCACCAGAGGCCAACTTGGGAGGATATAACATTTAAAAAAAAATCCAGTCCATTCATTTCTTGTCAATTTGCACATGAAAACATTCTGTGTACATTATTTCAAACCACACAGGGAACAGTTCTCACAGCCCTGCCTGGTAACCAAGGGATGGGAATGAAAACATCTCCTCTATTAAATTTGCTGAAAACACATTACAGCGCACGCTATCAAAAGAAAGAAAAGAAAGGTGTTTTCAAAAAAAACAACCCCACGAGTGTTTCACTGCCCGTGAGAAATCAAGAGCAGGATGGGAAAGGCTGTTTACACAGGCACTTAGCCAGGAAACTGTGTTTTCCACAGATCCAGGCATTCAGGGAGCACATCTCCGATTTTCCTGAGCCCCCTCCCTCTCCTCCTAGCCCTGCAATTACACCGAGAAATCCATCTGCAGGTGAGAAAGCACAGCCAGCCCCGCACCACGCGTGCAAACCTCCTTTAGGTAAGTGCTACCACACCGAGGCCATTTGTAGGAATTTTACAGGGCGAGGGAACAAACGCAGAGCCTGGAGGAGAGGCGTGAGCTGCGGGAGGGCTCCGCGGAGAATCGGCACCAAAAAAAACGCGCCTGGAAGCATCCTCTCCAAAGCTCCGGCGGAAAGCAGCACTGCTGATTAGCAGGCTCGGTGGAGGACCGTGAGAGAGATAGAAAGAGTTGTCACTTTATCTGTGCATGCTTCCCTGCATCTTAAGTTGCGGCTCGGGCTCCCCGAGGATCATGTGAGGCTGGCTTATAAACCGGGAGCCGCGCTGTGGAGCTGCGAGTGTGTAAGCCTGGCAGCTGGGGAGTGTTATGGTTGCTGCTTTCCTGTGCTAAGCTGATTTACTTGTTTAAGGTCTGACCTCATCATCCTGTCAGTATGGATTCCCACCTATACAGTGAGCAGCAGCTCGGCATCGGCTGCGCGCCGGCGGTGCATTAATCAGGAGAGAGAGGGACAGAGAGCTACCGGTGTTTGTTCTTTTGTTGTCTTTTCTCAAGAAGAGGAGTTGAAACAGAAGAGATAACAAAGAATCCATTTCCTTCCTAAAAGAATAGGCTTTTGTCTTTTTTTTTTTTTTTTTTTTTTTTCTTTTGGGTAAAAAAAAA
>VZTB01011685.1:133308-224586 GCA_013397245.1 Thryothorus ludovicianus | reverse complement strand
TTTTTTTTCCTTCTGGAAAAAAAAAAAAAATAATGTCAGTCTCTGGGAAGAAAGAGTTTGATGTGAAGCAGATCCTGAGGCTCCGCTGGAGGTGGTTCAGCCACCCCTCGCAGGGCTCCGCCGGCTCCGGGGGCTGCCATCAGCAGGAGGGATACGAGCACAGAGGGACCCCGGTGCAGAGCAGGCTCAAGAGCCACTCCCGGGACAGAAATGGGCTGAAGAAGAGCAGCAGCCCCGTCCACCACAACATCCTGGCCCCCGTGCCCGGGCCGACGCCGGTGCATCACCGCTCCATCCACAGCTGGCACCAGCAGAACCTCATCGAGCAGCTGCGCTCCAGCGAGGACATCCCCAAAAACAGCGCGGAGGAAAACTCTGCCAAAGAAGAGTCAAGTAAAACCGCGCAGGAGCTGCAGATGATCACAGAACAAAATGCAGATGAATCTGCAGAGAGGTAGGAGTTTTAAAGTCTGCGCTTGGAAAGCCAGACTTGTTTCCGAGTTGTTCCCTAAAGCTGTCTTTGTTTTTAGCCAGAGTTCCTGACTGCATTAATCTCACTTTATATATGTGCACACCCACACTCAGACAGGAACGCTTCTGCACCAGGAAAATGAGCAGAAACATTGTCATGAAATTTTGATCTTTGCTTAAGGTGCATCATTCCATAACTCTTCCATATGCATAAAATCTGCCAGTTTGTCAAATTTGCTCTATCAACATCCCCAGAGCATCCATTCCTTCTCTTGATTTATTACGAGTGCAATGAGAAAGGAGCCCCCTGACATCCTGTCCTCATTCTGACTTTATCAATGGGTGCAACTTTGACAAATGGGAGCTGCTGGAGGTGCACGGGCTCTGTGGTTGCCATTGATCTCTCAGATTTCTCACTGATTTTCTTTTACTGTCTTCCTGGCAAGGAAAATTAACCTTGAACTAAGTGGAAAGGAGGCATCATTCTTTGCTTTTTTAGAGGTGTGTTTGAAATCCCAGTACTTTCACAGCTTATTTAGTATGCTAAGATGAATATTTTCTGCAAGGTCAGGTGATAAAACATGACAGCTGTGAGACCTTAAAGGTGAAAGCAAAAAGGAAGAGCTATTTTTAAGTTGTGAATAGCAAAGATGACAATAGTAATATTCAATTAAACTTTTTAATATGTTTTCTTTTTCAAAACTCATGTCAGTATTTTTAGCTTATCCAGCAACATTTTTACCCCACCTTTCCCCACCCTGGACTCAAATCAAGCATCTATGATAAGATTATTTGCACCATTTGATGAGATTGCTATCAGTCTTTGGACATAATTTAAACGTATTACATTGCTTTTAAATACACATTTATCTTACTTGAAGTTACAGTTCTCTCGGTAAAAACCAAGCTGACAGCTTGCATATTTTTAGCAGTTATTATTTCTGAAGTTGTGCATCTGCTGTGAGGAACATCTGCAGATGGAACAGCAAAAACTGCATTCCAAAATGTCACTTGGAAACCAGTCCCAGTAGTCAGTAGGTACCAGATAAAATCATCACAGAATAAAAGCCCTGAGGAAGGACTGGGGGAGTTCTGTGTTTCCAAGGGCACTGGCTGGGAATGGGGGTAGCAGCACGCCCTTAGTACAGCATTTCAAATAATAGCACAAATTTCCTGAAAAACAGGGTCATCTTAGACACAGCTTAGAAAGAAAATTGGTTTTATTTGAAGAAAAATAAGGAATACTTATTCGTCCAAATAAGATTCTACACCACGTGAAGAAGGAAGTAAAAAAAAAAGCTTTATCAGTTCAGTTTGGGAGGTAATAAACCCCTGCCTTCTAAAATGAGATGTGACATTCTCCCCAGCTCTATATAAAGTTTCTGCTAAGACCTCCTGAAGTTCTGTACCTTCATATCTCTTCCAATTTAAGTCCTGCTCTTGAGCTGTTTGAAGTTGCAGCTTTTAGGAGTTCTGAAACTGCTAATATCATATATATAGAGTCAAATAAGTGAGTTTCTTTAAGATTTTAGTAAAAGCCATCATTGCATGTTGTAGATTAAAATCTATTTTAATACACATTTTAGAAAGCTTAATTGGTAATAGATTGTTTATAAAGTGATTCATGAGTTACTCTATAATTAAAATATATTTCAAGAAAATAAAACTGATCATTAAGGACGAAATAGAGCAAATTTCTTAAATATGTATCAACAGAAATCATTAAGTAAAACACTGTTCCCATCCCCTACAGCATCCAGCACGTTAATTAATACATTAATTGCCTGGGTAGAAATGAAATACTGAGAAGAAATAAGGAGAAGTAGCTTTAAGTCTACATCTACCTAAATCTAGGCAGTAGATATCAATATCTGGATATATTTCCATCTCTTCAAAACAATGGCTCATCTTAAGAATCCTGCCTCTCAACCATTCCAGGTGTCCTTTTCCTTCAGAAGTTCCAGACAGTCCCAATCGAGGGTAATCAATGGGCTCTGCTGGTGATGAGCAGCACAAATCAGGAGTTTGCAGAGTCCCCTGAGCCCTCTTCTCACACTGCTAAAACAGCACGAGCACCGCAGGTGCTGCAGCCAAATTCCACATCCAAACCAAAGGCAAAATTGCCTTTTAGACCACAAAAGCACTGTACCTTCGAGGCTGCTGCTCTAAACCAGTGGATTTTCCTCTGGGAGAAGTCCCATTTTTAGGAGGGTCTGAAGCAGAACTCTGCTGAGTGTCACAAGGATATCCAAAAGAGTAGAAAAGGAGAGGGAATCTGGCCAATACCTCAGCCCTGAGCAGAATACGAAAGCAGTTTCTACTAAGAGTTTCATGCTTCCCATGGAAAACTTTGGAAATGTAAACACAATATTCTGAATTTCTTCAGAAAAATTTGAGCTGTCTTTCTCTAGAAACCTCAGGACTGAATGCTGTCAGTGATGGACGGGGGTTTGATGGAATAAGGGTTGGTTATTGAGGAGGAAAGTTAAATAATAAAGTTCTAAACAACAGCTCCATTTGGAATACATGGTTATCAATACACTTCTTCCTGCTTTCTTCAACCCATTTTGGTATTCCTGTCCCCAAATTAAACAGTTCGAGGCTTAAAGAAACCCCTCTGATCCACGGGTTTGCTCCTGAATTATATCCCATGACAAATGACAAAGTAAATGAGGCTCAAGTGACTAAAACTCATTAATTTTGTCCTAATCATAACCACTTAATGTGTGGTCAACCAATGCATTCTGGGCCATAAATAAGTGGTTTATTGGTAGAAGAGTGAGGAAAGCCTCTCAGCATCCTGGGGACTGAGGTCCAGTGCTGCTCAGGGAACCTGCTCAAACAGCCTCTAGGAGCAGCTGAAATCATGGACCTGCTGCTCCAAGATCCTGATGGAAGGCACATCCATAGTTTGGAAGATGAACAATCCATATTTACTGACCTCATCTGGTTCTCACCAATCTGCTCCTTGAATGAGGACTGGGACCTCTTCATGGGTGAAAAACAAAAAAGAGAAACCAACTAAAGACTGCAGAGCCACCGAGTTATTTTATCTGCAGAGTGTATTTCCCAATGCAGCATTTTCTGGTATTACTGGGCTGATCAGCAAGCCAGACCTGTGGAATATGGCCACGCCAAGGAAGAGCAAACACCTTCAGAGATCTGAGGTTTGGCTTAAAGAGGGAGCTGAAGTGAGCCCTGTAAGAGCCCATGGGCAGTAACCTGCGGGTGGCTGCTGCTTCAGCAGGCAGGGCTGGGGGCAGCCGAGCACTCGAGATGTTCAGGACATCTCTGACCTATCCTGTCTGGAATCTTGTGAGGTTCAGCCTCCTCTGCCAGAGGGACCAGGAATCTTTTCCATTTCTTTCAGAGAAAGTGGTCTGGCAGTGGTCCAGAGGCAGCAGCACACACGGGAGGATTTGATTGTTAGATTTTGACAGCCAGCAGAAACTTTGTGTGCACTCCTTGAACACACGTGGGCACACACAGACTGACAAAGTCCTGAAGCCTCCGAAAATGAAGAATTTCAACAACGAATTACTTTGATTACTTCCCTTAATAAGTTCTGGACTCACAGGGATTGACTTCTCCACGAGAGCACTGTGCCCAGCATTTATTAACATTTTGCCACATGACCACATCCATTCCTGCGTGCCTGCCAGGTTCCTGATTCCACAATTGTTCTACTGCAGACGTGTGCTGGTTGAGGATCTCCTAGTTGCCCAAAGGCACTTAGATTTCCATAGGAAATGTAGCATCCATTCATCATTTTCTCTTCTGCATTTTGTTTTTTCTAATTATGTGGCTGAAAATTGCTGACAGACTCTTGTTCAGGACAAATTCTAGTTTTGCTCAGGACAAATGTTTTCTAATTTCCCACATGAGGCAAAATATATGTCTAATTAATTTTAATGGAATCTTTTGATGTCATAATCTAAACTATCATTACTGATGCACATGGAAAGAGATACTTGGGTGGTTCATCCCCCCAGACACAATCCTTTTCTGTGGTGGCTATTTCTGATGTACAGCTATTCTGATAGTTCATCTTAAGACTTGAAAATTCACTTTTTTTTTTTTGTTTTGGCAGACATATGGGAAAAACTATCAGACAATATTTTCTTCACTCTCTCTGGCATACATATAAACACACACAGGTGTACATGACTATTTCAGAGGTTGTCTCCTAGCTGAGGCTTTTTCCTGGAGTTTTACTTTCAGCTCCAGCAGCAGATGACAGCCTTGGCTCCCACCCCAGTGTGAAATATAGAAAAAGAAAACAGGTGATAATTTTCCTGGTGAAAATGGAACTTATGAGTTGTTCTGTGAAGCCACTGGGCAAACCAGATTGAGAGGGCTTTTGGCACTGTGAGTGGAGTGCTGGGTATCCAAATAAACACTGGGGCACAGGAGTGACTGATAATGGATGCCAAGCAATAAAAGGGAGGACTGTGAGGTGCCCTGTGCACAGAAGGTGATAAGGGGCTGCATTCAGGGTGGTACTCATGACACTGCTTCCCTGTCATGGGTAAGAATTCAGTTCCATGAACAATCTGTGATGCCCAAGGTAAAGTTTAAAAATGACAATTCCTGGCCTCTCATCATGGCAGTCTTTTTTTTAAAATAGAACTACTCCTATTTCTTTCCTCACTGAACCTCCAGCATTTTGAAAAAAAACTTTCAAAAAATCTAAAGTTTCAAAAATAAGTATTTTAGAAGCATGATGAAGACTGCTGTCATGTAGTCAGGCAGCATTTCAATCCTTCTGTGACAAAGCTGGCCCAGCCAGGGTTAGGCCCTTCCCTGCTTGTCTCTGGTACAATTTGAGCTCATTAATGCCTTGGTCTTTCCCCATGAGTATTGGCAGTGTACTGTTCTCCTTATTCTTCTTATTGCCACGCTTTTCTCCTTTACACCCTTTGCTTACATTTGGAATTTTCTGTAAGTTTAAAGAGCTGCAGTTCTTGCAGTCTTGTCTCAGAATTCCTATCCTGGCAGCCCTGGTGTTTCATGGCTGTCTCCAGCAGGTCTGGCTGGACTTGCAGCTCAGTGGGCAGAGCTGGATGTGTTCCTGCTGGAGTCTGGCAGTTCCAGTGGAGAGCTGGGTTCCTTCTGTGTCATCCTGACTCAAATCTCTTTGAATGGCCTCAGGAGCTGTTTTTCTTTTATCAGCAGCCTGGTGCTGTTGCTCATGCCTGCCTTGTGATTCATGTGAAACTCCTGCCTCTGTACCAGAGACCTGTTCCCAAACCATCTGGACATTTTTGCAGTTATTTGTTCCTAAAGCCAGTACTTTGCACAAATAAATTCCATCTTGTGTTTATCAGACACTATCTCCAACTGGCTGAGCTAGTATTCAGTTCTGATTTTACATCCCTGATTTATTGATTTAATATCCAGCTCTGATCCAATACCCCACCATACCTGCAGCTCTTGGCCCCTTCTCCAACTGTAATATGTAATATCGAAGATTTCTCTTTATTTATTTTCAAGTAATTTAGAAAATTTATGAGAACTCACATAAGAACTTCAGTGCTAAGTTCCTTTGGAGCTCAGTTTGATTTCCTTTCCTATTTGTCAGGGAACCATTGATAATTTAATAGCATGGCTTCAGACCAGCTTCACACTCCTTCCAAAATGGGTTATTCCAGACAGGCCTCGAGGCTGAGCTCTGCACTATCTGATATAACACACTGAAAATAATACTCATGTTCGAGGTATACATGACAACTATTTCTTTTCTGTTCTCCATAATTTCTGGTAAAATCTGTTAATGAGGCACTTCAGTTCATTTTGACCCATTATTCTTGGCAAATTCTTGCTTGCTTAAGTTGTATTTCTCAGTACTTATAAATAATAATTACATGAATTTGTATAATTTGGCAGGAAGGAGTAACAAGGCAAAGAAATTATGTTTGTGTTTTATGGATATTTTCTCAGTTTCTTTAGCATTTATAATAATTTAATACCAATTCTAGCAGTATTTTTTAAAAAGATGATTTTCTGCAAGGCTGCAATGGATAACCAAAATGCTTTCTTGTTACCTCAGGGACAAGCAAAAACTAATTTTCTTCTAACAATGATCTTTGGCTAAAGGTCAAAATATGATTCTGAAAATGGATTGTTTAAGATGTTTGTAGCTGATTTGAGAGGAGTCAGAAGTGACAACATTTTATGGAAATTCACTCACCACTGGTTAAAATAAGGTAGATGGAGGTAACCAAGAAAATTGGATACCTAAAGTTTGCTAAGTGTGGAAAATCTATACAGTTACAGTAAGTGGTATCTGATACAGGATTAAAATTGCCACGGAAAATCACCTTTTTTTCCACCATTTTCCAGTTGATAATTCACAAAGAGGAACAGGCCTTTGGAGGCTAAGTGCAAATGCAGTGACCAACGAAATAATTCTGACTAAACAGACGCTGTGACCTCACACGAGAGCTCTTGGTACAGAAATTAGAATCAGAATGTCTCAAAGGCATCCTTGGGATGTATTCCTACTCTCATCTTCTATTTTGACATCTTCTGAAGAACTCAAAAAAGCAAAAAAATGGAGTATTGAAGTGGGTTGAAACAGTTATTAAAGATGAAAGGAATAGAGTAGAATTTTATTTTGAAACTAATTTTATATTCACCCAGTGGAAGGACTGGATATTTATCCAAAGATTTTTTTTTCATAGATAGATAAATAAAATCATAGGAAAAATTAAGCTGAAAAGGGGCTCTGGATGTCATCAAGTCTCACCCTGTCTACCCACCAAGAAGTCTATGATGAGAAATAATCTGATTTACTAGAAAACACACAGTATTTTACAGGCCTACATTTAAAAAGTGTAGCTTTCAAAGATGAATTATTACAGGCAAGGGGAAAAAAAATACCATTTAATAATAATTTAAGAATCTAGGACAATTCCAGTAATTTCAAAACAATTTTTTTTATGATTCAATTATCTTCTCATTTTCACTCCATAGAGCTCACTCTCAGCAAAGACAGCTGTTAAATGACTTTTTAAAGAGTTATTACTGTTCTTAAAATCACTTCTTAATGTCTCCAGGAAAAGTTAAGGGGATGATTAAACACATGTGCCCAAAGCAGAGCAGTTTTTGCAGACACACAGAAAGATCAACAAGAAATCAGATGGTTGGTGAAACATTTGGGGAAAAGGGGGGGAAAGTTTTGCTTGGTTTCAAAGTTACAGCCAGATGGGATCCTAAGAGAAAGAAACTATTTATTTCCACCCTTGGTTTGTGCCTGATTTGTTTACTTTGGAATATTGTAATGAGGAAAATTACTAAAATTCTACTCATTTAAAAAATAAATGGAATTGTTTGTTGTGATCAAACAGATACATTTGCCCAACTAAACTAGACCAGTTTGGTTTAGCTCCTTTCATTCTGCTGGAATAAAATAATTCCCTGATGTATTTAGAGAATGATTATATCAGGCAATTAAATAAGACTGAGGTTTATGTGTGCACCTGTGGGTGTGCAAGGTGAAAGAATTAAAAGATGAAGCTGAATTACTGCTGGGCTTCACAGAAAGAGCTGAAGATAAGTATAGGATATAAACATAGAAAAAATAATCTCTAAAACAATGTCATAGCTGAATTTATTCCTCAGTGACATCAGACTCCCCCTCAGTGTCTCCATCAACAGAAACAGCAGCACTGGAAATTCCCACCCTGCTGTGGCAGCAAATCTGCTCCCAGGTGTCCTCCCCTCCTTTTCCAAGCAAATGTTTAATAGTCAAAACTCAATTCAAAGCATATTAAAACAGTCAGAACAAGACCAGAGAGCCTGGCTCCTTACAAGAATTCTGCCCATCCAATAATTCCTAGCTTGAAACATCTTTGATTTCACTGTAGTAATTGTTTCCATCCTATGTGACAAGCAATATTCATATATTTAAATAAATAAACATATTTCACCAAAACTTGTCTGCTGCTTATGGGGAACAAGAGGATAACTAAACGTATTTAAAGGAACATCCTGCCTTCGTTTCAGGTTTAAACATATTCTAGAGCATCTAAATTAAAACAGTAGAAAGTGTTTTGTCAGGAAATAGGCTCTGTATGCTCATGGTGTTTTACAGGATAAAAAGTCTGCACATTTTCCACCAAAATCCATTTAGGCCACACAAATAAATTTAGTGGAAAAGAAAGCAACGGCTGATACCTGGTCCTTCCTTCAGAAGACCTTGATACAAAAATCTAGATTTTTTACCTGGATACTAACATTTGATTTAATCAAATTCAAGTGTTCTCAGCCTAAATTTTTAGCTTCATGACTAGGATCTGAAAATCAAAACATGGGTTACATCTCAGATTTGTCGCCTGCTTCTTTCATTACCTCAGAGCAATCACCCAGCCTCTTGGTACCACAGGTCACTCATGTCAAAGCATTTTCCTGGGGACACAACAGGAGCTGAGCAGGGTTTTCAAACACCCAGACTTGCCTGCAAACAGCTTTGCAATGCAAAGTGGAATTCATGCACGCTGTGATTGATTCTTTGCATTTCACAGTTGCACAGTTTTGCTTCTCATCATACATCACAGAAATCAAAGTCAGCAAGAACTTCCCATTGCAAAAAGTAGAGACCAATATACTCCCAATAAAAATGTTTAGAACAGCAAACAAAGGCAATAGATTTGAGAAAGTGGACAGCCATTGTCACCCTTTGCCACGCTTCAGTTTGCCTGATAAGCCACAAGGAAGAGGAAGGGAGACATTCTGGAAAGAAATGAGCATTTTCAAACCCTGTTCATTTCAACAGAAGTTGAGAAAATGAAGAACCTTTTTGAACTGGGCAAATATACCTAGATTTAAGTGGAAATTGTGAGCAAACCACTAAGAAATCCTAGGAGTTGGAGAAAAGCTATTTTAAGCTATTACATAGGGTTTGAGTTGCTAGGGAAACCTCTTTTCCAGTGTTCACTTAGCACAGATGCTCAGGAAAGCTCTGTCTCCATGTCAGAGCATTTCAGAACGCTGCAGATTGTGAAGAAATAGAGATGCACATGCACACACATGCAGGCAAAAATACCTCAGTAATTTTATCTTAGTCATGCTCCACGTCTTTGGTGGGAGCTCGTTCCTTCCCTCTCTGCCACGACCACCACATCAAAAGCTCTGGCTCCAAACTGTGAATATTTGTTCAAACATTGCCTTCAGTTTTGATCCACTGGGGTTCATTTTTAGGTAGTCATCTTTGTAGAGCAGGAGCTTTGTCTCTGTCATGCACTCAGTGAAAAGGGAGCGAGGCTGGCTCTGATGCCAGCATTTCTGGCCATTCTTTTCAGCAGGGCAGGGAATAAATAAATACTCTGAACAAAAACTGGGGTGCTCTATCCTGCCTATAACAGACATGTATTGATCATTTAAAGATGAAAATGCTGGTTCTGGGTCAGGACTCTCATTACTGTCTCACAAAAGTCACCCACAAAAGATTCTCTCCAGCTCATCATTCATTTTATGGAAAACTACACCTAAAGGCAGAAATTCCCTCCTGGGCCATTCCTTACCCCACCCAGTTCTGTGTGCTGGTGGCTTGGGATGGACTTCTGACCTTTCTGTATCCTGAGATGCCTGACCCAGGAAAATCCCCCAGCCAGGGCAGTCTCCTGGTACAGCCTGTCACAGGGATTTAGGAGCAGAGCAAGACAATTTCCTGGGGAGTTCCAGCTGGGTGATCCTGCAGGAGCCAGGCTGTTCAACCAGAACACAACGAACTGGTGAGATCAGCACAGAAAGGACAAGGCTGGAAGTCAGGACTAATTTCTTTTTGCCTTTATTTGTTCCATCACTTAAAGGCTCCCAATTTCTGCTGCAAAGGAGATGTGGAGTGGCTTGGTGGCACAGAATGCCAATAAAGTTGTTTGGGAGGAAGCTCCCGTGGGATGGCACAAAGCAGGAGGGCTCAGATGTGCCTCTCACTCCCTCATTCCAGTGGAGCCCAATTACTCCTCAGCTGTTTAAAGTTTCCTTACAATTTTTCACTCGGCATTAAAGTGAATCCAAACCTGACTTTAACACAATTAATAAAGTAACAAAGTCAGGACTGGAAGGATAATATTTTATTGAATAAATGCAATAAAATGGCTGAATTACCTTTTGTATAACCACATTGTATTGCAAATTTACCACTCTCCAGACTAGTGAATACTACTGGCACTCCAGGAAAAAAAACCTGTCACCATCATCACAATCATAATCATAATAATAGTAATATAAGCAATATTTTCCAGAATTCATATATTACACACTTTTAGTCTTTCTTTATTTTTCTTCGGTTTTAATGTGCTACATTCATTTTGATTTCGTGTTTTCATTGTGATTCAATTAGAGTGAGTGAGGCTGACACAGACCCTGGCTTGTTGGAGCAAGTCATCACTATTATCTGTCCTGATAAATGCCAAGTCTCTGATGGCATCAAGAGAATAGGTTTTGTTAAGCCAGGTTGTCAGAAATGCTGTTAAATACACTTGATACTGTCAGATTAAAGCAGACCTAATGTTCTGTCTGTAGAGGTTGTAGAGACAATTCTCTGTCTTACAAAGGTGCTGTGGGCTCATGAGCAGAGGTTTCCTCACCAAGGAATTCCTGCAAGGTGCTGCCTCAGCCCCTTTCTTTCCTGAGATGTTCAGTGGGTGTTCATTTCTGCCATTAGCAATGATTTACATAACAATAAATGCTAAAATATTTCTCAGGTGTTAAAAAGTGCAAGCCAGTGACCAAAGGTAAGAGCAGGAGCTAAAACACAAGAGTCTACATAATTTATAACATTCCAAATTCCTTCCAGTAAATATGGAAGGGCATTCACAATATGCTGGTTTGGTTGTGCTGACTGGAAAGAAAATGCCCTCAATTGAGCCAGAAATGAATACAGCAGGTTAAGTTATTTGAATTCCTTTTCTAGGTCTGAGTTATATTTTCTGACACAGAAGCTCAGAAGATAACAACTGGCTGGAGAGTACTTTGGTATCAGCATATCTGTGCCTAGGGACACATGGAAATATTTGGCTTTGACACAGGAAAACTCTTAGGGCGTAATTGCACAATTAAGAGGGGAGAATTGATCACAGATAAATTAATGTGGCTTACAAAACCAAACAGAACAGAAAACTTCGGCCTTCTTCTCATCTGTGATTTCTACCTGTGAGGCTGCCCTTTATACACTTTATCCCCTCTCCCTCATTTCTAATAAATCTGTAATTATGGCAGGGCACTCTGGCTAAATAGGTTAAAAATCACACTTTTTTTCTCCTCATTGCAGTAGTGTTTAGCTTTGAATGAGGCATCCAGCAGATCAGCTGAATCAGGTCAGGAGATATTTTGGAACTAGCCTGGAGATTTTTACGTGACTGGGGGTACCTCATATAGCAAAATGAAATTTGAAGTGGTGCCTTCGTCTAGGGGATCCTGCTTCTCTTGAATGGGAAAATGTGATTTGTTAGGAGCCAGATAAATATAGGAAAAGAAAAATGTAAAAAATGAAATGGTCACGAGAAGCCCAAGAATAGCCCCTTGCCTTTGACGAAAAATAAAAAGGAAGTGAGAAGCACGTTTGAAGGTATTATGGTAGTGGTTTGAGGTTTAATACATCAAAATATCTTAAAAAATCTCCCAGCAGGGTCTGTTTCTGATGAGCTGCAGGGCTCAGATCGGTAGGGGCAGGGATAATTGCAATTGGGGCTGTTACTCTCTGCCTTTTCCCAGCTCTGCTCACCGGAGGCACAGCCACTCCACTTTTGGAATTTTCTCATACCCGTGCCTCCCTTTGCTCCTCTTTGCTCCACTTTTCCCAATCACAGTCAGAAGGGACAGCATAAAGCAGGGTCTCCTTCCCCTCACTCCCTCCCACCAGGAGTCTTTCTGAAAAGTGCTTAATGAAGGAACAAACATGGAGTTAATTAGCTTCATCTGGCAATAGCTTTGCTTGGAGTGAAAACCAGCTCTTTTTGCCATTGGCCCGTATTTTGTTTTCTATGTCCTCTAAAGAAAAATGCCACAGGCCCAGATCCAGCATGAAGCCATTATTTTTCATTTGGTACTTTCTGACAGCTCGAAATCGTGCTATATCATGCCTTCTGGTCACATCATTTTTTTGTTCTTTAGAAAGATTATCACTTGCTCCCAGGAAGTTGAGCAAGGAGTACTCAACCTTCCTGAGCTTCCCCTTCACTTTCAATTTCCCTCCAACACAATCATGTGAGTTTGGAATTCATGTATTGCAGTGACCACTTGGCATTATCAGAAGAAAGGATAATTTTAAGATGATAATTTATAAAATGCTCCTATCCTTTAACCTGAAAGGTTTCACTCAGTTATTCTTTATTCCACAATGTAAATGAATACAGTGTTAATTCTCCTGGAGGATAATGTTCTTGAATGGTGATTTAAACTGGCATTAATTGAAATGATTTGTCTGAGACACTCACTTCATCCCTGAATATAGACACTGATCTATTAAATAAAACACTCAGGCTCTACAGGCAGTGCTCTCTCCAGGCTGATTACATATTGCTACAGCTCCTACTTCTATGCCACAGAAATAATGGTTTTTAAGTCATGCATCAGAATTTTTATCACAAAATTTCATGTTCAGATTAGTTCTGTATCAGGAAGAGGACCACATGAAATTCTGCTTATGTAGAATTATTTAATTTCTTAATTGTCTGCATAAAACAGTGAGCATAAAACCTTTCTGTAGACACGAGATCTGTCAACAGTAGAAAAAGCAGAAAAAGATGAACAAACAAGAGAGTTCACACACTAATCTGCAGAGACTGGAAAATTTATAATTCCTCAGTTATAAAATAATAGCTTGATAATTTCCAAAGGGAAGCAGCTCACTGAGGAGAGTGTTTGGATTGATTCATCTTTGTACCTCAAAATCACAACGTGGCCACAGCTGAGAGAAGGCACAGAGGGCTCAGGGCTCTGCAGTTTGGGTGCAAATTCCATTTTCCAGTGGAATTACCCCAACAAATCCCAGATTTCTATTCCTAGGAGGATCCAAAATATCCTAACCCAAATTCATCCTGCTATGAATCATGATGACATCTGTCTGTACATTGTCATGTCTGGGGGAAGAGCAAAACTCCAACTGGCTGAAGTGGTTTCAGTGTTTTGCTGAAGCTCCTGCAGTTAATGATATGCACATTTACACTTGTAATCCCAAAAGGGAAAAGTTATTTTAACTAACGCCTACTGAGAGAAGTGGCAGGCCTATGTTAGCCTGAGCAATAAAAAAATTGCTAAAACCAGGCAGTTTCAAGAGCTCCAAGTTCTAAAGGAACTGTCAGAGTTTTCAGTTTATTTGGGAAGTCAGGAGTTTCTCCATTGACTAAAATGAACCATAAATTTTAATTACTTATTTCTTTATTTGTTACATAATTTCTGCATTTGCTACATTTCCTATCATTATCACAACCTTAGGTTAATGTTGTAACCTCAGCAGTCATCCACAATTTCCCATACTCTTTTAGGACAAATGTTCTCACTTGTAGCCCAAAAACTTCACTATAAAGAATAAAAAATAAAGAAGATGACTGCAGCAGAAATTGCCAGGCAGAGGCTGGGACAGTTACAGACGTGCTACAATTTTATCAGCATCAATTAATACAAGCCCATCAACTTCATCATTCTTTTGTTTGCTTTCAGAAACAGCTACCTAGGTGAAATATTTTTCTTTCTCAGCCAGCTGCTGGGCTTTGGCTGTGACAGATGCTGGGATTTTTTACTGGAAAGGATTTTTTCCCAGTAGCCAGCCCCACGCCAGTGCCCAGCAGCCAGAGCTCCCACGGCTGAGCAGTCTGGGGAAAGGGGCTGGAGCTGCCCTTCTCTTAAATAAGCAAAAATAAAAAAAGAGACAAGAAAAACGATGAGCTGTGCTGGAAATATTGCTGCACAAACAGACGGAGCTGGTGGAGCTGCAGCTTCACCTTGGCACACCCAGGGCCCCACAGAGCTGAGACCCCTGAACCCCAGGCTGGGACTGATCCAGGGGCTGCTGGAGCCCCTCACTGCTTCCCAGTTTGCTGCTGGAGCCCCTCACTGCTTCCCAGTTTGCTCCTGGAGCCCCTCACTGCTTCCCAGTTTGCTCCTGGAGCCCCTCACTGCTTCCCAGTTTGCTGCTGGAGCCCCTCACTGCTTCCCAGTTTGCTGCTGGAGCCCCTCACTGCTTCCCAGTTTGCTGCTGGAGCCCCTCACTGCTTCCCAGTTTGCTGCTGGAGCCCCTCACTGCTTCCCAGTTTGCTGCTGGAGCCCCTCACTGCTTCCCAGTTTGCTGCTGGAGCCCCTCACTGCTTCCCAGTTTGCTGCTGGAGCCCCTCACTGCTTCCCAGTTTGCTGCTGGAGCCCCTCACTGCTTCCCAGTTTGCTGCTGGAGCCCCTCACTGCTTCCCAGTTTGCTGCTGGAGCCCCTCACTGCTTCCCAGTTTGCTGCTGGAGCCCCTCACTGCTTCCCAGTTTGCTGCTGGAGCCCCTCACTGCTTCCCAGTTTGCTGCTGGAGCCCCTCACTGCTTCCCAGTTTGCTGCTGGAGCCCCTCACTGCTTCCCAGTTTGCTGCTGGAGCCCCTCACTGCTTCCCAGTTTGCTGCTGGAGCCCCTCACTGCTTCCCAGTTTGCTGCTGGAGCCCCTCACTGCTTCCCAGTTTGCTGCTGGAGCCCCTCACTGCTTCCCAGTTTGCTGCTGGAGCCCCTCACTGCTTCCCAGTTTGCTGCTGGAGCCCCTCACTGCTTCCCAGTTTGCTGCTGGAGCCCCTCACTGCTTCCCAGTTTGCTGCTGGAGCCCCTCACTGCTTCCCAGTTTGCTGCTGGAGCCCCTCACTGCTTCCCAGTTTGCTGCTGGAGCCCCTCACTGCTTCCCAGTTTGCTGCTGGAGCCCCTCACTGCTTCCCAGTTTGCTGCTGGTGCCTGCTGGGATTCACAGTGCGCAGGGAAGGACACCCCAAATCAAAATCTCTAAAAATAACTGAACTCGATCAAACTGAATTTCACAAAGATCATGGCACATTCAACAAACACCCGAGAAGTGGTCACCAGAAAAATGTAAATAAGAGCCTCATCAACACCTACAAAATTAAAAGTAATAAATCAATTATCAAAATTAAAATGAAAATTTAAAAAATCAAAATTAAATAAGTCACATTGTTTTTGTGCAATATTATGCTTCTAAGCTATTGTTGGGTTTGCTTCCCGGTTTGGGCCACAGGCACACTGAATGAGGTTTAATAAAACACTGAATTTTAAAAAGGACATGGCAAATAAATGGCATTTATGTGTTATTGGCAAATAAATGGCATTTACGTGTTATTGCATCCTAATTAAATAATGAGGAAATCTGGATTCATCATTTATGTACTGATTAATGAAGAGTGCTCTGCTGATTAATGTGAAGAGTCCTTCATTACGGCAGAAAATAAATTTAACATAATTCAGAAATTTAAGGAATTGTAGGTCTGGAATGGATCACAAAACTCATGACATCAATTCTGATTAGAGAAAAGATGAAATTTTACCTGCCCAGACCCTTTTTGAGTCCTGGCTTTCCTAGGATCCAGTACAATCCTCCCCTGTTTCATGCAGGTAATTATTTGAACAGAGGTGTGAGCAGCTCTTTGAAAAGCAAAAATTCCCCTTAAGTTTAATGAGGACAAGGGCAAAAAATCCTCTCTGAATTTAATTTCTATTCTCAAAAAACTTTTTGTCTATCTATGATATACCCATAATAATAATTAAATATTAATAACAATTCAAGCCTCTTTCTACCACACGATTTTCTGTAATAAAGTCACGGAGCAGCATCAGGAGCAGGATTGGAACTGAATCCCTGACGGATTTCAAGCGTGGCTAAACCAGTTATTCATCTCTCTTGTATTTATTACACTTAAAACCTGCCATCCCAGCTCGATTTTGAAAATGTCATGTGAAATAGTGTCAGCAGTCATCCAAAAGGCGAGATGACTTCTGACAATTCATGTTTTTCTCCCAGTAAGCTTTGGTACCTTGCAAAAAAAAAGAATAAAACGCAATGTTCTGACATGATTCATTCTGACCAGCCACGCTGGCTGGTATTTATGTCCTTCTCATCATCGAGACACTTTGTGCTTTTTGATTATTTCTTCAAGTCTTCAGTTTATATTGTCTGTTTTGAAATTCCACCTTTCTTTTAAAATATGAGACCATATTTTGACTCTACTTCAGAAACCCTTACAGGAAAACTCAGGAGCTGTTTCAGTTGGCTCCCTTAAAATGAAATTTGTACAACTCAGTGACTTGGGAATAATTTAAATTTAGATTTATCTCTCCAGGCTAAGCCATGTTTTAAGCCATTATTAGGAATGCTAATTGCAGCCCCTGATCCCATTGAACAACACAAAGGTGAAACATTTTGGGTTCTTGACTCTTCAAACCAAACCATTGATATTTTTCCTCCCTGTTGGGAAACTTTTATTCCTGAATACTCAGCTTTTGTTAGTCCAAACCTGTGCACATTTTATAGGATTAAATCTTTGTGCTACACCCTCAGCATCCTCTGCTAGAATTCCAAATCAGACTCCAGAGGGTTTTCCTGACTCCTTCCTTGAGGATATTTTGCTCTCTGACTTCTTTAGTTCAGCGTTACCCAGTGCTACACTCTGAAGGTCAATATTTGAGTCTGACAGTCATACACTAAGGAAAATATATAAATATTTATCTTTGAATTTAATTTTTCCCCTCCATAATATATCTACCATTTTGAATCAGCTGCTGAAGATAAACCAGAAATTATGTTATTAATTTTAATGGAGAACTTGCTTTTGCTTCCAGTATTTTTCAGTCTCCGAAGACCTTTGCCTTTGAAATAATTAATTATATTGGTGGTATTTATGCTGTAGTTAAATGTGACTCCACTAAACTTCTGAAAAAAGTACCCAAGACTAAATGAAATAATTAGACTTTCACTCCCTTGGAAATGATTCTCTAACCACAAATAAATACTCGCTATGGGGAATTATTTATTTCACACAACCAGTGCTGTCTATTTACAACAGGGATGGCTGAGTATTATTTAAGGGTTTTTTCTGCAAACATCAATGTACTGAGATACAACATTTAGAATGAATACATGGAATCTGAAAAAAAGATTTTTTCAAAAAACTGTTTTCTAAAAAATATTAAAGGACGTTTAAGAGGTAAATAACAAATCATTGCAGAGTATGAATTTGGCATCCAGTAGCTGATACAAAACTAATGAGCATATAATCCAATTTTGCAGCTTGGTCATTGTCTATGAAGCATTGAAAGAAAACAAATAAGAAAGTGGAGTCATTAAACACACTGAGACAAATTCATTTTTGTGAGTCATAAATGACAAAGTGAACATATTAGAGGGGCACTTGGTTTTCCCCTTTTTCTTTAAAACTAAGCTAAGCTAAAATGGGTTTAAAATTGTAATAAAGACAGAAATGTTTTGCAGAGGGGATGGAACACTGCTGTGCCTCAATTCAATATTATATTATAATTTGATTTTGATTTATTTCCCTTGAATTCTATGAGCCATATAATGAGGTGGGATCTTTGAAAATGCATGATCTAACATCTCTGTTTTCTGATACTGCCAACTCAACCCCACTTACCCTTTTTTATTTCTCTGTTTTCTGAACTAGATGTTAAATTTTGGATGTAATCCAATATTCTGCTAAATTTAATATGTTAATTTCATGAAGAGATCTTATCTCTCCTAATCATTTATTAATTTGCATTAACAATATCAAAGACAACCAGGAAATTTAGTCAACCAGCTGTCATTATTTCCCAGTTGAACTCGGAAATTTAAAAAAACAGGTGCTCTACATTCTAAAAAAATAATATGATATTAAACTGAGAAAATATCTTTCAAAATATCTTTAGCTAAAGTAGTGTTAAATATTGCAGCATTTTCAAGGTATGCGAAATATATTTGTACCAACAAATGCATTATTATTTACTGGAAACAGATGAATAGAAAAACAAAGATTTTTTTCTAAAGAAGTGTCAGAAAAATGCTTCAATCTCCACCAAAATCCACATTTAAAGGCTGTAAGGAATGATGTTTTGAATAAACAGTATGGGTTTTCTATAAGTGGGAAAGCTAAGAGTACTCTAGAGTGGGAGGAATATATTTATATTGTACATTTCTGTGAAAGGCAGAGAAAATAATTTGTCTCCATTATTTGCAGTCAGATTCTAAAGGCCTTGCAATGTACAGGTTCCATGAGCTTTTAATTTGGATATTCCTCTAGAATTATGTGGTGCTCATTAAATTGTCTTCAGATTCATTATGGTTGAGTCAAGTAATTTAATGGACAAAGTAAGAAGAGATCAGAAATAAAACCTAGGGATGTATTACCCAACATTTCATACCAAGAGGTGTTTTAGCTATCAGAATCAGAGGAAAATAGGGGATTTTAAGGATTCTGTTTGTGAGTGCTCAGGAGGCTGCATTTATCACATCAGTGCTGTGCAAACTGTCCATCCACTCAAAACTGATGTGGTTCCTGCTGGAGGCTGACCTGGAGCAGAACAAAAAGATGAAGTGGGGGTTTATTAAAATGTCTCAATGGACACCTGGGTAAGAACCTGGCTGGGCCACAGCCAAGGTGAACCCAAAATGGTCACAAAAATGGATGACCCATCACGAGGGCCCAAGCTAGAAAAGGAATTGTTCTGTCTGCCTACTCTGTGAAGAGAGCTCAGTAGCACTGAATATGAAACCCAGAGTTACAACAGCACGGAATTTGAAAAATATTAAAGCTAAAATGTATGACATCAGATGGAAGCAGACAACTCAGACGCACCACCTACCACATACAATATAATAAAGTAGAGTTTACGTGCAGGTTTATGAATGAAAACTTCCAGGTACCAAAGAGGAAAAAGCTGGAAGAAGGCATGGTAAGACTAAGACTGTGGGACTTGGATAATTAAAAAAATTTCTGCACCACCTTTGGAATAAAAATCAACGTAATCAACATTTCTAACTCATTCCTAACGTGGTTCCATCACTGCCTCTGTCCCTGGCAGGCTGTCCACCACCAGCAGCTCTCCTGGGATGAGCACCAATGGCTCTGACGAGTATTTCCAGTCCACGAACCATGCGGAGCAAACCTTCCGCAAAATGGAGAATTACCTGCAGCAGAAGCAGCTCTGTGACGTGCTCCTCATCGCCGGCGACCAAAAGATCCCAGCCCACAGGTACAGCCCGAAATTTCCAACAAGCTGCCTCAGTTCATGGGTACCCCGGTTAGTTATGAATGAAGAGTTACTGTAATTAGGACTCCAGCTAACGTGGAATAAAATCACGTGATCAGCCTTTGGTATCTATTATTTTAAGCACAATGAAATTCAAACAGCAAACCACTGGCACTGTCCACCCTCTCTTCTTGCTGCTGTCAAACTACAGCAAGATCAGCGATGAAAATCAGCCCAGATAAGCACTCTGGGAGAAAATTAGATTACTAATTACTCTTTTAACTTCAGCGCTCGCTGCTGCAAGATTCGAATCCTATGCTGATAATTTCAGTCGTACACACAGTTTATAACACAATAATGTTGAGTTTTCTGAGGAAATGGGCTGTGCTGCTAACGCTGCCTCCCCTGCAGGCTGGTTCTCAGCGCAGTCTCTGATTACTTTGCTGCGATGTTCACCAGCGACGTGCGGGAGGCCAAGCAGGAGGAGATCAAGATGGAAGGGGTGGACCCCGAGGCGCTGAGGGCTCTGGTGCGCTACGCCTACACAGGTAACCCTGCCCCAGTGCTGCTCCCCAGCTTCTCACACTGACCTCCCGCTCCTACAAACACCACATATATCTTTTTGTGCACTAATATATGAGTTTTCGTACTCTGGGTTGGATGGGAGTTCGAAAAACACCCATCTCCTGACACCTTCCACAAGATTGGGTCACTCAGAGCCCTGTTCTGGGAAAGGTTTTTCCCCTAATCACAATTTTCTTTTATTTTTTCTTACCATCCAGATTGGGTCTAAAGCTGTTAAAGTTCAAATAAAAATGTCCTGGTCATTCAAAATCCACCAAATGCTGTAAGCTAAAATATCTGTTTAAAGAATCCTTTAGCAAGAAAGGAAAATAAATATGTGAACAATAGGACACCTCAGAGAAAAGCCAAAAAAATAAATTAAATAATGAAAATACAAGGCAAACAACTTAAAACTTCTTCTTTTTTTCTTTTTCTTTCCCTAAATGAAAACTGCCCAGGTATCCTTGAGTTAAAGGAGGACACTATAGAGAGTTTGCTGGCTGCTGCATGCCTTCTGCAGCTCTCCCAGGTCATCGAGGTGTGCTGCAACTTCCTCATGAAGCAGCTGCACCCCTCCAACTGCCTGGGGATCCGCTCCTTCGGGGACGCCCAGGGCTGCACGGAGCTCCTGAAGGTGGCCCACACCTACACCATGGTAAGGTGAACAGCTGACAGCTTTGCAGCCACCATCCCGTGCAGAAATCCTCACTCCTGCTGGTCCCCCCTCCACAGAGCTGCCTTGTAGAAAGGCGTCCTCAGTGAACTTCAGGTACCAGTGGTACCTGCTCCTGCCAAAAAGTGTAACAGGGCCTTAGCACGGCTCCTGTCTAGAGACAAACAGCAAGGGGCCACCCTCACGCCTTTGATTCCGCACAAAGAAAACTCTAAAGCTGATTTTAAGGTGAGACACGCAGAAAAAGAGTCAAAATAAGGAACGTGTTGGAAAGATTTGGAATGCTAAAAAAGAAGCACGTCCCTGACTGGAACATAATCCTCCTCTGGCTCAAAGCAAGAAATGAATATTCAGAGCATGGGAAACAGAGAAGAGAGATAACTTGCTGTGAAACCAAAGTGAGGGATAAATATTCAGGGCAACATGATGTGCTATCACAGCTTAAAACACAAAAAGAATGGCAACTGCTACAGCTAAATAGATATAAAAAGAACTACGTGTTAGGGGACCCATGGCAGCTTCGTGCTTGAAATATTAGTGGAGGATGTCAGAACCAGATTAGAGGGTTCATAATGGTGAGAACACAGCAAGGGGCTGAGCCTGTCCTGCTGAGAGGTGAGAGTGGCATGTGCCCATCGAGGGCACTGCTTGGGCTCCTCCCTGTCACAGCAATCTGTTTGTTTAGCAGCAATTACATCCCTTTACATTTCAAAGGTTGAAACGGGGCATTTAAGATAGAGGTTTGCTCAGCCTGTGTAAAATAGTGCTGTCCTTGCTGCTCCAAACCTTTTTATACTCATCCAAAATCAGGAAATCCCCCTCTACTGTTGCCTCTTTCCTCCCACCAGTGCCAGAACGTGGGGGGAGCCATAATTTAAAATTATGGTTCAGATTTCTGCAAAACTAAAATAAAATCATATGGTTGGATTTATGATTTTATGACAGT
Source organism: Thryothorus ludovicianus (assembly GCA_013397245.1). Lineage (NCBI taxonomy): Eukaryota > Metazoa > Chordata > Aves > Passeriformes > Certhiidae > Thryothorus > Thryothorus ludovicianus. The sequence continues at coordinate 202,713 of VZTB01011685.1, read as the reverse complement.
AAGTGATGTTGAGACAATAAACAGCAAAGAGATTATGACAATAATTTTTGTTTATACTAGCCTGTCCCAGGAGTTAAACCTTTATTATTTTTCAAACCACGTGTCACAGATTTGAGAGTTGAGTCATTAAGAACTTCCAAAAATGAGGGATCATGATGACTCTATGGCACTCAGCAGCACTGGGTATAAGTTTTGTATGATTTTCCTTGAGTACAACTTCTACCACCTCTAGAACCACCTCCCGTTCTCGCATGGAACAGACTGAAAATGCTGCCATGAAACAGGACCTGGACCATAAACCCACCCACCACCTTTGCTACAGACAGCTCAGAAAGAGGAGAGGAAATCTGCACCTCTGAAATAAAATCCTGATTCAAACCCTTGCAGTGATATTACAAAATACCTTTGGAGAACAGGAGATAATGCATAAACACATCAAAATTGTGGAGGGGGACGAGAAAACATTCAGATTTGTTTAATGTTGGTGAAAATGTGTAAGTTAAGGGAAAGATTAGAAAGTTGTCCTGTAAATACAGAGCCCATTACACTTTCAGATGTGCTGTAAACACCAGAGCCATTCAATAAAAGCAGACACAATGGGCACCTTCCCCTTCAATATTTTGGCCACTGGGGAGAGTATTAACAGTTTCCTGCCTGGTGTCTTTTCGTGCAGATAGAGCTTGTTCTGATAAACAACTTGTGCTATATTTGTAACTAGAAGTGGACTGGCCTTCCTGTCCCTGTTCTCTGAATGTCACAAATATCAAAGCAGGATATGCATAACAGACCAAAGTTGACATCTCCTTTAATCACTGATGCTTCTGTATTTGCATCCTGGCTGCATTTCAAAAGAGTTACAGAAAGTGAAGAAAATACTGGAAACAAACAATAAAATACCAGTTACTAAAGTTTCTTCACCTGCCCTATTTCAATCTGGTTCCTAAAGAAGATATAGTAATTCTAGGTACAGAAATAGAAATTCTGTTTCAAATGCAGTCATCAATTCCTACATGCATTTCTTTGCAAGTGACATAACCCCTTCTCTCTCTCTTTACCACATTTCTTTTTTCCTTTGGAGTTTGATAGGGAAAGAGATAATATATATATTGATATCATGTATATTGATATCAACTCTGATATTGTTGCATCTCAATTGTACAATATCTTTTTAATGAAAAATAATTTTATAAAAGACAGCAGTAGCCAAAAGGCTGAGAGCTCTTCACTGGGATTTGTCCAACTTTGTTTTGCCCGAATAGTGCTGTTAGAAAAGTGAGCTGGATTTCCTTTGCTGTATTTTCCTGCCCTAAGAGCAGAGTCACGCAGCCAACAGCTGGCATGGCTCACTGCAAAAGGATTGAAAGGTTTTGGTGAAATTGGCTCAAAACCTTCGAATCTGCAACAGAAGGGACACATTTTATTTGAATGCCCACTTGGCATTTCTAAAATGCACATTATATCCTCAACCAGCATTTCTAGCAAGCCACAGTGCTAAGATCACGCTGATGAATAAAGATCCCTGAGCCAGGACAGGCTGACAAGGAGCCTGACAGAGACATCTGCAGCATGGGGGGGTGAAGATGAGCATTATTTCTCAGCTCTGCAAGAGTAGGGCAGCAAAAAGCAACCAAAATCTCCCTTAAATGGTGGAAGGACATTCAGTGATCCTTAGAACATCCACAGCATATCCCTGTATTGTGGAGCTGAACAGGAATGAAATATTCACAAAGCCTACGTTGTCTAAGGAAAAGCCATTTCTACCTGTGCATTGAAATCTCCTTTTATTTTTAGGAACACTTCATAGAAGTAATAAAAAACCAGGAATTTCTTTTGCTCCCAGCTAATGAAATTGCCAAGCTCTTGTCTAGCGACGACATCAACGTGCCGGACGAGGAGGCAATTTTCCAGGCCCTGATGATGTGGGTGAGGCACGACCTGCAGAGCCGCCAGCGGGACCTGGGGATGCTCCTCTCCTACATCAGGCTGCCCCTGCTGCCCCCCCAGGTGTGCATGAGCAGGGCTAACAGGGAACTCTGCCACCCTGCAGGCACAGGGGAGAGTTTTGTGGGAAGGTTCTGGTTTGGACTGGAGATTGTTGGTATTTTTTCTCCTTTTTTTTTTTTTTATAATGATATTTATTAATATCATTATATTATTTCATTGTTTTTAAACACAGATGAAAAGAAATCCCAGCATTTCAGTGTAATTACCAGGCTCAGAATTACCTCTAAAAAATGTCAGTCTGTTCCAAAAGCCAAGTGTTCCTTTGTTGGGCTGTAATAGCTCTCTAACAGCACAGCAATTTAGATACCATGCAAAGATATTTCTTTAGATTTACCAGACTGCAGGACAGATAAGCCACAATGCTTCCTTTTTTATTGCCATAAAATGTAGACAAATATAAAAGGGCCTAAATTATTGCTGACAGTTCTGAGCACTGATATTACTTGTCCCTTAATTCTGCAAGAGACAATTCATCCATTAGGTTCCAGAGCTGGACATCCTGTTTGATGGAAAGGTGACACTGCTGTGTCTGTGTCACAGAGGAGTCTTTATTTCTCCCCAGAAATGGATATAGAATATCAGGACCGTGAGTCAGGACACTTTATGGATCTACATGACTGATGCTGCAAATATTCTACTTTGGCAAAGTACGAAAGTACTGTACACACTTAATTTGAAATACAATTAACATCTTCTAATATTCACAGAGATGTCCAGTACTCTCTATTAGATTTACTTACACCAGGAGGTTTGAATTCAGAGGGTGCAGCACCACAAATTTCTGATTTTTTAAAAGTTAAAAGGAAGAGGTAAGAAAAAAAATAATCAAAGCCATCACACTCATAGACTTTCCCCTTCCACCTTTCCATAGTTTTGCTTGAGTTAAAGCAGAGTCCCCATCAAAGCACAAGTGAGTCGTGAGCTTAAAATGAGTGTTTGTAGCTACAAATGCTTTAATTATTCAAGTGCATGCAATTTTAATGGTTTAGCTATACATCAAGATGCTTTTTTTCCTCATTTCTCAGCTCCTGGCTGATCTAGAGAACAGCCCAATGTTTGCAGACGACCTTGAGTGTCAGAAGCTTCTGATGGAGGCCATGAAGTATCACCTGCTGCCAGAGAGACGCTCCATGATGCAGAGCCCCCGGACCAAGCCCAGAAAATCCACAGTGGGGGCTCTTTATGCTGTGGGGGGCATGGATGCCACTAAAGGTGAGCCCACGGGTTAGTTGGATTGGGTTAATTAATTCTGTTGTAGACATTCAGGGGATGGATGACTTTTATTGAAATGTTTCCCATAGGAAAATATCAATTTAGGAGGAAAAAAGGAGAAAAAAGCAAATCACAGAGCAGAACCCTATGTGTCAGAAGTTCTTTGTTCTTGCAAGAATCATATTTGTAGACAGTGCACTTATATTTGGGTGCAGACTAAAGAAGATGGACTCATATGGTAATTCTAAAAATTAAATTTAGTATGAATTTTGGCAAAAAAATGTTGAATTTGCAAATCAGAAGAAAAAGTAAGTATGTAAAATGTTTCAAGATTTGTTTAATATTGAACATTCTGGTATATATTCTGAAAAAGTAAGATTTCAAAGAAGCAGAAAAATAAAACCAGAAAGCATCACTGAACTACAGAGAACTCTTACCTAATGCTTATAAATCCTTATCACAGCATTTCAGGTGGAAAGATCTGTATTTTTCATGAACACAGCTTTTTTTCAGGACTTCATACACAGGGGTTTTTTCTCAGGTTTGTAGTTGAAAGTTAATTATGATAAACATATTCCAGTTTCTATTATTTGATTTTTCACTGCTGCAATCGGGTTACAGCTTTAAACATTGCACTATTCTATTTAGGAGGCAGAATATTAAATCATTTTCTCCAGGAACCTCAACTTCAAACCCACAGCTTGGAGCCAGAGAACTCTAATTAGTTTAAAGTCTAGCGACTTGCTGCACGGAATTACTTTTAGCCGTGTGAGTTCACTTTTAATAGAATCAAAAGAAGATAATCCATTTCATGGTTTACAAAAAGCTGCTGACGAGTGATTTTTCCCCCCGTAGGAGAGACCTTGCCGAGCTCCCTCCCTATCTCTGTGCAATCAAATCAAGAGCAGAATACACATTCATCACCATCACAACGTGAAAACACTCATTCCTAGCACAATTTAGCAAATTGGAGTTAATCTGCTGCAATTAAGTAGATTCATTAGCGATACCGAGTATTTATGAATTATATCAGACAACCAGGTAATCTTTAGCTTCCCCTAAAATAAGAACACAGTTTTCCAATCATTTTTTCTAGTAAAGGTTGTGCACAGAAAGGGCTGTTTCAGCCAACATCTGCACTTCCCGTTGGTGCCTCTCTCACTTCTTACCTTGGAGGGAAGCCAGCTGTTTGAACTTTTGCCTTTTGATGGGTGAGAGGAGCAGCACTTCCGCTCCTCCTGCTGCCCTCCCCAGCTCTGACTCAGATTTGGACAAAGAAACAGCAGAAAGAGAGCAGGATGCACTGGAGGAAGAGCCCAAGGAGGGATATCTCCCACCCCAGCAATAACACTGCCTGTGATAAAGGCAGACACCAGGGTTTGCCTTCGTGCTCATCTCAGGTGGAGTACGAAGACAAATCTCACACTCCAACGATCAAAAGAAGATCAAAGAAGTACTTTTGGGCCGTAATTTTGAAAATGGGAATGTGCCTAAACCACGTTAAGTTTTGCCACTTTCAAATCTTCCAGCCTCCGTAAAAATTACAGCCCACAGGGTACATCTGAACACACTTAAACCTGACTGCATTTTCCCTGTGTTTTACTTAGTGTGAGAGATTTCCTTTGAAGTGGAGAACTTTGGGGCAGTCACGTATTAGCATAGAATAAATGAGAAAGAATCAAAGCAAAGAGCAGCAAACAGAATAACAAGATGGATAGAACAGGCAAAGAAACCCAGCTGCTCTAAAAAAAGGGGAAAATGCAGAATTTCTTTTATTGCAGATGGAGCTGGTAGTTTCTTTCCCAGCCTATGCTTGTGGAAAAACATATAGATAAGAGAAAAGATAGCATGAGATAAACTCTTATTTCACAGAATTTCTGGAGTACATCAGGTGATCTTTAACAGATCTCTAAACCAAATCCTGTTTTTCTTTTCTGCTTTATTGCATGGTAGTTTTCCTGTTGTAAAAATAATTTCCTAGCCACAAACTGCCTGTTGTTATCTTCAAGACACCACTTGTCTGGTCTCATATCCCAGTCAAGGAACAAGAGATCAGCTCTGTTTTCCTCATCTGGTTGCCTTTGACTGAGCTGAATTTGAGCTCTGGGGTGCCCTGGCAATTCTGCCTCGGGTCTCACTGAGCTGTGCCCTCTCTGTGCTCAGCAGCTCTCAGAGGAGCAATTATGGCTCCTGAGTGATGAGGGGAGCCAGTGCGGGCAGAAGTGTCAGTGCTGAGTGGCAGAGAGCTCGTGCCTTGTGAAGAGTTCCTGTAAAAACCTCAGTGACCTGAGAGAAATGGAAAATGTGGCTGATGTGCTGCAGCTGCTGCAGGGCTGCTGCACAGGTGAGCCCCAGGGAAGATACCTGTGGGAACCAGACGTGCACTGACACACAGCCCTGCCTCCTGCCTGACTCCATCCTAAAAGGGAAAACACCCACAGGACCCCTGAAGATGTCCCTCAGACATACACAGAGTCTGATTTTAATATCATTTAGGCACAAACGTGGCTAAAGGATGGATTGCTGTGAGGCATTGTACTCATAAGGAATATAAAGAAACCCCCAAACAAACCCCATACTCTCATGGTATTTAAACAACAGATTTAACTTAATTCCAAAATTTGCAGTGCTACAAAACCTGCTGCAATGTAATTCTCCATTTCTTGTCACCAGTATATTCTCATAGACATGTTAATCAGGCGTGCAATTAATGCAGCTTTCGAGGTTCACGCCAGAACTGAAGTTCACAGCAAAACCTCACACACAAAATGTCAATATTTCAAGATTTAACCATGTTTTGAGCTGGCTGCTGACTGCTGGCTGCCCCTGTTTTTCACAGGCACCACTACAATTGAGAGATACGACCTGAGGACCAACAGCTGGCTGCAGATCGGGACCATGAACGGGCGGCGGCTGCAGTTTGGGGTGGCAGTGATTGACAACAAGCTCTACATCGTGGGGGGCAGGGACGGCCTCAAAACCTCCAACATTGTCGAGTGCTTCAACCCCGTCACCAAGGCCTGGACTGTGATGCCCCCGATGTCAACGCACAGGCACGGCCTGGGTAAGAGGGGCTCTGCCCCTGCAGACGCCTCCCAGCACACACAGATGGGCCTCGGTTGTTTCACTGCTGAGGAAACTCCTGACAGCACTCAGTAACAGGCAGAAATACTCATGGGAGACATTTTTCCAAGAGAGATCCGCCTATTGCCGTAATTTTATGATTTTATTAGTATTCACCGAGCTAGCACTGGTCTTCCAGAGTTAATTTTGCTTGTAGGAGATTCCAAAATATAAGATATAGTGAAAATAATCCGCTCTTCACATGATTTAATGGTCAAGGGATGCATTTACAGTACAATAACAAGCTGATTTTATTTTCTTTTTTAATATAACTCATTAATTAAGCCCAGAGGTATCAATCATCTCTGTAATTCAGATCAGGGCATTACCCACACTGAAGAAAACAGTGTATGGAAATAAGCACAACTTCACCAATTCTAATGTTGTAATTACAAGAAGTTTTACAGAGCTCTGCCATGGCTTAGTATCTATGGTTTCTTTACTGCAAAATAGTCCTTAATATTATTCACACTGAAGGAATAATATGAATATGAAATCTAGAATTTATTTCCAGAACTATAAAAAATAAGGCTAAGTTTACAGATGAGTAGATTGTAACTGAGGGAATATGATGATTTCTGAGCAATTTATATATCCCAGACCTTATTAAAAATCTGGCTTCTCTTAAATTATAGGTGCTGTTTGAAATCATCAGTAAGTTCAAATGACATGGAATACTTTTATTTTTATGGATAATAGAGGAAGATTGATCTGGAATTATTTGGCAAACCATTGTGGCCTATGTCACCTTCTCCACTGCTTGGCTGAGAAAGGGCAGTGTAGGGTTCCTACAGTTAGAGTACAAAATTTATGAAACCAAATACTATTAGGTGGCAAAGGGGAGGAAGACCAAACAGATGAAATAATTTGCATTGAAATTTTTATAATTCCTGACTGCAGGGGCATAATTCTCCCCAACAAGTAGGTCACAGCCATAAATTTGAGTGCCCAAAGTTTGGCTTCAATCCGTGCCTGGTTTGTAAAGCTGCCTCACACTCACAGCCCCTGTTACCTTCAGGAAGATGCTGTGGAGAGATGGTGCTTTTGAAGAAATCAGGCCACGTATATTTAGGCCTGAAAGACAGATTTAGAAAACTTTTAAGCAGCTGGATTGAAATATTTTGCCTCACCTAACAAAGGGAGCAGAGAGCAGCAGCAGCTCCCGAAGGGAAGGCACCAAAGCCTTTCTCTGGAGAAGCACAATGGGCCAGGATTTATCCACACAGAGCTTGGCAGTGCCAGCCAAGTTGGCTCTCCTGTGCCTCAAGGACAGCAGACAGGAGCCAGCTCTTATCCAAAAGGCATTAAAATGTTGTGGTGCTTTAGCTGCTAAGGACAGCCAGCTACCCACCCACCCAGGCTTCATGCTGGCAGCACTACAGAGCTTCAGCTGGCTCAGAGTTAGGAGAGGTTGAAGGTTTGGGCATATTTTACATTGCCTGGCTCAGGTTTTGCCTTTTTGTAGGAGAATAACATCGTTTCCCAGTTAGGAGCTCAAATTTGATTCAGAGCAAGGTCACCAGAAGCGAAAGAGATAAAAGTCCAAGAAGAGAACATCAGAACTAAAGCAGCTTTCCTCTAATCTTTTGGCAAAAGATAATGGTTGTTTAGAAGGACACTGTATGTGAAGGGCTTGTTTATCTTTATTTATTCTTCCAAATGAAAAGGCAGCTCTCAGATGGTTTAATACCAGCTGCAATTGCTTATCTGCATGCAGGGAATTAACGCACGGAACGAATACGCCGCTGGTCACTGAAACCAAGAGATAATTTGTCCCTAATCCTGTCTCTCCAGGAGTAGCAATGCTTGAAGGGCCAATGTATGCAGTTGGTGGCCACGACGGGTGGAGTTACCTCAACACGGTGGAGCGCTGGGACCCGCAGGCTCGGCAGTGGAATTACGTGGCCAGCATGTCCACCCCGAGGAGCACCGTGGGGGTGGCAGCCCTCAACAGCAAGTATGGCAACAGGAAAACCTCCCTCTGGGCTTTCACCTGCTTCCTTCCTTGGAAATGCAGCTTCTTAAATGTTGTTTTCAGGCTTATGGTTGTTAATGACCTCGAGGAAACAAAGTGAAAAATATAAAGCGAAAAAAAAATGGGAAGCCTTTCCTCTGCTGCGTGGTAAATTGATTTGAGACTTGCAGCGGGGTTTTAAACACGTTTCAGGCCTTTTAAATTATAGCAATGTGAAAATGTTATTACATGCGCATCAAAATTTTACCTAGAATATAGCATATGGGGATATAAAATCAGCTACTTAAAAAAATATTCCAAGTTTATGTTTACACTTTAAAGTCATTGTGTCTATGCCTGATGTGTATGGAAACAAAGTCTTTCATTTGTCCTACAAATTCACAGCCAATTTATAAAATATTCAAGGTGTATGGTGTGCTTAATGGAAAGAAGATGAGTTTTTAATTAGGTATGGAATAAACAGCCTCTTATAAATCATCCTATCCAGATTTGCTCTGCCCTCCATCTCCTGCTTAAATACGCAAAATCAAGTGTTAATGTCTTTAAACATTTTGCTAAGATGCTCAAGCCACTCAAGCCCTTTTACATGGCAGCAGAAAATTGTGTGGATCTTAGAAAAGCCTTGTAAAAGGCTTCAGCTTATGGAGAATGTGGTTTGAGCCAACATTTCTTGTTTAAAGCTGTGGGAAACTCTGAACAGTTTGTAAGGGTTGGGAACACAGTTATAGGCAGAAAACTGCATTTACCTGGAGCCTTTGCCACTGGTTTCCCTGATCAGTTTGTAAATTCCCAAGAAATGGAAGGATAAAAAGCATAAACAAATATGTCAGCAAAGGGATATTTGTAAATGCGAGCTGGGGGCTTGCATTCATACAGGGCAGGATTGAAAGCACAGCTCACAAGTGCAAGAGAGGCAGAAGTGCCTCTCCAGATCCCTGCTGCACCTCAGAGGAAATGTTCTCAGCAGAAACCCCACCAGAAACTCCTGCTGGTGCCTTCCCCAGCTACAACAAGCAGGAAACCACTTTGTCAAAGAGGAAATCAGCCCGATCCTGACTCTGTTCTCAATCATTGCTGATACAAACTGGCTCCAGCAGGGCTTAAACCATGACTGTTAGTCTGGTGATGTAATTTCTGGCAGAGAGGAGATCAAATGTCCATCACTCAGTGCTATTGCTGCTGTCCAGCCAAGAGAATGCTTCTCCTTTTCCTGTTTCCCTAAATCACACCGTATTTTTTCCTGTTCAACCCCACCAGAAAAGCCTTTGCATATCTGTGGAGCAATGCTTTTGGACCAATAAATGGCCCATTGAAAACAGCAGTCAATAATGCTAAATTTGGTCTTTTCCTTAGAGAATGGGAAACACCACCCTGTTTGTAGACATGTTATGGAAAACAAAGGACCCCAACCAATCACTTTGTATACACAGAGATTTCCTTGCCCTCTAAAAGCCGTGTAAACAAGCAGGCTGTGTCAATGGCATGACGTGAAAACAAATTAAATCAAAGTCTCAAGTTTTCTATGGATCAGACAACAAACTGCACAACCCAACTCAATTTTATCAAGTGAATAAATATTAGAGGAGAGAGAGCTGGGGATGTTTTTGTTGTTCTAATGGTGGTCAAGAATCTTCTAGTTAAAATATGCACCAGAGAAGTCTGAAAGCTTTTTATGTCTCTAGAATAAAACAGGCACTTCTAAAGGAAAATTCAGCTGATCTGGTATATGGGATTTACTCTGGGCAAGTCCATGTGTTCCCTAGGTGTCTAATAAGCTGCACTAAATTAATTAAATTTCATGACAGGAAACAATAACAAGGGTCTGAAAGGGAGTGGAAAAACCAGCACGCTCAACACCTGAACACATCTTCTATTACTTCAATTCCATCGCAGTTCGGCAGCATCCAAGTTAGCTTGAGACCAGAAAGCTCAGGCTTTGTAAAATTGACAAAAAGCCACAAGCCCTGATTTTTTTTAACATGAAATACCACAATTTTCTCCTACAAGTTGCCCCAACATCAGTTGTTTAAATCTCCAGTTGTTTGCTAAGTGCCTTTGGGCTGAAGACACAAGGCGGTACCTTCTGTACCAGAAGATTTTCTTAAACACAGACTCAGAGAAAAATATATTAAATACATATTTTGAAATCTATTCAAGTGGTTAAAGTTAACTGCACAGGTAAAGTTTTTAATGTGATAAGATGTCAAATATTCTGTGGCCCTGTCCTAGGGAATGCTACATATGCAGCCTCTTTCAACTCAACTCTTTCCATTGCTCACATTTAGAGAGCCTGACATGAATTTTTAATTTTCACATGTGAGCTGCTTGAACATTTCCGAGTAAGTGAAGAATGCAACTTCATAGCACATGTGAAAGGCTTTGAGCAAAGGAAGTTCCAGAGAGCAGCAAATAATGGGAGTAATGACAATTTTGAAGCGGTCTGGGTGAAGCCAGGCAGATAAAATTCTCAGTAGCGGGAGAGCAGAGACTGAAATTGTCTGGGGCTTGTGGGTTGCTCTCCCAGGCTGTACGCGGTCGGAGGGCGAGACGGGAGCTCCTGCCTGAAATCCATGGAGTGCTTTGATCCTCACACCAACAAGTGGAGTTTGTGTGCCCCCATGTCCAAGAGGAGAGGAGGCGTCGGCGTGGCCACCTACAACGGGTTTCTGTACGCCGTGGGAGGGCACGATGCTCCTGCTTCCAACCACTGCTCCCGCCTGTCCGACTGCGTGGAGAGGTGAGAAATTATTCTGCTTTTCTTTTTTTTTTATTCCTCTTTTCATTCCGGGAAGGGATTAGGAATAAATTCTCGTCACAATCGGAATTTTGTGTTGGTGAAACGTATTCCGCCTTTTTGAGATGATATTTTGAGCAGGAATTAGTGATTCCCAATTCTTTTGTGATAACATAAAAATTAAACCTCAGCAGTAAATTCCTCCCTTCTGCCTGAGATACCCAAGAGCCAGGTAAAAGCATGTGAAGTACTGAGACAAATTCAATACAAGTGACTTTTCTATTCCTCAAGTGCCAGAATTCAGGTTTAGGCTGCTTGTGCCATGTACTGTAGGAATGAAAAAATTTTCAGTTCTTCTTCTAATAATTTGACTGATAATGTTAAAAGTCATAAAAATATGAGGAATATTACAAAGTCTTATCATTTGGGGGAAAGAAAGGAAAACTGAGTGGCTGTCAAACTTTGCTGTGAACAACAACAGCCAAATTCTGTTCTCAGTTAGGTGGGGTAAAGCAGGGATTACCTCTAATTCACTGCAATTTATATTGGAATAAATCAGAAGTAAAATCAATATTAATGCAAGATGCTGCCATGCATTAGAGCTGCTACACAAGATATATAAATTTTTTTTATAGTAAACTTCTCTGAAAACATTAATTCTGACAATAAACAGAAAACCAAAAGTTTTATGGAGGAAGAAAATAAGAATATACTGAAGTTAAAGTTGCTGAGCCAACTGGTGGCCATGATATCATTCCCTCAGGTTCCATTTGTGTTTAAAATGTATTGATGCTTACTGTGATTGAAATGGAGAGATTGTAATCAAAAAGTGAAAACAGGGGAATTTTCCATGTGCTTGAAGGCCCCTCTAGTGGCTAAACCAAAAACTGAATCTCACCTCAGTTCTCGCTCCTGCTGCAAACCAAACAGCAACTCGGGAGAAAACGAGCTAAAGCCAGCGATTTAAAATTTGACATGTGTCTCCAGCATGCATTTTTTTTTCTGAATTTGATCACCACGCTCCCTAGGTATGACCCCAAAACAGATGCTTGGACCACGGTGGCCCCTCTGAGCGTGCCCCGGGACGCGGTTGGGATCTGTCCCCTGGGGGACAGGCTGTACGCAGTGGGGGGCTACGATGGACACTCCTACCTGGACACCGTGGAGTCCTACGATGCTCAGAACAACGAGTGGACAGAGGTAATGGGGGCCCCAGAAATGATAGCGACAATCCTGCCCAGCTAGCTGTAAAATTATCGCTGGTTTGGTGAAAAAAAAAGACACACCGGGTGTGGGAACACAGGATTTGCCTCTGGCTATCCTGGAGGTTCAGAGACCTGGGCAGGGGTCTCAGAGACCCTGGCACACAGCCCAAAACACCTGTGGTTTTGATTTTAGCCTGTGGGAACGATTGCCAACCTTGAAAGAAGAATTCCAAGTCACAGGAGTTTGAATAGAGCATTAGTGAGTTTGTCACAGGGTGTAAAAGTAGTTTTTGAGTTTGGTACAGGGGGGTGAGAGAATTCTAAGATGGAGGAACCTCGTGGTTTTAAGGTTTCTTCCTTCTTCTTCTTCCATCTCCATCTTCTTGGTGATGGGGACATGAATGATTGGTTTAGGGTAAAATGTGACTGTTTGATGTGGAGAATAGGTATTGGAAATAATTAGTAAATAATGTGTACGTAGCTTATAGTATAAAGGATAAGCACCACCTCTGAGGGGGGAGAAGGCCTTCGACTGTCTTGCTGGAAGGAGCTCGGCAGGGCACAGAGAGAATGTTTTAGATAAGGAAAAATAAACAACCTCGAACACGAGACCTGAGGAGTTTCTGCTTCTTTCGCCCGTCTCTCGCTGAGGTAAAAGACTGTACATTGTGGGAATTTCTGCAATATAGCAGAGACAGAGACAATTTCCCACAACCGGGATGCAGCAATGCCGTAGGTGGGCTCAAATAAGATATCAGTTTCCTCTCCTGTAAAATAACCACGTCAAACTGTTCAGACTGAGGGGCGGAGGAAATGCATGGCCACTCAAACCAGATTGCACAAGCCACTTTGGGTTTTAAGTGCTTCAATTCACTCCTGGTAGATCTGGTGTGTTTGTCTGCAATGGCCTTTTCTGGAGGCACCTTCAAACTTTCCTATTTATGGCTCTTCCCACCGAGACCAAGAGGAAACACCTGGGCTGCCAAGGTCCTTTTGCAGCCACCCAGTCCGTGGTTTGGGAACACTGGATGTGAAGGCCTTTTGGACATTTCAAGGGAACAACCCCAGGCTACACCCTTGTAACTCAGGGGCTGCAGAATTTTGCCAAAACGCCCATTTTTGTGTTTTCAGACCTTAGTTAAACCTGACTTTTTAGTATTATATCAATCTGAATAAACAAATTGCTTTCCTACTAATCTGAAAGTAATTTCTTGTTGTCCTATCCATAGGATGCTACTTAAAATGTTTCCTCCTTTTTCTTTTTCCTTTCTAGGAAGTTCCTGTCAACATTGGCAGGGCAGGAGCCTGTGTGGTTGTGGTGAAGTTGCCCTGAGGATTGTAAATTATCATGAAACTGAACCAAGTGGAGCCTCAGAAGACAAGAAACATTTCCAGGACTGCACACAGCTCAGCAGCCCTCCCTCACAGACAATATTTACCCCTGAGCCATCCCACTATTACAGCACAGAAGTGTCTTCCTGCATCACAAAAATCAGAAAACTTTGAAGAAGTGAATTACTTTATTACGCCTAATACGTGAAATCCAGTAAAATCGTTTACATGTTTGAATGGGTCAGGTTTGTTATGGAGGTGTATCAGTTATTTATAAAATGCAGCAGTGACAGATGTGTAAAGGATTTAGAAAACTTTTTTTTCCTTTCTATGTTGTCAGGAATGCTAAAGTTAATAAAAAACTTTTATATTTTAAGTAAGTGAAAATGATTATGAAACATCTCCAAGGGAATGCGCAAAAAGAAATATTTGCTCTTAAATATTACTGCCAACAGAATATTCTCTGCAGAAGCAACTTAATTTCTATTTTCAGAAATCAAACTCCTAAATTAACTTTAAAATCAAATCAGAAAAGTAGATAGTTTATTTGTTATTTACCATCCAGCACTGCTAGAATTGTGACAGAATATCCATTTTTAGCAGTGTATTGAATTGAAAAATGCAAGTTAAGTCATAGTAGGGTTAAGGGACCTTTGTGCTATTGTGTGCCAGCAGAAAGAAATCTCTTTTGTCAAAACATAATACAAATATAATTTGCAATCATTTTCAGTGCACAGAGATGTGATATTTTAATGCTGCTCTGTGTGACAGGTTATTCATGGATTTCTCTTTGCCCACTAACCATCTGTCAGGATGTGTTAAACTAATCTGACTATTCTTGGGATAATAACTGTGCATTAAAATTTAAAACAATCCTATAATTACATTCCTTGAATATAACTTACAAAATGAAATTTTTATATCATATTGATATGACAATCTTTGACCTCAGCTGAAGATTACCAGCTTTCTCTCATGTACAGTAGAAATATGGTAAGGAACAAACCACCTCCACTGTGGAACTTTAGATACCATTTCTGTAAACACGCTTATGTTCTATCTGGAATTAGTGGAATGATAAGAATCAAGAATAAACAGGAAAAGGATCTCCTGAAAACAGCACATAGTATTCCACATGCATGATATTTTCTTTTTGTGTGCCAATTTCTACTGTTTTGCTTTAATTTCGTTTTTTATAATTTCAAATGCTGAAAGTGTATTCTAGAAAAAAGAATGTATGTAAGATATTCTATGCTGTAAAGCACAATGTTTGGTCAGTATTCACCTCAGTGTTTATTATGTTGTTTTGTCAGTATCAAAAAATTCAGGACAGAGAAAAAAAAAATCTCTGAATGTGTAGGCCAACTTTCCTGATAGAATACTGTGGTTTCAGATTTTAGCAATATGCTATTTTAAAACAAATTTATAGTATTAAATCTATTGAATGCCTCTAAAGAAAAAAAAAATCTCATAAGCATATTTATAAAAAGAACATTTTTAACTTTAAAAATCAATTATGTTTATATATAGCATGCTACATTCAAATAAACTTTACTTTCTCTGCTAAGAAAATTTGGACTATATTTTAACAACTTTGTGGTTTTTTAATTTTACATCCTTTCAACCAGAAGACACAGAAGCATCAATCTCACTTTTACACTCTAAAAGAGCAAAAGATGCACAAAACCCTCCCTGCTATGGAAATGGGAATGAACCCTAAGCCAGCTGGTGGGTTCCAGGAGTCACAGGAGAGGAAGGAAATGTCTCAATTTCCCAGCAGATCAAGAATCAGAAGCAAACACGAGGGGCCAAGCACAGGGGATCCTCCCGGTGACACTGGGGACAGGGAGGGGGATGCTGTCCCTCTGTCCCTGCCCCAAAGGGAATCTGTCTCACCACCTACCCAGAGCACCTAGCAGCAAACATTAGCTTTTAAACATTAATAATAAAAATTCAAACATTTCCCCCCTGTTTGCCATGCCCTGCAAAAGCCACGTGCAATCTTTTATAGGAATCAGGATTTGTGTGGGTGCAGGGAGAGGGTCACTGCTGCTTTTCCCTCAGGCCCTAAATCATATTCTCCTCCTAAAACAGCACACCACTGCTTCCAGGAACCAGCACAGCCTCCTCTGTTTTGCTCTTGTTTGGAAAGTGCAGTATTGAATGCTCATTTTTAAAATTCCAAAATAAAAATGTTACAAAAAAGATGCAACTGGTGCCAGCGTGTGCACATCAGAACAGACTCTGACACACTGGCAATGCCAACGGGCCTCTGCAGGAAATGTGAAAAAAAAGGCAGAAGCCTCAAGTGAGAGAAAGCAGCCATAGCTCCTGAGCCAATAGAGAGGTTTGTAATTCAAAACCCATCTCCAAAAACCTGTTCAAGTCTATAGAGCCTTAACCCAAACACACAGAATCTTTGAGACATGAAACCGAGCTCCCCTGCCTTTGTCCCCTCCTCAGCTTGCAAATTTTATTAAATGCTCCATCAGTAAACAAGACATGAAACAGGGAAAACACTTTGATATAAATAATGCCCTTAAATATCTCTCAAAATACACACTGCCATTTCTGTAATCAAACACAGGCTCAGAAGCAGAATTAGAACACTTCCTCTATTTCTTTACAGCTCTCTAAAGAAATCGTGTCACGAGGTTAGCATCTGTTAAAAATAAAGCAGAAAAAATCATGTCATGCTTTTAGCTTGCAGAAAGCAGCTCCATTTATCAGTTTAATAAATTCAGTAGCTCCTCCTGGCATGAACCACAATCTCTGAGGCAGAGCATGTGAATATCTGCATGTGTGTGCTATGGGATGGGATGGTCTCATTTCCATGGCAAGGCTGCAGGAACAAGTGCACTTCAATTTTAAGGCTGTATCTTGCTATAGAAACAAGACCAAAATAAATACAGATATGGGGAAAAGGGAAAGGATGGGAAGGGGATGGTGGTTTTAGTACTGAACTTTAAACGTCTTGTTTTGGTTTTTCCATGTTATTTGTACAGCAGTGAAAAACCATGTGAAAGGAAACCAGCACTCCACAAAAGGAAACTGAGCTCTTAACAGGAAGGTGGAAGGAAAGAAAACCAGAGAATTTGAAGGTTTGAGTGATAATCTCTACATGAGCTGCACCAGCAAAATAGTTTATGTTAATATAATAGATGGGGAGCAGAGATACCACTTATCCACGAGATCAGTTCTGGGAAAGGCTGAAGATGAAGTTTAACCAAGTCTCTGTCTAGTAGGGGATCTTTAGGCCAAGAGCATAAGCCCAGAAAAGTCCTTCTCATAAGCTCAGCAGTGATACTTGGAGGAGAGCAATATTAGAGCTATTAAGAGCTGTCACAATAAAAAAAAAATATTCTCCTGAGAGAATATAATTTTTAATTTCTTGTATAAGACAGATACACTAAGTCACAATCTCAATTGATCAGTACTGGGTCATCAAATTGTGCAGACCAAGGATTGAACAGCCTCCATTCAAAGCTTACAGGAACTTGGCAAGGATTTCCTCAACCCAGGCAGCACCACGAGGCTTTTCCCTGACAGCATCACACATAGTACATTTTCCATGTAGGATATTTCACTGTGAATTCCCTCCAAGCTGCTTGATGTTTGCCCATGAATTTTTCACTCAGGGCAGATACGACACTCTTAGACCCATTTCTTAATAATGAAATTATTAAGCAAATCGGGTCGAAGTTTTCTCATCCCCCGGTCCTTGCAAAGTCTGGAGCGCTGAGTTGGAGGCAGACTCGAGCTCAGCTCAGGCTCGGTTTGCCATTCAGGCTCTGCTCAGAAGATGGTGCTATGTGACAACTTTTGGAGAACCCTGCCTCTACGAGAACACGAGGCTACCTTGTAGTAATATTTATCCTTGAAACATAAATCCACTCTTTAATACTCTCAAGAGCCTCCTCGATCTGTTGGTGGAGCTGCCTTACGGACACGCTCCTCACACACAGGCACTGCTGAGCTCCTCAGGAAATTTTGGAATCAAAGTCAGCGAGTTGCAGCAAAGCTCCTTTTGTAAATATTCCCAAAGCAGCAGCTGGTACTGCTGCCCTGGTGCCTGCCCTGGTTTTTGGAAGATGGAAATCAAAAGTTGTCCGTGCTGATTTCACTGAGCTCAAACCATGGAACCCATTTCTTTGGCTGCAAAGGCTCGGGATGAAAAGCCAAGGATGTGGGCAGGTGGATGAAGAGAGGGCCCTGTTTTCGGGATGAAAAGCCCAGGATGTGGGCAGGTGGATGAAGAGGGGGCCCTGTTTTTGGGATGAAAAGCCAAGGATGTGGGCAGGTGGATGAAGAGAGGGCCCTGTTTTCGGGATGAAAAGCCCAGGATGTGGGCAGGTGGACGAAGAGAGGGCCCTGTTTTTGGGATGAAAAGCCAAGGATGTGGGCAGATGGATGAAGAGAGGGCCCTGTTTTGGCCCACTGGCCCTTCAACCAGCCAGGTAGCCCACAGCACCCTCCCCTGACTTCAGCCAGACATTTTTGAGCTGCAGTTCCTGATGTGGGGTACAACTGTGCAGCTCTGCCCTTTAGAAAATGCTCACGACACATGGGTGTTAAAACCGTAAAATATAAAAATGTTTTTGCCCTCTTTCCCTATTTGCCATACTAGGATAGTCATGACACAGAGCCAGAGGTGAATATAAATTGCTTTACATGAAATATAAGGAAATTTCAGTCTTGACAAATCTTTTTATAGGGGATAAAGCAGGACTTCATCCTTCCCCTGCAGCAGGGAACAGGGACTGCTCCCAGATATTGGATGCAACTTTTCCAGGATCCAGCAGTCTCAACTCACCTGTCTGAAAACACAGAGCTGCAACTTGCTTTTATATGTATTTCTCCCTGTCACCTCAAATTTATAGATGGTTCAATGATACTACTTCCAGAATTCAGAAAGAGGTTCTGAAGCACAGCACTCAAAAAATACAAATTATTTTTTACTGAAAATAGAGACAATTTTCAATCAGCTTTGTAACTTTTATAAGACAGCTCTAAATAAAAACAGTAATTTAAAAAATGTTGGGAAAGTGAAGTGTTAGAGCACTTGAAACAGATTCACTCCTCTGCTATACTTTAATCAAAGGGGTAAGAACTCCTCACTGACTTCTGTCGGCTCAAGGTAAGTCTGAGCTGAGACATTGGACTGTGCTCTGTAGAGAAGTTAAAACACCACAAATATATTTAATAATCTGTTATGGACCAGCACTATCACATGGCAAAGTTTGCTTTTGTTTTTTCAGGACACCTACCCCCCACCAAAGACATTTCCTCAATAATTATTACCGTGGGGCAAAGGAAACTCCGTCAGAAAACTTAATTTCTGTGACACAAGCAGCAGAGATGGAAAGAGAGACAATAACCCAAATGGATTCATTGCCTCAGCTTCCCAAACTCCTCAGGATCCATCTGGTCCCTTTGAACAGCCAGAGTTAATATTTGGATGCAGCTGTTTGTATATCAAGTCTCTGTGGCTCTTTCCCTGCCTCCCTCTCCTCACTGAAGAGGAGCTTTCTTCCAAAAAGCTTGGAAATATCAATTCCCTACGGCCCCTCTGAGCATTACCTGCCTTCTATTCTCACAGCCTCCTGAAAAACAAACATCCTGCCCTCAAATCCTCCAAAGCTCTCCGTGCCAAAGGCTTTCCTGCCCTGGAGATTCTCCTCCCTGAGCTCAGTGTTTATCTGACAGTGCTCACACGTAAGACCAGGCACGAGAAAATAATTCCAATTGTCAGGAAACCAGTCCAAGTGGGGACAGTTTTAATCCCAAGTATTCAAATGTAAGCTAATCTTTCTTAAAATAAAGATAAAATCAGCATTTCTAGATGAAAAAATAAAAGCCCATGTACAGCTACTGAACAACTGATGATAATTGAAAAACCCCATTCTGCCCAAGGCATCTCTGATAAGAATTGATTATCAAAGACCTCATTAGTTGCTTTCACTCTACACTGTTTGTGCTGAACAATAGTAAATAAAAAGTCTTGTGATGATTGTGTCTTTACAACCTTAAGTGTTGCACTATGCTCAGAAAAACATGTGCTTGTCTGATTCAGTTGGGAGAAAATTGTGCCATATTAAGAGAAATTCATTTTAATCACACTCAGTAATCAGATTCTTTTGTGGGAAAGGGGCCTGCAGCTGCTGGATGGAATCAGCCACGCTGCAAGAATAAAGAAAAATCACTATGGCATGTTCTTCCCGAGCAGCACTGTACACACTTCATTAACAATATCCTGCAAAACTGGGAAGGATGGGAGAGGTCAGGAGCTAAAGGAGACACTGGAGTAGGGAATAAAACCAACCCAAAAAGTAACTCCTCTGAGGAATCTGTCAAACTTAATTTGATCCTTAAAATACAATAAAATACTATATAAAAATCTCATTTGATGCTTTACTACAAGAAGTAAAAAGGGCCATGAAGCAAAGCAGGAGCAATGAAGCTCTCAGTGTATACAAGAGCATTTATTACAGACTTCTTTCCTGTTTTCTTCCTTCCAACAACATAATTGTCACATCAGAAAGCAACATTTTATTTGGAATCTGTTTCACTCTACACTGAGTAACTTAGAGATGAAAACTGTGTATAAATTCACATTTCAATTATCCAGTATGCAGATTTAGCAATGGAGTTCAAATTCATAGTGAGTAAATGCTAAGAGATTTTTATTTCCTTTAGCATTAGAGAATTGAAGGGCCTTTAGAAAAGGTTAAAAACTATTAAAATCTAAAATGTAGTTTTCTTGAATTTTAACCATCGACCTCTGTGACCTCCACTTTACACATTTTTTTTTGTTTGGTATCTCCTTGTATTTCTTTTCTTTTTTTTATGGTCAAGGCTCTTTTATTTGATTTTATTTTTTTATATTTTCCACTAGGCCATCATCATAAATCCCTTGTAATTCTCTTATGAATGTATTCAGCCCTCCCAAGACAGATACAATGCAAGATCCACTACAATGCTGGCATCTTCTCATCAAAGTACTGTAGCTACAGATGAAAATAAACTTTTGAAAAAGTTCTTTCGGGAATATTGTTTGGAAACTGTTCTGATAACTGTCATTAACTTGAATGGTTTACAGTCCCCTAATTTATTTACACAGCTCATTGTTGTTATTATTTAAAATGCAGAGCTACATGTTTTATTCTCAAATTCTCATTTGAGAACACACATTTGTAAGTGTTCAAACAGAATTTTATAGAATTGTGCTTGGATATTGATTGACAACTGCAAGCAGCAAACTTGATTTGAGCATGTAATAAACTTATTATTTATTTAAGCTATTGCATTTTTTTACACTTTTGTATTGACAGAGTCAGGATTTTAAGGGACACTGCAAGAATCTAAAAATGACCAGCAAATTAAAATATAATTTCTGTGCAGTATATTAAAAGTTTCTTTTCTCCATGTTGAAAAGCTCCTTTGCTCTTCTGTTATTAACTGTTAAATAAATTGAGTTCAAACTGTACAATTCATGGAGGAATAAACCTCTATCAAACACATCAGAGCATGCCTGACCCTTTTGATAAACAGATTTTATTTTCTAAGTTTCACGACCTAAGAGAAGTCCAGCTGCACTTCAAAAAGCAACAATTTCATTTTCAGATGAAGCAACACCAATTCTAATGCAGTCACATTGCTGGAGTGCTAAATAAGGGATGCTGAGATAATTTATTTCTGTTTTTCAGAGCACAACCCAAGAAGGAGAGGGAGCAAAAGGAGCTTTGAGGGCAGGTTGGGTCAATCTCTTCTCCCAGGTAAGAAGTGAAAGGAGAAGAGGAAGAGAAAACAAACTCAGGCTCCCACTGTGAAGAACCAACCAGGAGCAAACGAGAACAAACAAGAGAACAAATTATTCCAGGAGGATCAGGGACCAAAGGGTGATATTCCAAATTATATCTGGAAAATCCTACACCTCCTGCACATCCTCCCTGCCCAGTGGTATTTGAGGCAACACTTGAATTTCAGATATATTTTGTTTTTAGTCTGCCACAGGTGATAGCTCAGAAAGTCACCCAGTCTAGCCAGCACAGCTGGAATGGCACTCCAAGCTGTTTTTACAAAGCAAATCAATTTTTATATATGGTATTGAGTTATGATATCACTAATTTAATTTTGACCTGAAAGGAAATACCCCAAACAGCAGAAAGCTCAAAGGAAGGGAAAGAAAAAAACTGCATTTCAACCCCAGAGAAGTTAATGTTTGCATTGGACAGAAAATTCAAAATAAGGCTGAAGCAGCATTTTAAATGAAAGAAAAATGTGTTGTATCTCTGACTAGATATCCATTACTTTTATGGTATTTTTGAAGTTTAAAAGTTTTTATGCATCTTAATAATACCAGATTTAACAGAAAATTATATTACTGGAAAAATAAAAATGCTACAGCTGTTACAATAGGGAAGTACTGTCTGCACGTGGTCATTTTGCAGGGGAATTCTGATTTTTGGGGGGATGGAACCTGTGACCATTTACTCCAAAAGCCAACACTAACATTAAAACCCAATCTGCTAATTAGGATACTGAAATCCATAACATTTTTAAGAAAAAGTGGTTTTTACTAGTGCATACTCATTTATCTGGACTGACAGCAACCTGATGATGTAACTATTTCAATTCAAACTGTCACCCATTCTGTCAGGTTCACTAAATGAAATTAATTTTCAGTTGTCTGCTAAAACGAAAAGTATTGCTATGACATAAGCATGGTATTTATTTATTTTAATACATGTTCAGGGCTGGAATGGCCACTGGGCTTCAATAACCTTTAATTTTGGAAACAGAAAAAAATAAATATTAGTGCCACAAGACAGTGAAGGGCTTCTAAACCCTCAAATTTTAGGGAAATTCTTTAGTTTACTTCATCACCACCATGCTCCTGCATTGTGTAGTGCAAGAATTTACTTTTTGTGGTCTTAAAGAAACAGAAGGGACAAGAGGAGAAGTTTTCATGACTTCTAAATAAGGGGAAGCAACACAATGAATCAAATGGGGAATGAGCCATGGTGGTTCTGCACTATTTATCTACAGCTGAGGTGAAGGTTTTGCACCATTTAATAAATGTGCAATTTTTAAAACTCAAACCAATAAATTGTTTCCAGCACAACCCTGAGTTTTAGACATCCTTAGAAGAAATTCTTCCATCAAATGACTTGATCAATCAACATACCAGTCATCTGGGAAAGAGGGGTGAATCAATGGTCTTGTTCTAAAATTCTTCTGCAAGGTAAGATTTGGAAAGGTCAGAAACTGCAGGAGATTATTTAGATTATTTTTACAGCCACCAGTGGGGATTTTTTCAGCACTGTTGGTTGTTCAGGCTGAGTGTAGACCTGGTGCAATGAGCTCTCACCAAGTGTGAGCAAAGCCCTGAGCTCTCATGTTTTACTTCAGAGAGGCAGAAGAGGATTTAAATTTCAGGTTACAAAAAAATTATAATTAACTACAGCAAAAAAAAATTTGAAATAATTTAAACAAAGTTATCCTTTAAGGGATTTTCACTCTCCACTGAATGTTCCTTTGGCCTTGGTCAACTGGAAAAATGTTACAGGAAAGGAAATGTCCCAGGTCAGTGATGCCACATCTTGATGTCATGCTGGGATGTTTTAACACAATCACCAGAGAGCACCAATAAACTGTAACATTATTTACAGTAAAATCAGTAGGATTTCCGTGTGTAAGTGGCCACTCACAGCTGGACATAAAGACTGGAGCAAATCAAACAGCTAAATTTTAGTTACCAACTCCTCATCCTTGTGCTAGAATTATACAATAACAACAAAAAAACTGCATTTAAATACACATATAATTTATTCTTTAGTGCATTAAATTCTCTTAGATTCTCAAATTTGTCTTCATAAGAAAGGAAAAACATTTTTCTGCAATCCCATAAAGGTTTTAGCCCGTGTAGCCTTGAAGGGAGGTTGCTGAAGCATTGCACGTGTGATTTGTATCTGTTCTTTCTCTCTATGCCCATTGCACAGAAAAATAATTGCACCTTAATAGACTTCTTCTGAATAGCATAATTTATATAGAGCATAACTTTTAATGTAGACCGAGGTTACTTCAAAAGGAAAGGTAAATTAAACATTTTAAAGAGTAAAGATTGTAAGCAAATGGAAACATAATTCAAAGCTGGAGAAAAATTATGCTACTTGTTGGAAACTGGAAAGTACTAATTTGCATTTCTGTAATCATTAATGGGGGTTATGAGGTGTCAATTATGTTCCACGTGTGACCTTTTTAGTTTCTAGGCAATGTACCTCAATTAATTGTCTGTGGCATCATGAAGCACCTTTCCAGTGTGGCTGTGGAAAGCAATGACATTGTGCCTCTGCAGCCGAGGTGTGAAATGCACAGCTGACCTCAGCACCCAGCAGTGGCTGGCTGATGCTAATGCAGACTTCTCTTGGCAAAAATGAGAGTGCAGGCACAATCTCAGAGCCCAGCTGATGCTTCCCCAGCTCGGGGTGGGTTTTTGTAAAGTCACGGGGATGGCCATGCTCTGAAATTGCAGTTTCTGCTGCACGCTGAGGGTTCTGCTTGAGCAAAACTCAATCAGCTGCTTTAAATTCCAGCGTAGAAATTGCTGTGAAGGGCAAAACTATGATCCAGTCACACTGTTCCTCTCTTAGGAGTAGAAATGAACCAAAAATCTTGATTTTGACAGGCATTCTGAACAACATTGATGGACAAAATCAGAATAGAGTCCATTGCATGATGGACAAAATCATGCAATATTTTCTACCCAAGAGCCCTATGCTGTAACTATAATCTGTGACTTAAAATATGTCAGTAACTCAGTAAGTACTTTGGAAATTCAGATGAACAAATTGTCATAAGATTATTAAAATGTAAAAAAAACCCTCAATGATCATAAATTAAACTTCCTGAAACAAGGACACCAATATGATTTTTAGCTTTCAAAGTAATTCCCTTGCAAAAAACATACAGGAAGAAGAAGGGAAAAAAAACAAGCTCTGGTCATTAAACAGTAAAATAATTCAGTAGAAAAATATAATCCTAAATGGCAGTCACATCACCATTTTAAAAGGAGAAGATGGTGAAAAATTAATGTAAAAAATCCCCTTTAACCTTCCTGCCTCTGCTCCCCAACAATGTACTGCAGAACTGAAAATCTAATCAAATCTAAATCAAATCGAAACAAGCAGAAAGTAAACTAAACCCAACAGAATATTTCATCTTTCTCAGCTTTCTAAATCTTCAAATAAATGTAAATAGAGAATATGTCATATGTAAATAGATTTTCCACCCTGGCAATGCCAAGGTGTAAAAATCCTCTTGGGCTCATGCAAATGTCTTTTCTGCTCCAAAGACTTTATGAATCAATGGTGAGATATCAATTGAAGTTTATATTTATTGCCAAGATTACTTCTCAAAGCCCACCTGTCAGCAGCAGTTTTGTTTTCATTAATTATTGCCCCACAGAGACTGACACAGCAGAGAATTTATCCCTGTTCATAAGTCAATAATAAAAAGGTTGCTCAATAATTTCATGAAGTATCTACTGATACAAAGTTGGCATTGCTGGAACTTTGAAAACAATAAAGATATCCTGAGTTGAAGTGAAAATATCATTTCAGAAAAGCTTCAAGGAGTTCTATGAAAACTAGGACATAATAAATGGGATCAGTATGCACCCAGATCAAAACAGAACTTCTCTAAAACACCTTCCTTTGATTATGTCTGGACATTTTTACCTTAAGAAATTAAACAGTTAAAAATGGAGATGATTTCAGTTTTGAAACACTCCAAATGTCTGGTATCAGAAGCAAGGAAATGCATTTTTGTTTTGTCAAAGGCTGCCTTTGAGCCCTCAGCCTGTGCAGTCTGTGTGGAACCAGAATGTGCTCATGAGATGTGAGAATATTCTCAAGTGCACTCCATTCTATGGCCCTGAGGAAATGCAGACACCTGAAAGTCAGAATTTTGGCTTTCCTTCCCATGTTTTTTCTATTCTATCAGCTGTACTATAAATTGGGAATTCCAGTTAGGAACACAGCCCAAGCACATTCAGAACTGGTTGGTGCCTACCACACTAGAGCTGGAACAGGAGTGAGTGCCTTGAGATGTTTCCTATGAAAACAAGATTTAACAGACACAAAAATCTACTTCAAGTACCCAAAAAACTTCCTGGCAGATCCATGAACTCATTTTGCCTTGCTGGCTCTCTGTGAGCTCTCCCTCACTTGTAAATTTTTCTCTATGTAACTAAATTGAGTTCTTTCATTGAGTTCCTTAATGAAACAGGTGGTTTCCGTGTGCTTCCTGTAATAAATAATATGAAACTAAATTATATCAATTCCCATGAAGAAAAGTGTGCAGCTGTTTTTGAGAAGGGAGCTTGTCATTTCAGTGGGCCCAGTATTGCCCAAGCTGCTCACTTTGAACAGCCCAAACAACTCCCAAACCAACTTTTCCTCCAAAGCACTGCATGTGACATTGGAAAATGTCCATTTTTAAAAGGAAACCAGCATGGGAACAGTAAATGATGTGTAAAATTGAGTAAAGGATTTTCACTTTTTCTCCATATTTTTTGTTGCCAATTATTCTCAGAATTGCATGGGGTTGACAGAGGATTCAGGAGAAGTTCCATCCATCTGTAGCTTATTTTCATTAAACACTGTAATTTTATGTCAAAGGAATTTATGTTCTGTCCTGACATGCATTATACTTTATGTCCTAGACATAATAAAGTAGTTTCTGATCACCAGAGTTTGAGAGAGATTAATTCATTCCACTCATCCTACCCAGAATATGCTCTGTGATTCCCCCATAACAATTTCTGAAGCTTTTCTTTTGCACAATGGTGATTCTGCTTGTAGGTTTCTTTTTCATAAAAATGCTAAAGACTTTATGAAGTAAATATGAAAAAGACTCTTATGATCATTAGAAATCTGAGAGGAGATTTAAGTTTTACCTGCAGTAAGGTGAGTGCAATTAAACTGAGATGTGAAAGAGCTATTAAACCTCATCTGTTAAAGCATTTTATCTGCTCTCATGTTGCTTCATTACTGCAAGATCCCATTTTAAATAAGTTTATACCTTCAATCTTTTGGACTTTTCAGGTGATCGAGGTAATCCTGAATTATTCCAGCACTTGGTTCTATGGCTGACTTGGTAAATCAGATCAGTGGCAGCCAAGGAAAGAAAACAAAAGTAGGAAAAAAACAACATCTGAACTCAGAAAGCCTTTGCTCCTTTTATCTTCAGGAATCATTCTGAAATTTAATCACTCTCAGTAAAAGACATTGGCCCACATGTAAGACCATCCTCTGACCCGTAACATTTTTGATTCACAGCCCACGGAGGGACCTGAGAAGGAAAAGGAAACAGAAGCCAGGGGAGCTTTCCTGAGCAGCTGGACCCTGCCTGTGCTGATCCCAGCCCCACAAGCAGTGAGAGGCCGGGGAATTCCTGCCCCATTTTCTGTCCCAGGAATCACCAGGATGCTGGGGTAGGATGAGTGATGGCTCCTGCTGGGCCATGTTCAGCTGCTGGGTGCCCTGACTGCCTTCCCTGAGGCTGAAGATCAATTCCTGAGCCTCTAGGAGAGCCAGGTGTATTTACCTGAGGATTCCTTGGATTGAGGGAGAAGGGAGGTGTTATGGAAACAAAGCCAGCGAGGTTGGTCACTGGGCAGCCCTGCAGGCAAGGCTCCAGGGTCTCCATCAGCTTTTAAACCTCTCCCGAATTTCAGAGCTTTCAACTGCAAATTCCAGTCACCTCTGCTGCCATTCCAAATGATCCAACTAATCATTTGATGAAAGATTTAATTCTTCAAACCTGATCGCTTTAAACAGGAGGGCTTTGCAAACTGATCCTCCTTAATCAACTGCGTACTTAAAGCTTTAATTGTGTGAATACTGCTCATTTCATTGCAAAATTGCCAGTGAACAATTATCATCTTACTGGCTGTCACTTAAATGCAAATCTCTCACAGGTCCTGATCAACTTTACAGGGCAGTTTCCTGCTAAGGGTCATTAATGCCATTTCCATGTACTCTCTGATCTCTCTGCTATTATTGTAGCCATAATGAATGCTTAAATTCATAGTAATGAAGCAAAGTCCTATTTTTTCATTATCTCCTGATGACTTTTTCAGAAAAAAATTCTTGGACTTAGCCCAGTGATTCAAAAAACCCCACAGCCAATCAGTATTGAATTTTCTTAGAGAGGAAGTTAAAAAACAAGACATTATTTTCAAGTCATGAACCAGGGGTTTTTCTTTCCCAAAAGCCAGCGTAAGTGGGGCTGGCAGCTCTGTGCCTGTGCAAGTGTTGTATCATAATCCACACCAGTAGATCAATGAACTCTTGGACAGAACCACTCAAAATCACCTCCCTTCCCATTATCCTGCTTCCTGGCCTTCCAAGCACAAATTACCCATCAACCTGGCTGACCCAGCTCCGGAGCTGCTGCAGCTGTCAGAGTGATGCATGCTCCAGCCCGCTGCAGTGACAAATCGGAGGCAAGAGCACTTATCACAAGGAATAACAATTTAGCTACAAATCTGGCTCAGCATCGGCCTGCCTTGATTTCCTGCTGTACGAGCTCAGAGCTGCTGCTGGACAGGACATTATCGTGCCAAACCTTCGTGGTTCACCACAGGATAAATTGCCAGTGAGCTGTGTGACTGCAGGGATATCCTCCAGCTTTTTAAAGACCTGACACCAGATTATTTTCTCCCTCAGGTAAAGACAGCAGGGAGGAAACACGGCCCCCCTCTCTTATCAGATCAACTTTTAGAGTTGAATTCACAGCCTGACACCCCCAAGGGTGCTCACCACTGCAGTCCAGAGTATGTTCTGCCTGGAAAAAGCAGAGCTTAATTAAAAGCATATATACTTCCAAATTGCAATTAGTCATATGTGAAATCTCCTGAGATGCACTGTTTGGTTTAGATTTTATCCTTATCTACTGTTTCTAAGCTGGAGGGACAAAACAGATTTTCCTACTTGACATTTAGTTTTGGCATTAGTAAAGCTAAGCAAGGAAAAAAAGGAGAGACAGGGAATTAATTGGCTGTGTCCGTTCCCACGGAGCCCTGGAGTTGTCACTATAGAAACTGTGATGGGGAGGGTGCCACGGTGACAACAGGCTCAGAAATTGCCAGGGCACAGGCCAGGGGACGGGAGGAGGATGAGCCACTCAGGCATGGTTGGGGATGGACTCTCACACACTCATTTGTGGTTATAGCTGCATGGAAATTAAAGTCTGTAATAAAGGCTTCCATTTCCATTAATGAATTACTGGCTGAAGTTCACGGGGGTCTTCTGAAGTGAAAGTGGTTTCATCTGTAGTGGAGATTTAACCCACTCTTGAACTCCGTGAGGGCTGTGAAGTGATTCACGCCCGCCCAGGTGAAAGGAACTCAAACTCAAGCCCAGTGCTCAAAGTCAAATGTCCCAGGCTGTGCACAGAAACAGCAGCCAGGACTTGTGCTGGGGCAAGGAACAGCCTTTGATGGTGCTGGAGCCACCAAAAGCAGGGCAGGAGGGAGATTTCTGCTACAACTCCTGCCTCACTCTGGCTAACATTCAAAAGTGACAAACTGCTCTGCTGGTGGAGATTTTCCAGAAGGCTGATCCCTGCTTCTGCCTCTCCTGCAGGAAAGGAGCGATTGTCTCTTGGAGAAAGAGGAACAGGAAAAGCAGCTACAGCCAGAGCTGAGGAAGAATCTCTAGGTCACCAGTCAAAAGGATGAAGTGACATCACATCACAGGCTCTTATATTTGTTTGGTGTGTGTATGTAAACTTCCTGGCTTACACGAAATACATCCATACATCACCAGAATTACCTAATTCCCTCCCCAGTCATGCAGAACTCAGCGCTGTATCATCCAATTTCTCACACACAGTGAGTGAAAATGCTTGCCAAGAGCCCAAATTCGCAGTAATGGATTGTAAATTCTGCAGAAATTTATCTAAAGGCCTGACATTTTAAGATCTATGTTTTGGCATTTCTCTGTTTCAGCTTATTGAAAAAGCAGAAGGTGAGGGTAAAATAGATTGTTAACACCAGAACCCTGTTCTTTAGATGTGGCACACGCAAGACATGAATTCATGCCAAAGGATAAAAATCCTATGAATTATAAACGAAGCAAGTGCCATGGAAACCTTCAATGCACGTGCGAGACATTAATTAAAATTTAACATTTCCACTAAAGTTTCCAGCAACAGGTGACTCTCCCACACTGCACACAGAAATGGGAGTTGCTGAAGTTTTAAAAAATATCTGTCTATTCAAGAAGCAATTTTTACTATTTCCGTCAATTTTCATTTTTATGCCAATATAAAAATGCATTTTAAAAATCTATTCCTAAAGCTCAGGTCAAGAGCAGACATCTGTGTGAAAACCTTTGGGAATCTGCTGGAGTCAGCTGAACACTTCGAGCTGGTGACCAGTAGATGGTGGCAGAAGCTAAAATAACGAAATATTTGCTAAAAAGGTGGCAACTGTGATAAAATGACAGCTTTTGTTTTTCCTGAGACTTCAGATCTTTTATCTGATACAGGGATTCTTTCTGCTTTGTTCTTCTCATTGCAATTGCTGTCTTTGTTAAATCTGTTTAAAGTTGGAGAGAAAGAGGCATTTTATTGTCTTCCATCAAATATTAATTTTCATGTTCTTTGGTCTGATATTTACACTGCAAGTCTATTGAATCAAAAAGCCTTCACTTTCAAGACTCTTGATTAATCAGTTTGTTATTTATTTATAGCATTTAATGCAGGAATAATGATTTTTAAAAGGTAATACCACTGTTAGTTTGGTTCACCCAGAGTTAAGCATTAGCAGGACGCGGCAGCACCAGCTTTGCCTTGGCACAGGCCAGAGGAAATCAACAGCAGCACCAAAAGGACTTTCCTGCAGGTATTTGCTCCACAGTGTTCCACCCTGCAGTTCATAAATCATTCCTGTTTCAATACCAAGGAACAGTGAGAGAAACAAAAGCAATTTGCTGCTCTTCATTTCGGACTCGCAGCAGTTTGTGAGGAGCTGATGGATTTGGTGGGAGCGGAGCAAAGGCAAAGCTCTGTCACCATCCGTCCCACAATCAGGTAAAGAGCACACAGGTTTCCCCAGTGTTTCCCCAGTGTTTAGGAAAAATTGGCTCTTGAATTAAATAAGTGCTGCCTAGGTGGATCAGGGCGAGATGTAAGTGGAGGTAAAATGAGCTTTCAGAGCTCCCCAGCGTTTGTCAGGGCATCTCTCAGAAAGCTGCAGAGGGATCCAATAACTGGAGGGCACCTCTGTGCTCTGTCCTGTGTCCTGGAGGCCAGTGGGAATGGGAACGAAGCCCATCCATTGTCCCTGTCACTCAGAGCAAAAACTGCCAATGCTTCTCTGTAAAAACACTGCAGCTAAAACCTGCCCTGAGCAGGCACTGAAATACCAGCAAGGCAAGGCTCTGTGCTCTCTCTAACAGGATTTAGCTCAGGAGTTCTCAAAAAGCAATATCTCCAAAGTTTCAAACAGCCCCAGATTTCACTCAGACAGATTTACCTGCAACAATTAGTTACACTCATGAAAGGCAGAAGTTTTACTGTCAGACTTACAGTTCATAATTCACTTTCACAGGAAGTGATGGCTGCAGAACGGTGCAAATTTAAAATAAAAGTCTTTGCTCAATTATGCCTCTACACACAAATTAAGATATAAGACACATGCTCACAAACATAAACAAAAAATCCCTAAAGGCAAGACACCTTTACAGTTCCACAAAATAATCTTAGGAGAGCATTATGATGTCTTCCAGGGTATAAAATCTAAACCTAACCCATCATTGTTATTGTTCTCGGATGGTTCATGCAATAAAACTGATGCACACACAAAAGTTTCAGGTGTGCCCTCGTGCTGCAATTCCATTTCCACTGTCTGCAAACAGATTCCTGCACAATTAGAGACTTTAAATGCCATGGTCTTTAAGAAATTCAGTTTCACTAAGACTTTCCCTAAATTACTTCTATTACCAGGCCGAGCTCTAAGCACTGTTACTGTGTAATTATGTAATAAAAACATGAAAGGAAAGGTATGTCCCTTTAGAAGGGGCCAAATCTGTGATATTTCATTCTTCAAATTTCTTCCAAGCATCCCCATTTACCCATATATACATGAAAATTAATATATCTGTACTTTTATTTTGATTAACAGCCTTGAGAGAATTAATTATAATGTCAGTGCTTACAGAGAACAGTTATGGTGGATTTTCTTTCAATACTTTTAAAGGAAATGTGTATGATATATTTAAACAACTGAGAATTATACAAATTAAATAAAAACTCCCCCCAAAAAAACCCTACACCCTTCAGGGAAGAACTGAAAAAAAAGTGCAGTAAGAGCAGGAAAGATTATTATGAACAAAAATCCTGAACCTCTTCAAAATGTTCAGATGATAACAAAAAAAGAGTGGAATGACAACACTGAAAGTGTTTTAAAGCCTTTCCAAGCTGGGAAATATTTACAGCCTGTAGTTCATGTACTCAATGACATTAAACACAAAGAGCACATTCAAATCCCTGCAGTGTGGAATTGTTCCTTAGCAATCCATGAGGGAAAATGTTTCATTGAGTTATTTACAGTGAGATGTAAGAAAACCCTGCCAAGGTTCTGATGAAATGCTTGTGTGCTGACAGGGAACCAGACGAGGGTATTATCAGTAATCATCTTTTTCCACTCCTAAAATTTCAGCATATTCTCTTTTGCAGATATTCACTTTGTATAACTTTAGGGAATGGCGTTTCCTCTAAGGAAGTTACTACATGATGGAAGAATTCAATTATTTAATATCTGTTTATTTTCAAATTGTTTTACAAGTAGAGGTTGAGTAGGTTAGAGAAGCTGCTCTTGTGAGGGTTCAATGCTATTTTGGTTTTGTGGGGTGGTGGACTCTCAGAAGGCCACAAATACAGGAGCAGAAGCTCGTGGGGCAGCAGGAAAAACCCAAATGTGCCTTTGTTTCTCTGATAAAGCCACCCAAGAGAGGCTAATTTACAAACACATTCATAATAGTCAAGTACTTTTTCAAAATACAAATCCACAGGAAAAGAATAATTTCCCTTCTAGCAACAGCTACTGCAGAAGACAAATGATAAGACATTATTTTTAATTATATGTGTCCGTTTTTTAAGCATGCACACCCACAAATGAACGTCTATATTTTAATTTTGTCACTGGAAAAAACAGCTTTTTAAAAATTTTTCTTTATCTGGGATGGTTGGACATTACAAAAACCTGTCTCAAAGTGAAAGGGTGTGAATATTTGGGAGCTGTAAGACCTTCTCAGGTAACTCCCAAACCACTGAAGTTATCGAAAAGAATTCAAAAGTGAAATGTTATTTGTCAGTCTTTTCTTCAGTTTTAGAGCTCTGTAGTATTTGCATTTATTTCTTCTTGCCCCTAAATCAGAATATTTTGCTCGGTGATATTTTGAGCAAGTGAGCCTTGCTCCTTTCCTCTTAAAACAGCCAGATTCCTACCTCCAGTGAATGACCAATCTAATACTTCTTTTTTTTGACACATTTAATATTTCTTCAAGTTATAAAAAATACCATTTTTGTCTTTCCTGATGCTGCAGCTGTTGAACTCTGCCATTCCCTCAGAGTTCTGCTGGGGATGATGTTTCCCCACACGCACTGGGGTGATGCCAACGTGTGCTCCTCTGTCAGTGCCACCAAAAATGTCAACTTTACTTAAATGCTGACAGTTTATTGTCCCCTCATGTTTTGACACAAGGGCTACAGTGAAGTGAAGGGTGGCTGCACCTCCCTGAATATTCCAGTGATTCCCCTCT
Source organism: Thryothorus ludovicianus (assembly GCA_013397245.1). Taxonomy (NCBI): domain Eukaryota; kingdom Metazoa; phylum Chordata; class Aves; order Passeriformes; family Certhiidae; genus Thryothorus; species Thryothorus ludovicianus. The sequence goes on along the minus strand of VZTB01011685.1, from coordinate 169,296 downwards.
GAGTGAGTGCTGCAATTTTCTCTCTCCCTTTTCCCTTTTGTTGGCTGTGGGATAATCACAGCAAATCTCCACCGATAATTCAAGTGGTACAAAACAGTTCCTGGACAGAGAATGCAGAATTCCTTTTAAATGGCAATATTTCCGTTTGACTACTTTAGAGTGAAAAATCATCTCTAGTCTTTCGAGGCTGCCTGCTGGAAAGGATTGCAGAAATTGCTAATGTGGAGGAATAGAGAAACAAGAGATGATAACTGTGGGAAATGAGGTAGCAGGAAGGTGGCTCCCCTCAGTTACCCACTGAACCCTTTCTGCTACCCAAGTGAATTATAAAAATATAAAAATAGAAAATAATCCAGCGACTTTACAGGGAGAGTGCAGTGTTAAAAGCAACATGTAAATTTGAAAGCACTAAAGCTTCACTGATCCTCGTGTCTGCTGTGTCAGCAATAAAAACAATATGTGACCATGTGAAAATGATGCAGCTGCAGGGTGGGAACCTCTGCATGCAAGGCTGCCAAATCCTGCAGGCTCCCCTGCCACCTCCTCCTTGTGGGAATCTGGGGCATTCCAGTGCTGACAGCAAATTTTGTGACCTCCCTGAGAAATGTTTGGGATCTATCAAAATGGATGCAGATGCAGGATGGATGAGAGATGTTTTTCAGTTGTTGTCTGACTCTGAACCTCATCCAGCTCCTGCAGACAGACTGTGGATATGGAGAAGGAATGGAGCAATGATTCAAAGTTCTATATATTCACTGAGAGTGAATCACACTAGAAATGGAAAAATCCACAATCTAATCAAGAAAATCCACAAAACAAGTACTTAGTGCATATAGATAAAGAAAATTCAGAGAAACTAATCACTATTTCTGACCTGCAGAATAATTTCATTTTCTTTATTTAACCTCCTTAGTCAGCTGTATACTCACAAGTATTTCTGATATTTAGTTAATTTTCCTTAGGCTTTTTTATTACCTTTATTATTTTTAAATTTGGACATTAACACACTTTAACTGCTACATTTTTCAGTACTTCATGTGGTACCAAAGTAAAGGGATTTAAGAAGGGAACTCTTTTAGCTTCTGTCAGTCATTAACATCAGTTAATTTGGTTTTATAGTACCTTTCTCATTAGATTCTTTCTGCAACTCCCATTCAAGTCACAGAATCCAGCTAATAGTGCTCATCAAAAGGTGCTAGGCCTTACTTTGTACTACAGGTACTTTTTAAAATAACTCCCATCTTATGTAAATCTAAATTCCAGTTGATTATAAGCCCTTCACAAAGATAAATTATTGCAAACCAATCTTCTGCAGATGAAAATGATTGCAAAGCTGATTTTATGCATGCTACACATTCTACTGCTAACTCTTGGAGTCTGGAAGAAAATAACTTGTTCCTTACTATTAAAATATAATTGAAAACATACGGCATTCCTTCCCAGCTAATTTCCATGGAGCAGCTAATGAAAATGCTGCAGCAAAACTGGGCTTCAGTTGGAAGCAATATCAGAAAAGTAATGCCAGCGCAGCATGGGTCTAATTACTCAATTTTTAAACTAATTCTGAGGGCCTTTTAGTAAATGCCTGATTTAATAGTTTCACCAGATGAAAAAGAACAATTGTTTTAAGCATTATCACAAAGACTCCCTCCAGAAATGCATCCACCCAATCACTCTGAGATGATTTTTAGCTCTCTCTTTGCTAAAGGATCCACAGGTTGGCTGTGGAATAACATGTGAGAAGTTTTCCAAAGAGGCTGGAAAAATATTGAGGTCTACATGGGACTCTAAGGGTTCAGGTGTAAGTGATGAGATTTCCCTCAGCCCCTCCATTTGATGGCTGTGCAGCCTCTACATTTCCACTTTTGGTGCCAGAAAATCACATATCAACCTGGAATTAATGCAGCAGGTCTGCAATAGCCGGGTGCTAAATAAGGTTATTTGTTAATTGTGCCAAAAGCACGATTTGTTAAGAGTTGAGTCTTTTAAAATATATTTTAAAAGAATTACCTAAAGGAATGACATTTCACTTTCTGAATCTGTTTTTCTGGGAGTGAGACTGCTGTAAAGGAATGGATGTTGCAGTGGAAGGACTCTTTGGGGATTACTGCTTGCCCTTACACCGTGAAGAACTTTAATGTGCTTTAGCTCACACAGTGACTTCATGCTTTTAGCTGAAATCCCCTGGTTACACCACAGCTCACTCACTTGGAGAGAACAGCCATGTTCAAAAGGGGACACTTTTCATTTCCTGGACAGTAAATCTCTTGCTCCTATGTACAGATTTACATGTGGTTTCAGTGGCAATAAAACATGGGAATCCAGCTTTATTTCAGCATGGAGGGTTTCCTGATGGAACATTTTCCATGTGTGCCAGCTCTTCAGTCCATCACGTCCTTTTCTGATAAGAAAGATCTAAGTTCTCTGAAATTCTAGCAGTAGGAATATCTAGAAAATTAAATACTTGCAATAGTCTCTGGATGCTCATTTTGCTTTTCCCTCAACAAATTTAACTGATATCTGGTGTCTATTTATATAACTGTCCTTTGAGACAGCATTCTCTAATTATTTAAATGCATATTTTGTTAACAAGTGATAAACAGAGAATGACTTATTCCAGACAATTTCTGCTAGAGGGCTCTATGGCAAGAATCTCAGATAACTCTAGGAGCAGAAATTAGTACTATAATTTTCAATAATCTTGAATTGTCTTAATCTCAAATGTCTATCCCCATTCCTGTGCCCCTGTACCTAAGCAGAAAATCTTCCTGCAAACAACTCTTTTCCTGTTTCCCTTTATCACATCGAATCATCTTGCAAAATTGCACAATTTCATGCATTTCCCTGCTTTCTCTTTTAGCACTCTGAGATAAAAAAAGTCTTTAAAACAACTAAAATCTTGTTTTGCACAGTGGATGCAGTCAGTGGTGTTGGTACCACGACAAGCAGTAGGAATTCTGTGGGAAATACCAGATTTTACCAGATTTTACCTCTGGTAAGTCCAGATCAGCCCCCAGTGAACACAAGTTATTCAAGTTGCACTGCACAGTGGATGAATCCTTAAACATCGTGTGCAGAACTTGCAGATGAGACACAGCTGCCATGTGAGAACATTCCTGGGAAGCAGCTTTCTCTTTATACTGAACGTGTCAGGATTTGATGCTAATTTTAGTCAAATTTCCCAAATAACTCATTTACCAAACGTGCAGTCAGTTGGTGAGAGCTGTAATCACGGTGATTTTAGTGACATGAAATGTTTAACACCAGTTTATTTCATATCCAGTAGGTAATCCAGAAGACAATTTCTGATTTGTAAGTCTGAAACCAGTTATCCTTGGGAGGCACTGTGGAGAAATCATTATCCTGAAATCATTATTTCTGAGCTGTGGTGGTTCTCTGCATAGGCAGTGAGAACTGTACACAGCTAAAAAATCATTGAACTTCTGAAATGCCTCTGGTAATTGCATAGCAACTACAAAATCAAAAAGAATGCACAAATTCAAGCCCAAACAGAGAAACCAACCTCTAGGAATTGGGGATGTTATTCTTTGGTTCCAGCTCTACCTTTTCTTTCCCACCCTCCCATCACTGATTAGCACACACAACACCAATCCCTTTTCAGGGATTCCCTGGCTCATCCCTCTTTTCCCTTTATTGGAACCAGTGACAAATGCTTGGAGCACAGCACATGCACCACAATCCTACAGAGAATCCTTTCTGGGACATTTAGCAAAGAGAAACAGCTGCAGGTTCTTATGCTGGGCTTTGAGGAAACAAAACTCTCAGTTTTGTGGGGGAGCTGAAGCTGAAGCCCCGAATGAAGAGAATGGGGAAAGTCAGGAATCTCAGACAGCAAAGCACTGGGTCAGGGACCATCCCCTGTTGGTGCTTTCACGGAATCAGAGTCACAGAATCAGTGACTCTCATAAGCTTAGTGAAAAAAAACAAACAACCCAATCTTTGTAAAGCAGATATAAAAACCCACTATGAACCTCAGTTTTGCTACAGTTAGTAGCAGCCATTTCTACTGGATGTGGAAGTTTCTTGTACCATCTTTGGTGTACACTCAGGCTGTCTTTTTCACCAAGTACTTCTACTATCAAAAACAGCAAGCAAAGACTGAACTTGAGTGAAATAATATGAAATTATGAGTAAATAAGAGGACTTAAAATTTACATTTTTGAAATTTGGATTGTTATGAACCATAGGTTTCTTAATTTAAAGGTTATAATAGATAGCTGATCTCCTCAGTAAATCAAAGTTTTGTATCATCATAAATCCTTCAGGACAGTGTTTTGACTACACTGTGTCTATGAATGGCCTCGGTCCATGGGCATGATAAATAATAAGATTAATTATTCACGAGAAGAATCTCTTAAAATTCTACAAGAAATAAAGCACCGAATATTCTACTTCAAATCATTTAAATATATGTATCCAGTCTATGATTTTTCCCAAACCAGGAGGAAATTGCAAGCCCTTGTGTGCTCTAATTTACAAATTGAAGTTCATGCCAAGGAGCAGCAGCCTGTCAGGCAGGATCTGGTGGTGCTGGAGTCTGAGCAGGAACATACACTGAAGTGTCAGCTCAAATAAAAACACAGATCACCTTTTTTCCCCCAATCACTAAACAAAAAAACACCTATAAAGGGCAGCAGTAACAGAGATAGAAGAATATCTTCCCTTAATGGTGCTGTCAGAAAAAGGGAGAAGGCCCTGATTAAAATCTAAATGCCAGGAGCCCAGACATTCTCAGGACATGCAACAATTTGTAACAGCTAGGAGAAAAGAATATTGGAGGAGAAAATAAGTCAGAGCTGTCAGATAAGAGCAGTGAGTTCATGATTCAGCAATGCTTCATTGTTAGCCCAAAGGTCAAGGATGCAAGGGAAGATATTGGAACACTGGGTTGTGGCAAAATGCTAAACACACACTCACAAAGCAATTACAACTCCAAAGCCATAAATTCCAGCAGGATGGCACAGCCCCCTCACATTGCAGTGCCTGTGCTCTGACCAAAGGCAGCAGGCTCTCTCCTTTCCTTTTTCTATTTTTTTCCCCTCCTTTTTTTAGCTAAATCGACTCTGAGAAGCAGCCTGCAGCTTTGGGAGGCATCTGGTGCCCAAATGCCAATTCTCGCTGCATCTCGACGTTTGCACAAGGTGAGCATCTTTTGGAGCTTCTTCCCACCACCGAGAATAGGAAATTATTTCATCATATTCTCTCAGGATTTTGAAACCGTTTCTGAATTATGAAAGGTTAAGTGTCGTATCCTCAAGCAGCAATTTGCAGCTGCAATTTGCTTGGTAAGAATATAACAGTGACAAGTTTGTGCTGCCTCTCTCATAATTAAAACAAAAGGGGAGCAAGATCCTGACATCTTACTTGGCAAATTTGTTGCAACATTATATTTTATCACTCTGATGGAGACCCAATTTTCCTCTTAGTGAATGGAAGAGTGACACTGAATTTCCAGCTGGTTGGTGAGGGCTTTATGCCTCCTACAAGCAGAAGATTGGCACTAGGCCCTGCATTGAATATTTACCTTACAGGTATTATAATGTTTATAAATTAATTCAGAGGCACACAACAAACTGTACTGGCATCTGGTGGCTCTGAACACAGGAGAGTCTAAATTAAAAAAGTAATTGGCCAAGAATCTATTCTTTTATATGTAACTATTTATGACTAAAAAAGAATGAAGCTCATTGTAACTACTTAGAATAAAATCAGGTGACATCCAGATGAGGCATGATCAAAAGTAGAGAAAAATTGTTTTAATTGGGACACAGACTCACTTGAGTAGCCTCAAAACAGTAAAAATAACATGTTTAAAGGGACTTGAGTAATATTTGGTAGCAGAATTTAGCTGCAGGCTGAGATCCCAGAGATAATTATTCATAATGGAGCCCTGGCAAAATTTTTGTGTAATTTTTGCACTTTTTTCCCTAATTTGGAATGCAAGCCCTTTCTTGTGGACAAAATTACTGTCCAGCCTAAGGGTAATGAAGACAAACAGCTCCTCAATTACTATTTGCAAAAAGCTTATCATAGACTTGCTTCTGTTTCAGTACAATGAATAATGAGAATGTCTCCATCATCTGCTGTAATAAAAGTTTAAACAAAACCTCAGTTATTGCCATAATTTTCAATGTATCTCAAGTGAACTGAACATCTGAATTCTGTTCTTATTTCCTGAAAAAGCCACGGCAGAGGGCAGCTTCAAAGAGAAATTGCTGAAATCCCCAATTTTCCAAAGCAAGTAATGAAACCCATATTTTGCACATGTTTACTTAGCAGCTAATAGAGAACAGGCTGTATTTCTAGATTTTTCACTAAAAACAAACAAACCATCCCCTGACCACTGCCACAGCTCAGCTCACACTGGTTTGTGACTGGATACACAAAACTTGACTTTAACCCACATTGCATTTATTTTTCACTGATTTGTTTAAAATGTAATAAAAGCAATTTTACCATAAAATGAGCACTCTGTGTTGGACAATAATGAGTTTTTTCCAAATCTGACTATACCAAGACAGTGCAAGGTTTGCTTTCAAATTTAATTCCAGCTGAATGGGGCAGAGCACAACTAAATCAGGGCCCTGTACAAGGATGAGAGCAAAAGTATTCTAAAGATGCAGATCCTTTCAGGGCTGAGATAAAAAAAACTGTTGTTTACTTTTTGTTTTTTCCTTTTGCAGATCAACTGCTGGACTGTATTTTTTCCAGGCTCAGGCTCTGAATTTCATAAAGGAAAAAACGTGGGTGTCTCATAGCTGTCAAGAGGATAATTTCACTTAGTTTTTGCCACAGATAAATCATCATTCACCACTTAAAATTGCTGTTCCAATGGTGTTACATAATTTTAACCACATCATCATGAATAGCAACACTGCAATTACATTTAAGAACTCACTGAAGTAAACATCTCATTTCTGAAGTGTCAGACAACAGGCAGCATCCTGCAGACTGCAGCTCCACGTTTCAGTAGTAATCAATTCAGCCAACAATAGAGCTGATTGACAGGAAGCTTGATGCTATTAAAAGACAAACAACAAAAACCTGATTTTCTCCGAGTGATAAAAAATGCATGGACTACCTACACTCTCCTTGTGTTCTCCTGCAGGAGAAAATAACAACACAGCTGAAAAACCAAAGCCACCTTTTGGGCCCATCTTTGATTAACCTCCAAGTGTGAACTGTTGCACAAGAGGAAGAACTGGCTAATTCTAATTTCTAGGCTCTGTTTTTTTGTGAGCTGCAGTTTCTGAGTCCAGGATAACCTGCAAAGGAATCTCCACATACAGATCCATGCCATGGCTGCCACAGGTTAATGATTGCTGTGAATTCCAGAGGCTCAGAAGCTGCAATCATCACTGGGGGTGTGAAACTGAGAGAGCAGCAGCAGAAAAACCTCTGGTTGCTCTCAGCAATAGAAATGTTTTTAAAAACACCCCGGTGGTTTGCTGTGCTCCTGGTGCACAAAGGCAAACAGACAAACTGCTCTGCAAACACAGCCAGACCACAGAGTCCCTTCCCAGCTCAGTCCTGGGGTGTTTTTCCCTATTCACACCGAGAAATAAACCAAACAAAATCTGCCAGGGCAGCGTGAGGATCAGCCATAGAGAAACAATTGCAATAACCTGGAACTATTGTCTCCTCCCCTGACCTCAGAGGTTCAGTGCCATTTCTCCATGCAGCAGGAATAACCTGAGCCATTCCATCTTCCTGACATGAGGAATGAGCTTCGATTAAAAGGAGCTAAAAGAAGAAAAGCTGCTAATGTGTTTTATACAGTCACTGATCAGTCCCTGACATGAAATATTTCATTTGCTTTAGGACATTAAGAAGTGTTGTGTACCTAAAAACAACAGCTTGGATGATGGTAAATCTATCATTACATACATCATAAAAACAAGCAGGACATAAATTTGTTTCTGCCCGTTAAAGTCTAATTACCTGTAAAATCATTACTTGGCGCTTTAACAAATTGACACAATCAACTTAATGATCCTTAACATATTAAAATTTGCAATGTGTTTCTGCTTGCTGCCTGTCCAAACCACAGTAAATATTTGCTGGTTCAGGTGACACCACAGCAAGGGTCAGGTCTTAATTTTTTCTGCTAAGTACGAGTAATTGCAATATTGTCACTTGCCATGGTGCCTGGATTATCTCATCAGTCCTACGGCTTGGGATGACAGCAGAGAGAGCTTTGGAGCACTCTGTCTTTAAAATCACATTAAATATTTATGCCTTGTTTCACCTTCTTTCTAGATATTTGGAAAGGCATGCAGGAATCATGTTCAGAATGCGGCCTTCAGATAATCCTGTTTATGGCAGCACACCCAGAGCTTTTTGCCATCACTTTCTTTTAATACCTGAGATATCCACGTTGCAAACCTCGTGTGATGAGCTGCCAGGCTCTGCCCCCGACCGCCCACCTCTAGCTCCATACACTGATTGATTTTCTTTAGCAGTCCAAGAACATGACCAGACATAGTTTATTCTTTCCCACAGACATAAAAGTTTTCTCCTCTGTGAAAATTACAATATCCAGATCCTTGGGAGAAAACCAAACCCCCTCAGAACGTATCCAAGCTGAAAATCTTGTGAGCCAGCATCTGCTACTTTATCTGGGAGATAATAACTTTCTATGGCAGTTGGTTTTAACTCTCAAAAGTCCTATGTTCAAGGCTGGAATATTTTCAGACATAGACTACTTAAAATTAATGAAGTGACTTCAAATAAAGTGTTCTATATCAAAGTCATGAAGAAAGAAACTCATTAGATACAGAAGGAAGGAGAATTTACAGGGGTTCTGGTGCTATTAAGTGCATGTACCATCCCTTCTGATTTCTAAAAACTGTGCAGAGCCTTTAAATAAGCTCTTGAAAAATTAATTTTGATTTTTAGTTACTTTAATGATCCTTTTCCTAATATTTAGAAATTATAACAGAAAATATTTTAAGTTCCTTTTGCTTGTCTCTTTATAGTACTGCCTTAATTTCTCCCCATAGAAGAATTTACTTCTCATTTTCATGACCATCCTATGAATCTTATCTATTTCTAATAGATATTTATATCAAAAGAGATAATTAACCCCAAAATCAAGGGGAGCCACTGAAGATCAAATAATGCTTAATGAAGGCACCGGAGAAACTGAGAAGTCCCTTAACATTAAAAAATAAAACAAAACTGACAATACAGTTCATAATCTTCCAGGGTTTCTGTGATCTCTGTTTAATCATATACAAATGTGAGAAAGACTGTACTACCTCAGATTGAATCATCCTTTTTTTAAAGTTATTTTGAAGCTGTTGCACTACAAAAGTAATCCTCAAATTAGAAAATAAAAAGAAATATTCTGAAAGACTGAGTTTAAGACGGCAATTCTGGTGTTTAATCAATTCTTACACAGACATATTGCCAACAGATCTTCTAATTAAAACATGACAGTATCTTGATCAACAGTCAGAGGCAGAAACATCAATGCAAGAGGGTCATTATGATTGGATTTGTAACCTTCATAATTTTTCATTTCTTCTTTATCCTCTCTATAATAAAAATTACCTAATAAATTACAGAATTTGTTTGAAACAATAAAGCATTTTTATCCTTTTCTTGTCAACGATATTATCCCTGCATCTGTAAGAGCGGAAACCCCTCAGGTAACTCTACAGGTAAGAAAATTGCCCATTTACCAAGTTCATCCTTCAAAGAGCTGCAGGATCTCTTTCTTAAGCTCCAGCTAAACTTCAGCCCCCTGTAAATTCAGGAAGGTTTTTCCCCCTCGATTTCCACAAAGGCCATGCTGTCAGTCAGCTGCAGTTATTAATGACCAGTTTATTAATGACACTTGTTCTCAGCACAGCATTTATACCTCCTAAAGAATAAATAAAGTAAAAAGCTCTTCCCTCCACTTCTCCTCATTATCCTGGCTGCTCGTAGAGGGAACGAGTCTCTGTCAGGAGCTTCTTCACAGTCTGCTGTCTCCTCCATATGGCTGGCAGTTTGTATTGTGTTTTAGGTGATTTGTCACCAAATGGATTTGGAGACAGGGTAGAGAGCTTGTTCCTACAGCTGTACACATTCATCTGAGAATTAGGACAAAATAATTTAAATTCAGTGAGGAGGCTGACATTTCTCTTGGAGCATTCTGCTTTAATCCTATTTGCATTTTCATAAGAAGCCAGCTCCTGCTGAACAGCAAGATGAGGATGGTACAAGATCTCCTAAAGGGCTCTTTTCTGGATCCATTCATGAAGAAACTTCCTCATGGGAAAACCAAAACATTGTAAAGGATTCAAAATGTTCAAAACAAGAATGGAACAAATATGCATGAAATGCTTAATGAAACACTACACTCCATGAAAATGTCAGAAAGGGAAGAAACTTGTCCTTCTTTCCATCTCAACTGTAAAAATCATATTGAAGGTGAATCCCAGGAGTAGAGAAAATTCTCACAGTATTTCTAAACACGCTGGGGAAGAGGAACCTAAGCCTCAGAAGACACAAATATGAGAGTAAAGAGATTTCCTGGCTAGAATTACCTTCTGTTGAGACAAGTTCTATCTTCTTTTATGTACAGACACATCTTAATACAACCATAATAACAAAAGAATCCCTGCTTTACCCTGTTTCCAGCATAAATCCAAACTCCAGCCCTACACCAGCTTCTGTCCCAGCCCAAACCAGCACAAGTCATTAATAATTAACAGAATTACTACTACACAGATTGCAAAACAAAATATCCTCTCCCATTTCTAAGAGGAAGTTCTGCTTGGTGTGTTAAAAGAAGGATCATGAAATTAATTAGAGGCCTTTCCTCCAGATAAGTGCATGTGTCTTGTTAACATTAATGAGAAAAACCTTTTGTAGTGGTGGGAGAAAAATATACCCCATGTGCAATTAGACATGCATGACTCAGACAAAAAAAAAAAATCACCAAAATCCAAAATCTTGCTGCCTCAGTCCAGGTCAGTAGTGGATGCAAGGACCAGGAGTGATAATTTACTCCCCAGCACAATGCAGAGTGGTAAATCTGCTGTCCAAGCTCACAGGTATCCTTCTTGCCATTCCATTTGTACTTTGCTGGAACCAAGAGTTCAGGCCTGCAGGCTTTAAAGCCCATAATAAAGACACTGAATTTCAGAAGTCATGTTGCTTTCTGGCACAGAAGGTCATGAAGAATAAAATCCAGAGAGCTGAGCGTGAACCCACATTACGAGTGGGCCTAAAGCCAGAGGCAGACTGTATTGCCACTTCAATTTTGAGTCAGAAAGGGACAGTTGCTCTCATTTCTGTGCTGACCCATGTTTTCCCCTGGCAATTCAGAGCTAATCTGTTAGATTGATGACTGGGTACTTTCCCTTTTTTTACCTTCAGTTCCCGTTCTGCCCATTGTGTTTGATCTCTCTCCTTCCCCTGTCACTCACTGCCTTTTTTTTCCCCCTCCTATGATTAGATTATTCCTTATGAGCATTAATTCCACAGGATATTAAGGCAGTCATTGCCTAAACACATATCCATAAATCTAAACAGGGGAGATCCTGCCTGCTGCTCTGGAGAAACTGGTCATAGGTACTTGAATTAATAGAAGTAGGAAATTGTCAGTAAATGTGCATTTGAACTGCTTTCATCTAGCTAGGATTTAATATCAGAGATTCAAGAAAAACTTATGGATGAGGAGCTGTGGATGGAACCAGAAGTGGCAGCTTCAGGATGGTCCTGGAAAACATCAACGTGCTAGGAAAAGCATTTCTCTGCAATAACCAATTTTCCTAACATATCAAAGGTTGTAGGATTATTACCAGGGATGAAAGCCACAAAACAACAGCTCTGACCTTCAATAAATCTCAAGTGTGTCCTGCACTGCACTGTAACACATCTTTCAAAAACAGAAATCATATGTAAAAGGGAAAAGAGCTGTGCCATCGTCACAACCACTTTTAATAGTTTGGGAAAACGTGGTAAAGATTGAGAACTATCACTGTGGGTGACCAGGAGGAAATTCACTTGCAGAAATGATAGCAAGGTTGCACATGGGCCTAAGGAAGGAGCAGGGCCCCTGTTCCATAGAAGAGCTTCAGAGCATGCCAGATTTCCAAGTTTCTCTTCGCTGTGACTGCAGTGATTATCATAACCTGCACCCCATCCCCAGAGCTCCATATGTGACATTTCCTACTTTGCATAAATTCACAGGGAGGTTGCAGTTCATATGTTTCCTCACAAATGTCTCAGCGTGGATTTCAGGGATGCAGACTTAGAGAAGCTGGGTTACATGGAGCAACTTTCATATCTGTATTTCATTCACATCAACTACTTTATTTCTTTGACATATATCACGTATCAGGCTTTTGGTCTTGTCACTGAACTTTCATCAGATGCCTTAGGAAAAGCTCTATAAATGGAGTTACACTTCATTTTACACTATCCTTGCTCACTGCTGCAACTGCCCAGTAAAAGAAAAGTTTTATAGTTCTAGAACTGAAGAGAACACTCTGATTTTAAACACGAGTAGAAAAACCAGCAAATATTCTAGAACTGAAGAGAACACTCTGATTTTAAACACGAGTAGAAAAAACAGCAAATAAATATTTTTACTGCTACCGTTGTGAATTAGCTATTACTAATTTTTATTTGTAATCTTTTCCCTATTTTATTCATATATCTTAGGGAAAAAGTATTAACTGGAATCCAAGGTACCAATATTCACTGAAAGTAGTAATGCCATGTATCTATATGAATATGTATGGATGTTATGATCATATCTTGATTCCAAATCTCCATCTGTGTGTGAAATAATGTGTTCTGCCAGGCTGACTGCCCCAGGCTGAGCACAGGAATTCCAAATGCCAAATCTGGAGTGGCAACAAGACCAATGGCACGTTGGCAAAAGCCATATTGCTGAATTCCTCACTGGCAAGGGGCAAACTGACAGTGCTAAGTCATCCCCAGAACTGAAAATTATGTTTGAATTTACATGTTTAGAACTCTATACTCAAAAAAAAAAAAAATCCCAAAAATCTTGTCTCCATTTCAGTAGTTGTCACCATTGTTTTGTGATCTCATTTTCCCAGTGAGAAAGTTGCAATTCCTCTCTTTGTCTGGGTATAGAAAGGTACAAGAGATATCTGCAGCTTTACCACAAATTGTTTTTCAAGAAAATAATTAAAAATTCCCTGCCTCCAGCCTGTCAGATGCACTGTATGTTTCACATTCTACAAAACAGCCACAGATTTTAGAAAAGTCAGTGTGATGCCTTTTCCAAAAGAAATGCCATTTCAGAAAACACTCCTTTAAAATACAGTTATGCATACATTAAGAAAATTATATACTATCAACTTCTTTTTTGATTAAGTGTTCCTTCAGAGGAGAGACTGTATGCAAACCAATTCAGACAATCAGATACAATATTTAACATCACTTCATCAAGAAAAGCAGCCCAAAAGTAATCTTCCTAAGATGATACCACACAAATTACACCAGACTTCCTTTAGAATTTGATTAGGTGAAGAGATAAATCATAATCAGTGCTTGTTATCTCTGTAGTCTATTTTTATTAACAATAACCTTCCCAACGTGAGCAGTAAGGAAGGAATCTGGATTTAAAGTCAGTTATTTTTAATCGAAAGAATATTCTGCCTTTTAAAGCACCATGACTCAAGCAGCTCTCCTATTTCTGTTGGGTTTGGGCTGAGTCATTCCCCCTCAGAGGGCAAATGTTTCATTCTGCAAAGCTCCCAAATGCTGACGATCATCGGGGCGAGATTTATTTTCAGTTTCCCACAAACGAAACCAACTCACTGGATTTGCAAATCCAGATGTTTGGTGTTACTCACAAAGGCTGAAATCCCACTGGATTCCAGTTCAATGGAGTCATGTGGTTGCCTATTATAAAATAGAACAAACAGCAAAGATTTGATTCAGAGCAATTTTCTCATCAAACACTCATAATGAGTGAATAATAATGAAAAACCCAATAAAGACTCCAACTCATTCAGCTGTTAAAATGAGCCAGATTTGAAACACTGGAATCTGCTGAAAGTCTGTCCCTTCTACGAGTGCAGGATTGATATCTACTTAAAAAAGAAAAATCATACTATTAAATTATAAAGAATTACCTAGCTAATCTAAATTTAATTAAGCATACACTCCTGGCACAATATTTTAATATTCAACCCTGTTTATTCCAGTGTAGAGAGATTTTGTTTTAATAAATTGATAGAGATGTCACTTGTCATGGGTTCTGCTAGTCCTTAATTGGAAATAATTTATTATATTTACCAGAAGTTGCAGTTAATAAGGGGAGCACCACCAAATTTCTCACTAATTATAATATTTAAGTAAACCCAGGAGCACAGGGTGATGGGTGGGCTTTTGTTAGTTTTTGGTTTTTTTTCAAAAACTCTTTGTACATTAACATTTTTCTTTAAAATATAAGCTTCTGGAATTGGTTTAAAACATGCAGTGATAAAATATTTGGACAAAGATTCTGCTGTATAACCATCAGGTTTTTCCAGAGTGAGACATAAAAAAAAATAACCTTACTGTCCAGTGTTTCTTCTCCTGGCTATTTTTGCCAGTAATTAGAATTTTCATTTATTTGATAGCCCAACACGCCACGTTCCACATGGAAAATTCTACTGAGGAAATGCCATTATAAAATTCACCAGTTGTACTATTTGGGTAGCTTGTGCCATTTTTTATTTTTTTTAAAGGAACAGCTTTTGGTAACTTGCTCAGATAAATGAAAGGGTTATTTCTCTCTCCAAGGGAAGGAGTTTTAATAACGAGTGTCTGTCCTCAGTTTAGCCCATGGATGTGATTCCTCCTGGCCCTGCCCAGCCACCAGAGGAGCAGCAATTCTTCACAAAGAGGTCAACCAGGCCCAAAAGAGATTTACTGTTCAATGAACAACTTTAAATCTGCCCAATTCATACACTTGTCTTATCACATGGCTGTCTCTTAACTTTAAAAAAATGAAATTAATCAGTTTGCCAAGAGCTGCTGAGTGCAAGCTCAACCTTGACATGGAAAGACACCTGGAGATGAACATCAAGTACAAAACAATTCTTCATTGTTCATCTCAGTCCGTGCCACAAAAAATCACTGAGCAAAGTCGTGATTGGTGAGCAGAGCCATGGGATTGGAACTTAACCACTGAGCAGAGTCAGGTGATTGGAATTTGGTCACTGAGCAGAGCCATGGGATTGAAATTTGGTCACTGAGCAGAGCATGGGATTGAAATTTGGTCACTGAACATTGTCAGGTGATTGAAATTTGGTCACTGAGCAGGGTCAGGTGATTGGAATTTGGTCACTGAGCAGGGTCAGGTGATTGGAATTTGGTCACTGAGCAGGGTCAGGTGATTGGAATTTGGTCACTGAGCAGGGTCAGGTGATTGGAATTTGGTCACTGAGCAGGGTCAGGTGATTGGAATTTGGTCACTGAGTAAACCCTTGTGATTTGAAACTCACCACCACCTCAGCTGGTGGAAGCTCCAACCAACACAATCATTCCCTTGATTCACCTCCATGGCAATTAAATGAAATTCAGTAATTTTTCATTCAGCAGTTCTCCCTTTAATACATTCGCAACATGTTTTTTCACTTATTTATGAATGTAAGTGCATGAATTCAATATCTTGGCAATGTTTTTAATGAAGTCTCCCAAAAAGAATTAGTTGTTGAGATTTAACAGAGAAAATGATCTATGTTAAGCTCCTTTGATAATTGCTGTGTCTAAATTAAAAGTTTAGATTTCTGTCTTGGTTTTGAGAATTACTGGAGTGGTTTATATTGTATTATTGCACTTTTCCGCCTGAATTTAGAAAAGCTGAATGGATTTTTTATTTGTTTCTTGTGTATGCTTCATGATATTATGATTATAGTTAATTTTTAATTTAAATTTGAGAATATAATGTGTTATTCTCATAATAAATTTCCTTCAAGATTAGAGCCCCAAGTTATGCATTTTAGGGTGAAATATTTGCACACAGAGACCGGGTCCAACATACTGGGGTTAGTTATAAGAAAAAAAACCCTGAAAACATACTTCAATAACATTTTGGTTAAGTAAATTAACATAAAGCTATTTAATGGACAGAGCAGCACAACTCAATATCCCTCTTCTGTTCATTTATTTGCTTTTCATTATTACATTTCTGTCTTGAGATGTAATAATGAAAAAGCAAATTTTTGCCTCACTCTGTAGCTTTAATCATGAGTTTGCTACAAATACAGTATATGTGGTAAGCCTGCTGCTGTGAACAAAGATAATCAAAATACACTGTTTTAACTTGTAAAGGTCTGTCTTGGAGCATCTTCTATGAGAAACTGAAAACACACCAAAGAGGTTAAAGCCAACCAACTTTCCCAGCAGAGGGATGCTTAAATTTATCAGGAGACAACAAAGACCCAGCACCTTCTCCCAAACTTAAACCAAAAAGTTGGGAATTTGGTTTATTTCAATAGAAGTGTGATAAATGCAAGAACTTAATCTTTGCTTTAAGGGAAAATATTCTAAAGACCACTACCTGTGGAGCTGCTGGGCCCTCTGTAGATTGGGTGGAGCTAACCTTGAAACACTGATGAGATAAAATTAATGATGCATTTGCTGCTGTAATCCTGGTTCTCCACACTTTCACGCAGGAAAGGCCACGCTCAGTGTTTTTATAAACTCACCAAGAACACGTATGAGCCCAGCAGTGTGTCTGGCTGCAGCAGAAATACAATTATGCAAACGAGATGCGTGTTCCCTGCAGACTGCTAATAGA
Organism: Thryothorus ludovicianus; assembly: GCA_013397245.1. Lineage (NCBI taxonomy): Eukaryota > Metazoa > Chordata > Aves > Passeriformes > Certhiidae > Thryothorus > Thryothorus ludovicianus. The sequence continues at coordinate 152,513 of VZTB01011685.1, read as the reverse complement.
ATGATTGACCTATATACTGTTTAATTTGTTCTCGTGCTTTCTCTTTATTGTCTTCCAGCTGCACCAGAAATTAAAACTTGTTAAACTGCATCGCTCCCCAGTCATATATCAAAGGTGCTTGTGTCACTTTGTGTCAAAAGCAATTAATAGTTTGCATGCTCCTTATCACCAGCAAGACGTGGAGGGTTGGGTGGTTTTTATTTTGTTTGTTTGTTTTTTTAAAAACAAAGCAGCGCCTCTATAGACCCTGCGTGTTGGAAATATGGGAAAAGATCCCAATTTATAGTTAATAATAATAATAAAGTTGTTTTTAGAAATAGGAATGGGTAATGAGCTAAAAAGAAGAATTTTTTTAAAAAAACAAAGTAGGGAAATTGCAAGGATTTCACTGGAAAAAGTTGTTTTTACTTAAGAGTTATCTAAATATTCTCTGTTAATGTATTGGGTTGCTTTATCTATTCAGCATATCAAAGTTCAAGCAGGGCAAGAAAAAATTGTCAATGGTTGTCAGTGGGCTGTTGGTGATGGCATCACCATTTGCAGACAAGGCTTATTTTGCAATAATTAAATTGGCAATTTCTTAAATCCAATTTTTTTACAGTTGATTTCAATAAATGTTTGCAAAGAGGTAAAATCTAAGTGTTAAATGAGATATTAAATGACACACATTTAACTCAAGTTTCTAGTTAGAAAATGGACTTGCTTAGCATTAAATATCAAATTTTAGATTAAAGTGACCAGAACAACTTAAGTCTGCCAAGATAAGTTTAAGATGACAATGTAAGCAGAAAAAAATATTACTTCTTTGACTTCATCATTGCTCATGTATATCAGCCATATTTAGGACCACATCCCTCTCAAGGGATCTCAAAACACGTTCAGCCCTTTAGAATCCAAAAAAATCTCTTCAGAAGTCTTGTGAATTACACCTGTCTTTGGAGGAAGAGCAGAAACTAAAGCAGCCAAGGGGGTGCAGAATTCTCTGTAGTTTGAGGAGCTACAACAGGCACCCAAATTAATTTTCAAGTGGTGTTTGCACTTTGATATTTTAAATCTGCTGTCACTGGCCTTGGAGCCCAAGATCGATTGTCAGCTCCTGGCCCACACTGCATGGGATTAGCTGCATTTTTTAACCAGCTTTGTTTTTTGTGTGCTTGTTTATAGCAAATATGCTTTTTCTAAGCTGTAAATATTTGATGGGGAGCAAAGCAAGGAGTGAAAAGGACGTGCAAACACTGACCCTGAGCTGCAGCACCCAGCAGACGTCAGAGGATGGAGGAGCAGGGCAGCAGCACAGGCTGGAGCGTGGCTTGGGTTTGTCTGGGCTGGTTTTGGGGGATCCAGGGGTGGCTTCTGAGAGAAGCTGCCAGGAGCCTTCCCTGTGGCTGATGGGATTCAGGTCAGCCAGCTCCCAGACCCCACGGAGACTCAGCCTGGAGCAGTTTGGGAAGGACTGCAGCCCTTGGGAAGGACTCGGGTTGGAAATGTTTGTGGAGAAGGCTGAACCCCTGTCTAGAGCAAAGCCATCAACAGTTCTAACACAGGAGAGGGTTGATAGAGGGATGGATTTCCACTTATCCTGAAATTAACGAACTGCAGCAGGTCTACAAAAAAAGGCAAGAACAGGTAAATGAGATACAACTTCAGAGGGCAGTGACAAATATCCCTAGGGCTACCTTAGAGTATGAACCTTAGGGACTTGAGGGAGAACTCAGTGTCCCAGCCTGGGCAGCAGAGAGAGGAACTCTCTGCAGGGCACTGACAGCAATTTATCCTCTGGAAAATTCTCAGCTGAAGCCTCCCACTGAGCTGTGACATTTAATACTCTCATATGTATTGAAAAACCTTCTTGATACACATTCCCAGCTCAGAGTAAGCAGTCAGATCGGGAGAGAAGAATTTCAGATATTGAAATTGTAAATGGAGATAACAGTTGAAAATGTCAGCTGTATCTGAAAGGAAAATCATTTGACAAGATAGATTCATTAACTCTTCATTCTTCTTTGATAAAATGATTTCCCGTTGTGTTTTTCAGACATTCACACCTCTCAAATACTGGAACTCATTAAGGTTGTTGGTTTTGTTTTTTAATCTCTCCCCAAGAAGACAACACTGACAGCAAAGCAGCTACAGTTACAGCAGCCTGAGACACCTGGAAAAAAAGTGTGTTCCCAGATTCTGAACAGGTCAGTGACATGAAAGCCTGCTAAGAGAAGGAAACTGCAGGCATTGCTGTGAGTGGATTCTACGTGGAGAGACCTGGCACAGAGATTTCAGCCCTGCTGTGAGTGAAGCACAAGTGGAAATTCCTATTTAAGCACCTGAAGAAAACAGAATTGGGAGCTCCAGGAGCAGTTATGAGGGACCTGCCCCCAGGACAGAGCTCAGGAATAACTCTGGAGGTGTTTCCGTGTTTCTGACACCACCTCCAGCATGGGAGGTGCAGGAGAATGCCAAAACCAGGAAAGCAGGTGACAGAGGAACCCTCTGTGAGCCAGGGGAATCCAAACCCAGCCTGCCTGAGGATTGCTGAAAGCTGAATTCCAACGGGATATGAATGAGCTGGCCAGCTGCTGCCAGCAAAGAGGGGATGGAAACTCAGAACTTGCCAGCTGGTGTCCCTTGTCCCCTGGGCTCTGAACACATTTTCCTCAATGAACTTGCCCTGGTACAGGGCATGGAGTGGGTAAAATCAACACACCCAAAGATTTTTGCATAAAAAGATGAACTTTCTTTTCATAGGATCATGCATTCTATTTATTACAGTCATTTCCCTGCAGAAAAGTTCAAAATATGTTTTGTTTTTTTCCTGTATTTTCTCACCTCCTAAGCTCACCATAGGCATTGAGAATTATTAGTGGCCATGCTTCTAAAAAGTGAAATTTAGGCCGAATAATTATGTTTATTGTCTGCAAAGTCATATTGTGTAGCTACACAATTATCTCAATTGTCAGTGGAATTCAGGCCATACTGTCTGTTACAGTGTAGATCTTCTAAATCTCACATGATTTATGCAACTCATACTAAAAGTTTTGAATATTCATAACAATCCTCGCAATCTGTGGGCAAAATACACCCATAATAATTCACAAATCATTTAAAATAATTAGTACGTTGGAGGGTTTTCCTTCTGTGATCAATAATTGAACAGTTAAAGGGGTAAAAATCTGTCAAGTGAATTATTCATGCTAAATCTCACCCACTGCAAGAAAAAACTTCAAAGAACACGGCCCCATTCTGCTCCCTGAGACAAGGGGCAGGGGATTGCCAGGGCTGCAGATCCCTGGAGGAAAGTTCAGAATTTGGTTGGAATCATGAGAGAGCTAAAATATGGAGAGCTTAGCACAGGTCAGGTAATCCAGAGTTAAACAGGAACTTCATCAATAACCTGGATTGGATGGCCCAGTGCCAATATTCTGCATTTCCACGTGAGGAATCAAATCAGAGCCAAATTTAAAGATCCCAGGGGCAGACACGGGGAATTCTGCCCAGCCACTCCCCTCAAGCTTTTCTGGGTCATATTTGCAATATAAAGTGTGAAGGCTCCAGACAACAGAACTAAGGCTATTTTCATTAGCAAATAACCCCTCTGTCTTTTTTTCAAAGTATCTTTGTGCTACAGAGATGTAACAGAGGTTTTGAATCATTGTTTTTAAAGCAATTAACTAGTTTATGGTTATTTTGTTTTCCCATTCCAAGCGCTATTAATTGTCATTAGCTACTGATTAGATAAAGAGTACAGAAGTCTGGAATCCTGTGCTGAGGGTTCCAGACATGTTTTTTTTTTAAACTTGAAAATAGTTGCAAATGTCATTTATTAACATAAAATTACATTTCAAAATTACGTTATTAATAGAAAAATAGCTTGCCAATGAAGATTAATAGAATACCATTAGAAGAAATGGATTTTCTAGCTTTATTAAATCAGTCTCCTAGGAACAAATTGTGTTAGGAGACGATAATCTCACTGAATATTCCTATGCATATGTTGAAGATTATTTTTTATTAGCTCAATATATTGAGGCTTCAGTAATGTGCAAGAATTAGTATCCTGATTTCTTATCACAAGTGGTACAGAGCACCAGGGCAGTGCTCTGCTAAGGAATATCTTATTCATGGTTTGAAGAAGAAGAAAGACGATTACTATTTCTAAAATGCTAAATTCATTTTAGAAGAGAAAGAACACAGACAGGAAGCAGAAATGAAAAATATGTGAGGCCTGTATGGTATGGCACAGGGTGTAAATAAATCACTACACCTCTGAAAGCAGAGAAGTTTCCCCTCCCCTGACCTCCATCCAGTCACTCTGAGGAGGAGATAGAGGGAAATGATGGATCTCTCCTCATCCTTACTATTTTCCATTTCACAGTCTGGAACGAAAAGATGAAAATCTCATGTGATGAGATTTTAATGTCATGAAATATGAAAGACAGTTAAGTCAGGAATCCTGATCTGCAGGGCGTACCTGAAAACTCCACAGGTTTTCTCCAAAGCTCACTGTAATAGAAGATTTTGAAATGCTTGTACATAATTTGTACCTCATTTCTGTTTTGCAGGAAATAGAGCTTGCTCTTAGTTTAATAAATTCACTTACAGGCTAAAAGGAAGCACCAGGAGCAGAAGGTTTAAAGGGCATTGGGAATAGCTGCTTACAACAATACAGCTAAAATAAAACCTCTGTGAGGTGCTGAAATGCAGACTCCTTGCTCAGGGCTTAACCAATACTTTAGAGTTGGCATCTGTGACAGATTGGTTCTGGATTATTAGTCAGACTTCAGGCTATTGTTGAGGCATCAATCTCTCATTCCATGGCATCTGCTCATTCACTAACCTGTGCAGCTTTGTGTCAGAAAGTCAATTTTTGTCCAAGGATTTGATAGATGTTAATGTGATTGTTTCAGCCTCCGTCCTTTTGTTCTAGTGATGATGGCTCAAGCTTTACTCTGCAGAATCTTTTAAAACTGAAGCTTGATTGGATAATAAGGCACAAGTTTGGAGTTCATCTCCCCCTCTCTTCTGCCAAAGAACAGATTTCTCTGCTCAAGATACAATTCAGCGACCAAAACCCAAAGAAACCGAGTGCAATTTCTGCTGTGCCAAGCTGGAACGTTGTTGGTGGATGTTGCTTTGGATGAGAGTGGGGCTGATGGATCCCACCTCGATGTCTCTGTGACTCAGGACACTGCTTCTGCATCTGGATTGACTTTATTTGATTCAATATTGCACTGTCTTTACTTGCACTTTCACAGTAAGAGGGATAATACAAGTTTTGGAAATGTTTTACTTCAAATGGGATGGATTTTACAAGCTTATAGTTACCCTACCTATATGAACGTGGTTTAAAAGGAGAAATAATGATACGTTTCCCAATCTTTTCCACTATCACCCAGAGAATTAATTTCTAGTTTTAGCTATAAATACCAGTTGAGAGATATTTGATTAAATGACAAACCAAGCATTAATGAGTTTTCATTACTGTATCAGATGAATTGTATATTAACAGAAGATTCTTTGTGGTACCTCATCACCTTTACAAAAACACAGTCTCTGTCCCAGTTATTTCTTAAAGCAGCACTGTAAGTGATAACTAATTTTAATGCTCATATTCAGCACTGTGGAATCAAAATCAAAAATACTTAGTGGAAAAATAAACCTCATGTGAAAATTAGATTTGTAGTTGGACAAATTATGAATCCGGTGGAATTCTTTTTTATAAAAGTGAAGAACTCATCTTTAGATTTTTTAGGAGAGGAGACCTATTTCATACAAAGCAATTCTCGCTGCAAAGCTGTAACACACAGAATTATTTTAGTTTCCAAAAGGTCTCAAAGAGGGTGAAGTGGAACGTGTGGCACAAACTGCAGTTCCCTGATAAAATTGATATCTGTGGGGTGCTGTGGTCCCCCTAATTAGCATTTCTGCTCTTACATATCTGTCAAACACAGGATGGACCAACAAAACCTAATTAGCTGCTTCAACTCATTTCTGTGCCACGTTTAATCTTGAGCTTGTCACATTTAAATTTCTCTAAACCTTAATAATATTCAAGCTCATGCACTCGTGTTAAAGGCAACATGTGTTTGAGCCATAATGGATGGCTGGTGGGGAAGGATTCATTATGACTCAGACAACTTTTTTTGTTTTATTTATCCAGGTCAGTCATTTATCTTTTCTATAAGATTTATGAAGTTGTTTTACTCAAACCAGTGGAAAACTAAAATCTAATAACTTCTTTTGTGTTTCCTATGTTGCTAATTCAGCCACATTCTTGATCACCAATGCCATGATTTTAATATTTGCCTGAAAAGAAGTGCTTAATACAAATATTTCATTTGTATTTCACATTAAGCATAGAGACTAGCTTAATTGCATTAAAAGACTAAAGTATCTGGGAAAAAATTTACTGGACTTTCCCAACGTTTTTATAAATATTTTTCAAGGAAATTCTAGACGTGAAGCTGCTTTAGTTGTCAATATCAGGAGGTAAAAACTCTCTGCAATAAAGAGATATTAAGAATTGCCATAATTTAACATTTGCATCTTTGATTTCCCATTCTGAAAAGCAGCTGCAGATGTTTGCTGCTCTGAGATGCGCTCCCAGTCCATTTTAAGCGTTGATATTTTAATAAACGTTATTAAAAAACCATGTTATTAAGAAGCAATGGAAAGTCAGAGCAGAAATAGAGCAGTGGTTACTCCATAACACTTGCATTAAAGTCTTATGCATAAAGTGGATGTAGGAATTCTTGGAGGGGACTTGAGCGATTAATTTTCAATTATTTTAATTATTTTGTCTAACAAAGCTGGATGCAGAGAACAGGCAAGGAAGGCCTTCAGAGAGCTTTTTGTAGAAAACTGATAGAAAACAGAGCTGCACCCCAGAGGGTGACAAAAGAATCAGACCTGGGCACCTTCAGGGGCTTGGACCAGACTCTGGGAAGGATTTTTACAGGTCACTGTAAAGAATTTAGGTCATTTTTCCCATCACTGATGTTTCCAGCTGATTTTGAGCAGCTGAGCCTTGGAGCTCGAGCCACAGAGATGCCAGGCTGGGGCACAGGAGATGCAGCCACGCTCCCAAGGCTCGTCCTGGCAAGAAGCAGAGCTAACAGAACATAAAAAGGCCATTTCCTGATTCTCTAGACAGCTCCTAAATAAATATGTGCCTGCAAAATTTTCAAGTTCCAAAAACACAAATACCATTAATGCCTTGTGGGGATTGTGCCAACAGAAATAAATTTTAGACAAGTACTTTGTATATTCACCAACCCTACACCCCCCCCATCATCTGTCACATAAAAACATTAAAAGACATAAGAGGTTATCAAGAAAGAGAATTTTTTCTCCTTTTCTGATGAGGTAATAATATTGTACATCATTTTGGATGAGGATATTTACAGGATGGATGGATGCCCTGCACAGGGCATGTATAAAAAAAGTTTGAAAAGGGGTGATTAAAACAGAGCAGTGTTGCACTAATTGAAATCAATCATTAGGTATTTTTGCCTTAATGAAATTAGTTCACTCTACTTCAGGATGTTAAAGGGAAGAAAAAATATTGTGATATTCAAAGTTAGGCAAGGAGTATGTACTCAGAGGAGAAATGCCTGCAATAAGATCTCCAGTAAGTTCAGAATTCACATTCAAAATGAAAAATCAGAGAATATATCTATTTTGGCATGCCATAATTAGTGACTCTTTGGTATCGATAGCAAGGTTGGGTTTTTTCATGTTTCATAAATCTTTTTAAATAAGAAAGATAAGGTGACAGTTAAAATACTTTTTCTTCTTCAGTTCTCTCAGATCTGAATGAAAATTAGCCAAAAAAAGGTCACTGTTAATCCTCTAAATCTTAGCCTAAATTTTCCCGATACATCTAAATATTGTGATTTTGAACAACAATAATTTACACTCAGTGTTATTGACATGCATGTTGTGACAGAAGCCTAATTTTTGATTTAGACACTGCTAAGCTAAACAGGAACACTCCTCCATGTCATGTTGAGTACTTAATTTTTTCCCCTCTATTTTTCATTATCTACCCTGATTAAAGAGGTCGATTCCTATTCTAAAAACGATGTACAGAGAATAAATTAATAATTTGCTGTGTCAATGCAATTCTTTTTAAGTGACAAGCAGCAAGTCCTTTCACACTGCTTTGCTGTCCAGATGATAGTCCCCAATTTATTCAGGTTATCACATTTTCTAAGCTGTTACCCCTCTGGCAGCTATCACTCTCCATCAGAATCAAAGGCCTAAACCAATACCTGATTATTCTAGATATTTAGGCAGCTGTCCTGTTGATGTGATTTCAAATGAGATTTATTCCTTCTAACAGAAAACCCAGTGTTGATTCACTCAGCTTCATGGTCCTGTAATCAGCAGGAAGTAGCTGTCAGGTAGTCTCCATTTTATTTAAACTGCATTGGCTAGCTCAGCTTATGCTTTTCTTCACTAAATATAATGAAAATATGGAGTGAATAGCTTTGCTCGATGATTGCCCCATTTAAATGCTTTGGGGTTGGTTAGCAGACGACCTAAAGTAAAATTCTGAATAAAGTCTGTACTAAATATATCAAGACACTTCTCCAGTTTGGCTTTAAGGTTGGAATGAGGACTGTTTAAAATTGTGACTAAAATAGAACAGAAAGTGATTGAAACATTTATTGTGCCCGATGCTGTCAAGTCCCCTCCTTTAAGTAAGGAACAGGACATGTAGCAGTCATAATGTTTTCCTTTAATTTTTTGCATTTAAATCCATTCACACATCTGGCTTGTGCCAGTTGCCACAGAGCCACGGAATTTGGTTTGGAAGGGACCTTAAACACCCCCCAGTTTCCAGCCCCCAGTTAAACTATCCAGCCTGAAAACCTTGATGCACAAAGCCATTATCTGCTCTATTTAGGGCAGAAAAAAGCCATAAAATCCTCCCTTTCCCTCTTGTATTCTAATGCACATGCTATTCTATTTTTGTGGCAATTTTAGTCCCTCTTGTACAGGGAGCTCACACCCACTGAGGCTGAGCTGGATGTTCAGCTGGCTCCATCCATAAAAATGTAACCAAGAAAGCATTGCAATGATGTCCCAAGATTTGTGCTTATGGTTCATGTAGCTGCTCCAAGGAGAAGGCAAGATGTAAAAAATGAGAGAAAGAAGCAAACCAGGGTACTGAAATTGTGTCTGGTTTCTTTGGGCCCAGACTTTACCAGTTCCCTGTCTTAAATCTCATATTTAGTGCACTGCCCCTCTAAACCTGCGTAAATTAGATATTCTTCCTTAAATGACTCAAGTAGCACAAACCCAACTGGAAGGGTTGGGATGGTCACTGATCACTGGAAGAGTTGTGACGGTCACTGGAAGGGCTGGGACGACCACTGGAAGGGCTGGAGTGGGCACTGGAAGGGCTGGAGTGGGCACTGGAAGGGCTGGAGTGGGCACTGGAAGGGCTGGGATTGTCACTGGAAGGGCTGGGACTGTCACTGGAAGGGCTGGGACAGCCACTGGTAACTGGAAGAGTTGTGACGGCCACTGGAAGGGCTGGGACGGCCACTGGAAGGGCTGGGACGGCCACTGGAAGGGCTGGGACGGCCACTGGAAGGGCTGGGACGGCCACTGGAAGGGCTGGGACGGCCACTGGAAGGGCTGGGACGNGGTCACTGGAAGGGCTGGGATGGCCACTGAAAGGGTTGGGAGGGTCACTGGTCACCGGAAGGGCTGGAATGGGCACTGGAAGAGTTGGGACGGTCACTGGAAGGGCTGGGACAGTCACTGGTCACTGGAAGAGATGGGACAGTCACTGGAAGAACTGGGACGGTCACTGGAAGAACTGGGACAGTCACTGGAAGAACTGGAAGAGTTGTGACAGCCACTGTAAGGACTGGGATGGCCACTGGTCACTGGAAGAACTGGAAGAGTTGTGACAGCCACTGAAAGGGCTGGGACGTCATTGGTCCCTGGAAGGGGTGGGGTGGTCACTGGAAGAGTTCTGATGGTCACTGGTCACTGGAAGGGCTGGGACGGTCACTGGTCACTGGAAGAGTTGTGATAGCCATTGGAAGGGCCGGGACGTCACTGGTTCCTGGAAGGGGTGGGGTGGTCACTGGAAGAGTTCTGATGGTCACTGGAAGGGCCGGGATGGCCACTGGATGCCATTTCCTCATCCCTCCCTCCCTGAGCAGGGCGCTGCCGACACTGAGCCCCCTCCCAAACCCCAGCTCTGGGGGCCGTGGCCATTTTGCCTCTCCCGTTCTTTCCTCCGACCTGCCCAGGCCAGGGCCACCAAGAGCACAGAGCTCAGGGAATCTGCACCTCAACGTTCCCGGCCCACGGTCAGGCTGCTGAAACTGCCACAAAAACAGAACTGCATGTGCGTTGGAACCCACCATGCTTCTTGGACAATTTCATCGTAATTTGTCATTCATTCTGAGATATTCATTTGTCTAAAAGCAATTAAAGCTTAATTGCTGCATAACCTGAATAATTTAGAAATGCAAATTAGGATTGCAGGCAAGCAAGTATGTGTTCATTAATTTCTTTGTTATCACCATCTGTTTAATTAAAAAAATGAGTTTTACTGAATGACAGCTTGCTAACTGTATAAACGTTTTCCTTAATTGAAAATGTCTTTTGCAATTGAGGTCAGCATCTGACAAAAATTGTTTGAGCTTTTTCAAAAAACATTTTCTCTAAACAAATTGTTGTATTTTTAAATTCGCATTAAAAAACACTGCCAACATATGCAGTGCAATTCAAGTGACATCTTCACTTCTTAATGCACTGCCATAATTTTAGAAAAAAAAAAATCAGTGCTTTGGAAAAGCGATGGTTATTACATGAAAGGTATATGCAATTTATCATCTTTATTATAGATGATTTTGAAAACTTCATAAAATCCAGACTCACAATATGAATATCTCTGGCAAAAAAAAAAAAAAGAAAGAAAATAATCTGAAGAAAAGAAGGAAGGACTGTTTCCAAAGATGGGTCATACGATATGATGCAGTCTTTTTGTTGGGCACATAAAGTAGTTTTTCAAGTACCATCTTTATAAAGAAGTTAGTTCTTTAACATACAACTCTTCATGACTAATATTTATCAAACTCCTTTTATTCCACCTGGTTTTGCTCCCAATACCTTCACTCATCCGTAGCAGGGTGGGCAGGCCCTGGCACAGGGTTCCCATAGAGGCTGTGGCTGCCCCTGGATCCCTGGCAGTGCCCAAGGCCAGGCTGGATGGGGTTGGAGCAGCCTGGGACAGTGGGAATGACCCTGCCCAGGGCAGGGAGGGGGACTGGATGAGCTTTAAGGTCCCTTCCAACCCAAACCCTTCAGTAATTCTATGATTTATATATTCAGGAAAAAAAAGGAAAATCATTTGTACCACATGAATTCATGTTTTAACGTCCCAGGTGTGCTGGGTCTTTATCTTGGGTTGGTCTAAACAGACAGAACTGGGGGCCTGAGGACAGAGCTCTAAATAAACAATGCCTGCAAGCCCCCTGTGTGTAAAACCAAGATTTAAACCACCAGTGCCAAACTTCCTGTGAGATCAGTAAATTCATTATCTGGGACTGAAATCTGGAGAGTGCAGAGGGGCAATGTTAAACTCCTGTATTACAGACTCATCTATTATTCACCTTGTGTGGTTTACACAATTAATTATATTACTTTGCTGTAATTTAAGTTACACTTGGCTTTTACTGTCCCCTACTGCAGTTAATAGAAACTTTTTATTATGGCTTCTGCATCAGCACCAACATATTTACAGAGGGCCCAAAAAGGCTTTTCTGCACTGAAGGAAACAGTGGTGATAAAGGTGACAAAACTTTGGTGATTTGCACTGAAAAAAAAATCCCCAAGAATGCACTTTCTCTCATGCTACTCTTTGCTGTATCCCCTTTGGCAGTAAATTACTGGGCTAACTGGGAGAGCTATGCATTGCGCTAAAATGGTCCATTACTAGACTTTGAAAAAAAAAAAGAAAATAACTTTCAAGGTCATGGTTGTTCCCCCAAACAGTTAAAAAAGTGACCTGCCCACTGTGGGTGGGTGCCAGCACAAACACAAAGTCAGGGGACACTGCAAGGCTCAGCCTCATGACTTGGTCAAAGTGTCCTCCATTAAATGGTCTTTTCTAAGAGTGGCATAAACATTATCTGATATTTTCAGGCTCTTCCTGAATGTGGGAGCAAACATTGTGATTATCACTGAAGGCTTTGGGTGACACACAAAGGTTGAACATTTTTGTGACAGAAGAATCCAACAGGATCTCATGAGGAATCCCAAATTTGGATCTGTTTGGAGGCAAACTTTGTGTGACTCGGGTGTTGATGGTTATGGTGGGCAGATGCAGAGCTTTGTGAAACAGGAAAATTCCTTATGAACCAAAGGAACCCTGGTAAATCACTGCAAGCCATTTTCATTTTGATCTGGAGCCACTCTAAAGTGAGCATGGATATTTATGTGTTTTCATGGAATTACAGTGAAACTACGTGGGAGATTTGGCAGGTAACACAACACAAACACTTGTGGAAGTACAGAAGGGTGAAAAATTATGGAGAAAAGAAACAAAGAATCCCTCTGAATGTAAAAATATAAAACCCCGGGGAAGCAAAATCAAGCCACAAGTTATCAGCATGGATCTGTCCAAGTTGCACAGTCCCAGTGTTCTCTGTTAATTTCTAAATACCATATTTTTATGCATCGAAGGATCATTTTGGCTGGATGTTTTTTCTCCTTTCACTAGATGGCAATATTGTATTATATTCCAGCACATAAGTCATGTTTAAAGAAACAAGGCACAAAGACAGCCAAGTAAACTGTACCAGTGCATTAAAGAAATTAAGGGATAATTAAATTTACTTCAATAGCTTGTATTTCCACAGCCTCTCTCAGTAAGAATACCACTCAGGTTTTCTCTTTGATAAGCCACGGGCCACTTCCTTGGTGGTACAGTGAGATTCAGCACTTTTTCCCCTAAATGATCTCAACCCTCCCTCTGCAGTTGGGTTGAGAGGGATTGCCAATTCCTGTTTCTACACACAATAACTAAAGGGAAACCATAGACTAAGAGCAAACACACTTAATCTCATTATTCAAAGTCATTAGCGTGGTTTCCTCATTACTCCTGTGTAAATGTGGTGGAATTGTTTGGGATCTCTGCTTTGTGACCTTTCCAGTCCTTATAGCTCACCGAAGTTTCCCTTCCCTCAACAAGAAGTCACATGGAATTAATTCTCTTGAGCCTCAGATTAAAGATGTGTTTGTTTCCACTCTTTTCCTGTATCTTTACAGCAAGAACCAAGTGAAGCAGGAAACATTAGATGAAGCAGAAGACTGATTTATTGGTTAAAGGGAAGGAAAATGCATTACAGAAGAAGAATGAGAAAGTTGCAGTGACAGAACCTGCGTCTGAGGTGTGTTCTAAACATTAATTGGACCAGGAAACAGAACCTCAGTCAAGCCTGCATGCTCAGGTCATTAAGCAAAAGATTTATTTGTAGCTTTTTCCAGATTCACTAGCTGTGTAACCTCGACAGGAATGATTGAGAGAGTTTGATTTCAGGTGACTGAACACCCATTTGCTTCGGGCATGTTTCTGGTTGGTAGGAAATAAGGTATTTAAGATTCAGCTTTCGAGAGCTGGCAAGAACTAGTGCTAGTGCACACAACCTGCAGAGTCTGGAGAAATTGTTTTAATGATGAAAGGTGATTAGGAGCCAGTCCTGATGGCAGCAGCCTCATTTTTCTTCCACAAAGCTACTCTCTTCCCCTGGTAAACTTTTATATGGTGGCAAATCAAAGCAGTCTGAGAAACAGTTCCCTGCCTCCTGGTCCTCTTGCTATCAAAAGGGCTTGAAAACTCTCTTTGACTTTGAAAAAGTCATCTGATGTGATCAGGACAGGTTTGACTCTGGTACTGCAGCATTTACTGTTTACCAGTGCTTGACGAGGAGGGGAGCACTTGAGAAAAGCCCCCCCAGACACGGGGCACCCTGCACAGATATCCAGGCAGAATTCCAGGAGACATCCAAGAATTTTCAGTCCAGCCCTGCCTTACTAATGACTACACGTGTAACAGCTGTAAAGCAAGGCAATAATCCTCATATCAGAGCTTATTAGAAGCTATTCATTGCCTGACTCAACTCAGAGATCATTATATCATCTAAAAGAAATGACAATTTCAGATGTGGATCTCTAAGTGGCCCACTCTAGATGCATATCCCTGGAAACATTCTGTTGATACAACAGAATGCATTTCAAATCTTTTGTTGACCTTCCCTACTGTTTAAGTCTTTACTTAGATCCTTGCTGCCTTCAAGATATTCACTCTAATTAATTTTAAAATTGTGTTTTACAAGCTAGAGATTTTTTTTTTCTATTTGAATTTATGTCTGCATTTGGCTTTAGAGTTTCTTCCCCCCTTGCTCCCTGTTACATCAGGTGTAATCAAAGACATTGGCTCTGCCTACAAACTTTGTCCTACAAAATTCTCTTTGTATCAGCAAAATATCACTGATACCTTTCCCTGGAAAGTGATGTAGTGAAAATTCATGAAAACAGAAAGGAACTAGATTAGGTATATTCTGTTATTGCCTTATGCAATAACATCATCCATTTGGCCACAGACTAACACAAAGGTAATTGGATTTTGGCTCTCACTAATTCCAGTGAAAAGCTGTAGAACTTCACTACTAATCAATTAGAAACCTCTTTTGGCTTCTAGTGAGATTTTGTACATTTACAATCCACTTATTTTTCTCATTTCATCAGGAACATTTATTCTGAGCTTCTGCAGTACCCAGGACAAGCAGTCATATCTTCCATGGCTAAAGAAATTGTTTTTCTAGGCTGTTTTCATCAAATTGCTGCATTCCATTTTATGTGTGTTCCAGTTAGCACCCATCTGTACTGAGCAGTTATAAACTGTTCAAGGGTCTCTTTGCACATTGCTTTAATGAAATAAACTCTTGGAAGAAATAATTAACTTTCCTGAAAGGAATAATTTAACAATATGGTTTCATATCCCCATAATACGCTGTAGAAACAATGTAGAAATAAAGATTTTTAGGAACTACTTGTCTGGCACAGCAATCTTGGCATATTATTCACTACTGGATTATGCCTTTGTGACAAGCACCCAAAAAATGAGATAGCAAATAATTGTCCTATTCAAGAAATAGTTCAATGCCCACGTTCCAGTTCAGGGTTCTAATGCACCATCACAGCTTCAGTCATGTGGGGTTATTTCGTTCTAACACCTTTTTCTTCTCACTACTCCCTATTTTCTTATGGGGGGTAAAGAGAAAGGAAAAGCCTCATGAATTCAAAGGCTAAGGGTAAGCTTTGCTCTTTCAGAGAGGTTAGAAGAAGGTGAGGTTAAGGAGTAAACTTAATGGATCATTTTTAGTATTCTATTTGAATAAAATTTAAATTAAAGAAGATGTATACCACAGTATTTCTGAACTGCAAGATGCAGGACACTATTGAACTCCTCCCTTGCTTATTAAATTGGTAATAGAATAACAAAGGGACAAATGCATCCTCATTTAAACCCATATTTAGTATGCAAATCACTAACAAGGAGGGTTTGCAATATCTCTGATGCAAATTATGTATAAACTTGCAGGGTGAAGTAATAAGTGAAAAAATTATTTGGGCTTTGAGCACTTTACAGCCTTTTATACCAAACTTCAACACGGGATTTATTACAGAGGTAAAACATCATTTTTACCCCTTTGAGTGTTTTTGGTGAATACTGGAAATTCATATCAAACATTCCCACAGCAAATACTGTGTCAGCTAGGATTATTCTATTTACAAACACAAACAGGGATGGGACATGACTCGAGCTGGTTATTTTTCAGAAGTTTCATGACATGACTGAGACAATGGGAAGATGACAACAGCCCATGTCCAGAGCAGCAGATACTGAGTTCTGTGTTTTTAAAACTTTAAAACTGTGTCTTTAAAACTTTTCCAGCCAATAGCAGAAAGCAAAAACCTCCTGAGAGCAGCTTTAACCAGTCACTATAATTACACCTGCTTAAAACAATGCTCAATTGAGAGCCTTCAAACACAATGCACAGAGCTCCATTATTAAGCTTAGACCTTTTTAATATCTTGCTAGATATATTTTTCTGCTGTCCTAAAGTTGGCATGAGCTACATTCAAGACACTTCTTATTGTTTTGTGTCCTCTCTCACTATCTCATTTAACTCTTATTTTCAGAACCAACATCTGCAGCATAACTCTAAATTTTCTCTGTTTCTGAGGCCTGTTTCCACAGCTGTTCCAAAAACCCTTTTACTTTTCATGGTTCTCACAAATCCAGGTGGTGAATGGGCATTCTGGCTGGGATATACACCAAGGCAGTGCTGCAGAACTGCAGCAGCCCCGTTATTCCACAGTCCTGGCCGGTGGCTCAGGAGACCAAAGGAGCTGAGAATGCACCTGACAACTTCCAGCCTTGTCTCTGGATATTTGGGCTTGGGAAGTTGCAGTAATTCAAAATTTAACAATTACCTATCAGAAAATAAATAAGAATTACTTTTTTTATTATTATATGTTGGATCTGTGATGAATTTTTGGGAATTCTCTGTAATCTATGACAAGGGGCGGGAGGGGAAATAAATCACATTGCAGTCAGCTGATCCCATGACATTTCTTTCATTTAAGGTCAAAACCTCATTATTTCAATGTAATGAAATCTGGAAGCAGACATTGGTTTCGATTTGCCTCTAGCCTAAAATTCCACTCAGAACATTAAATGAAGACACATCTTAATAGTGGTTCCTCATACAAATGCCAGAAAACATGGATGACCAGGGCAGCAGATGCCATGACTGATTTTTATGATACTTAGATAATATTTATTAGATTCTGAAGTGAGTTTGATGTATTCTACTGAGTTCAGCCCTGTTTCCTTATCAAAAATCAGCTCCTTTACTACAGTGATAACTGCTATTCACAATCTGTATCTGCTGATCTTTTGAAATCTTTATTGACAAAGGATATTTAAATAAGGGTTCAAGCAACAACTTTTTTTCTTATTCCGAGTCCTCAAACCTACATATTAAATTAATTTACCAGTGCTAAGGGATGATTCAAGAAACCATCAGCTGCTCCAAACAGCCCCCCAGAGCTGCCACTCCTCAGCCTTTGGCTTTATCCTCATAAAAAGGCTCCAGACAATCACTGAGCTCTTGAGCTCCTTGGGAAGGAATGGGACAGGAGAGCAAACGGAGCCAACGAGACAGAGTTCACAAATTAAATTACCAGGTATTATAAGGCAGCAATGTAATTATAGATTATGGAACTTCAAAGCTCAATACTCATGTAATCTTCCCCATTCTCCTATAAAATGTGTTTAACACTAAAAAAAGCCAGGGAGGTCTCACACTGAGGTCTGCTAGACTTTAAATACCTATTGATGAGGATGGCTGAGGTGTTTCAGTGGCTGTGGGGTGCACAGGGGGATCCCATCAGCTCCCTGGCCAAACCCACACAGCTCCCTCTGGCTCTGTTTCTCCATGTCTGGTCCAGCTTGGGCAGCTTTCTCCATTTTTGAGGGAAAATTCTGCACTCTCAAAGCTGCACTCCCTGTCTGCCCCTTCCATCCACCACACTGCTGTTACCTCTCCCATCCTCAGCTCCTTCCCCACTGGAAGTTAACAGAAATACAAACCCCAATGTTTTATCTACTGACTTGTGAGGAGTTTGGGATGCAGGTTTTGGTTTTTAGTATATCTAGCTGGGTTTTCCAGATGGAAAGATGATGCTACAAAGCACTGCACATATTTGTCTTCATGAATTTCTGTTGTTATGTCTCTGGCTGAATATTCATTATGAATTGATCAGCATATTTTATTGCTATGTCTCACACAGATTGTTTCTGGCTCTTGCTGCCTATCAACATGTTGATTCACCAACTGGTAGGCCATTTAATTTATCAGCTGTTTTCAGGGCTAATATTTAGAGGAAAAAGAACACAACTAAAAAAAAACTACAGAAAAATGAAAGAAAGCTCTTTCAACCATTGTATTCAGTAGTGGCGAAGAAGTGCCTCAGTGCCCAAGCTCAGCCCAGCCTGCAGGGTTGGTGCTGCCACTTTGCAGCTCAGCTTCAGCTGACCCGGGCAAAGAGGGCTGAGGCAGCAGCTCCTCTTCCTCCCCCAGACAGGCAGAGCAGGAAAAATGCTGATTTGTTTATAACAAGTGTCTGAACTTCATGTCCAAAGTGTCCTGCAGGACACTCAGAGCTGCTGTGCCAGAACAGACACTGGGATCACCTCAGACCACCGAGGATTCTCCATTGCTGATGGCACTTTCTGGTGTAACTGTTTACAAAAATATGCCTCAAAGTCTGCTTTTGAACCAGTTAAAAAACCCGTCTTATTGTTTTTTACCCTGTTTTCTACAAAGACAGACTAACCCATGTATCACTGTGTTACACCACATTTCAGTCTGTGGCCCTTGACTATTTTCAGTGTCAGATTATACAAACACAAAATAGATCACTTGATGTTTTGTTACATATGTCTCCAATTCATGCTAATTAACACTTCCCAACTGATTCTCCACTCAGTCAAACCTTTTGCCATCGGGGGCCCCCTTCCTTCCCCCTTGGAAGGAAACCTGTTATTTCCACAGACTTGGAATTAATCTGCCCAGGAGCAGAGAGCAGATGCTCCAGGCTGAGTGTGGCAGACCAGTTGCTCAAGTGAAGCTGTTACGAGTCTGCTCAGAGCTACAAAGTTCCTTACAAGTCTTCACATTAATCTTTCCCTGATGAAAAAATAATTCAGGAAAAAAAAAAAAGAATTAGTTTAGCCCTGGGCTTCAATGTTAGAATCTCACATTTTGTCCTAAACTCTGAAGGAATGTTGGTTGGTCTCGATGATCTTGGAGGTCTTTTCCAGCCTTAATGGTTCCATGATAAAGAATTGTTATTCACACACGTGGAGAGCAGAGCACTCATTTGCACAGAATGGAGTGAAAAAGCACAGGGCTGAGAGCTGCTCTGGCAGGAGCAGCTAAATGCTATCAGCTAAAGCCTCTTTTACCTAGGGATTAATTAGTGAGGTATTTAACTCACACAGGAGAGCCTCTTCCAATTTAAAGGAAGAGGGTACAGGTCTTGCATAAATGAAAATATGATGTGACTTGATATTTAAAAACCTAAATTTTATGGATTGTCTTTTTTTT
>VZTB01011685.1:78825-133300 GCA_013397245.1 Thryothorus ludovicianus | reverse complement strand
TTTTTTTTTTTTTTTTCAGTGAGCCACACAAATTTATGATTTCTTCCAATATGGATACCCTTCCAGGAAAAGCACAAAGAACTTCTAGGGAGAAGATAAAGCCCAGTGTCAAAAAATGCTGGTCCTCCTCTGCTGAAGTTTGGGCAGTAGGATGAATAAATAAAATCATAAAGTTATGCAGAACATGTCAATACCCCTTCCTAACAATGCAGGGAAGTTTGAATGACAAATTAGAACAACTGGAAAGCCACTTCCAGGGGAAAATGAGCAGCTCCTTATTTAAGCTTTTCTAGATGCCTGTTCTCATGCACCACAGCCCATCAAGCACAGCCTTTAAGGGAATTGGAAATACTGGAAACTGTGTCACTGATCCAGACCAAACCCATCCCATACCCTTGGGTTAGATTTCCAGACAAACTACCTTAAAACTCTTTAAATGCCATATATTCTCACTTCTGGTGGTAATAATCTGAAATTTTGATTAATTTTCATGTGAGAACTCAGCTGCTTTGCTGAAACAAAATTAGCTTTATAGAGAAACAACTGAAGTTTTTTTTTTTAAAATATGATTTGACGTTTTATGAGCGAGCAGCACTTAAAAGTGAGAGCAGTAGAAGGTTATGCCCAACACCCTAAAATTGCTTGCATGTACTGCATATAATTCAGGTTTAAGAATTGATTGCTATAGCAAACCATGAAAATCCAATATTTAATTTACTCACAGAGAATAAGTCACAGAAGCTGATACATTCTGCAAGGACATGTGTCTGTTGTTACACTCGCAGACAAATTAACATTTTTGTATGGAAATAAGAAAAAGATTTCTGCATCACGACAGTCAATGAAATCCTCAAAAAAAGCTGATGGTTTGGTTCATAAACATTTCTCTGCTGAGAGCTCTTTTCATATAGAATTGTGCTCACTTTAAATTGACAAGGGCAGTGGCAAGGGGGTGGACTGATGCTTTAATCAGCAGCTCTCAGTTGTCAAAATATACAGAGAAACTTGATCAATGAACAGAAATTCAGGGATTTTCCTCAAGTGATTCTTGCAAATACTTTTCAGCTGTACTTGTCTGCACTAAAATTTACATAACAATGCTAAATAATAATAATAAATGGTGTCTCTGCAGCTAAAATACAGGCACACATGACATTTTGTACACACTCGGTTTGCTCTGGAGGAGAAAAGGCAGAATCACTATCAAGAACCTTGACTTTTTACTTCATAAATTCTAAGCAGTGTGTTCACCAGGGAACAAGAGATATGAATACCTGGAGTTAACTCAATTAGACACATGACAAACATTCAACAGTGTCGTGGAAAACAAGCTTTGACTGCTTTATTAATATTTCTCACTGGCAGAAACATTCAAAATGCCAGCTGCAAAAGTTACATTTTACTAATACTTCCATTATGCATCTGAAAATAAAATAAATTGTGCCCGGCAACATCTCCAAACTGAATTAACCAAATCACATCATTCTGGGAACATAATTTCTGGAGAGATGAGATGTTTCTCAGATAAGCAGACATAAAAATTTAATACCTTCCAGCACTCGATTGTGCACAGAAGAAATTTCAGGATCTGCTGTAACTAAACAGGGGCTACATTTGTAATAACACAACCACTACAGCATCACTTTAAATGTCAGAATTGCTATTCAGCATGATTTCCTCTGTATGATGGCTCAAGTCAATTATAATGACAGATAGCATCCTACTGGCTTATCTGATTACCTCTGACCTTTTAACAGCTGCAGAAAGCCAAAACAGCCTGAAAGAGGAACTCATGCATATATGACACAAAACTGGAATTTCATATCTGAGCCCTAGTCAAGAACTCAACGAATGTCAGCAGATTTCTGACAAAGCCTATAGCAAATAATTTCTTGGATGGTTTGGCACCACGAGAGCCTGTCATTTATTATGGCTGAGTACTGACAGGGGACATAAACTTGATTAATTTTATATCAATACCTGATATGAAAGTCATTACAACATCCAGTTCATTTGAAAAATTTGGAATCCACTACCCAAAGTAACCATTCATTTTGAGTATTATCTCTTTTATCAGAAGCTTGGTTAGGTGATTTAAAGTTGGGCTTCAAAAGGAAACAAAAATCAATATCAAATGCAATTGTGTATATTCAAAAATTGTGCTTTATTTTTGCACAACAGATTACAAACCAACTACTCAGAGAAGTCTCTCACCACTCATGTATCATTTCTCATTCCTCAGACACAATTAGTGAAATGTGATTCTGATAACAAATCAAAAGCTTATCTTTGTGCTGCTAAAAAGCCCAGAAACACCCAAGCCATTCCTCATGCTATCCTGAAAAAGCCATTCCAAAATGAAGCTGCACCTACTCCTCAGAATAAACTGATCTAAATTTCAATTGTCTTCAAAAATCTTTAATCAATTTTCACAGAATTTTTCCAACTGATAATATTGGTTAAAAATAGTTTGAAGTTCTCTGTACCAAAAGCCACCACTACAGAAAAACAGAATAGAAATGTAACAGTTCCACAAGTGAGATGAAATCCCAGCTGTCCTTGGGGAAACACCACAGCCACCATTATCTGTAGCTGGAGCACAATTCCACCCTGGGAAATCAGAGGCACCGTGAGTTACCTCTGTTGGGAGACAGCTGAGGGGATGAACAGTACAAAGCAGCTCAAGGTTACATTTATTGACAAATGCAATTTAAAAATGAAAACAAAAAGTACCAGAATAAGTTGACCTCTAAAACTTATGAGTAACTATATTTGTAGCATCTGACTAACTGAGAACAAAAAAAGAGAAAAGTAAAATATCTACAGAGTTTTTTTTTGTCCTGCCTATTTNGGGAGACAGCTGAGGGGATGAACAGTACAAAGCAGCTCAAGGTTACATTTATTGACAAATGCAATTTAAAAATGAAAACAAAAAGTACCAGAATAAGTTGACCTCTAAAACTTATGAGTAACTATATTTGTAGCATCTGGCTAACTGAGAACAAAAAAGAAAAAAGTAAAATATCTACAGAGCTTTTTTGTCCTGCCTATTGTCTTCTAAAAACTAATTATGCCAGTTCATGCTTCAAAAGGGAAGCTGTTATTTCTTGGTTGCTTGCTTTAATTTACAAACCTTTCTTTGGGAGCTCCTTTTCCAAAAAGGGTCTGCCCAGGTGCTCTTAAAGATCCCATCACACCCACACATCATTTTCTCCCCCACCTCTGCACCAGCTGCACATTTCTTGGGGCTTTGGCAATCCCTGACCCTGAGGACTCTGCAAAGTTCTCACTGTAAAAATAAGGACACCTGACTCAATGGAATGGGGACCTTCACTCCAATGAGTTTCAGAAAAATAAATATTGAAGAGATGAAAGAATGCAATTAGGATAGTAATACATCTCAAACAATGTTAATAACCTTTAGAAGCAGAGAGAATACCCAGTTTATTCAGCTATCATAAAACAAATATTAAACATACTCTGGGAAAAAGGAAAAGATATGTAATTTCTGCACAGAAAAGTAATTAAAAAGTGAACAGAATGGCTTGGCAGCTGCACAATAATCCCCTCCAATATCTCAAACAGCCCATACTGGTGCAAGATGCTCCAGCCAGCATCACCAGATAAGAACATCACAGCAATCAATGGAATGTGTCCAAATTACTTAAGGTCTTTCAAATGCACGGCAGAAATAATACAAGATTCAAGAGAAAATTTGCAATATTCACACATTACACCTACAAAGAGTAACTGAGGGGATTGTGCCAGGATGCTTTAGTGTGTTCCTTCAAGAAGGAAAACAAGAACTCACTGACTGTGAGGCCCAGTGCAGTCTGTGCATGTCTGCGAGAGTTCAGCAGTCTCCCCTCTGAAATATTCTACAGGAAGAGATGCTGTGGGTAAAGCTCTGTATAGATGCCATAACATTTATTACAAGAGAAAAGTCAATTAATGTGCAATCCAAACCTTGGTTTGGAGCTTCTGTGCACACGGAATAAAGTCAGTAGCAGTAAGAGTATGCTACTGCCTCCAACAGTGGAGAAAATGAGGCTGATTTAATCAATATTATGACAATTTAAGTTTTGCTACCCTACTAGTCAACTCAGCAAACATTTATTGTGCAGAAAGGGAATGTATTGGAAGCAGGATAAAAGGAGGAGAAAAGACCAGCTAGTGGCTTCCTAGGAAGCCAATCCTATTGCACATTCCAAGAGATACTTTACAAAAGAAATGCTCCTTGAAAGCTGGCTCCAGATATCCTAACAGCAGAGTATTCAGGTTTATGTTTGCCTTAGAGTTCTTATTTAAATCTCTCCAGTTTTCAGGGTGAAAGAGCCTGTCCACCTTCACTCTGTACGTGCTAAACGTGTCCCCAGACAGGTGCATCAGCCCTGGGTGTTTTATAAAGATGGAGAATGGGGACAGGAAACGTCACAGAGGAACCAGGGTGCAGCTGAAGCCAACGAGGCTCTGTCACTGATGCCTTTTGGGGCTGACTAAAGGGAGGGGCCAGACAAAACTAAAGGAATAAAAGTGGTTTTATTTATTGAAAGGCCTTTAGGTACATTTTGCATAGATGGACTGTACCCAAAAAATGGGTAATGGGTCATGAGTTCTCATATTTTTATGTTTGGTCCACTTGCATATTGGTGGTTAATTTTCTAATTTCAAGTAACTTAATTTTCTAAGTTTCAGGTAATGAAGTCATTGACCCCAAGTTTTCTCTCCCTAATTCATTTTTGTTTTACATTTCTCAGGACCTGAAGCAGTGAGGTGTCCCTGAGTGCCAGGCCCGGAGAGGAATTGTTGTGTCTGCCCAAAATGGGAGAACAGCAGCTCACACTGAAGAACTGCAGGATTAGAATACATGAAAAATATAAAAGCTGAAATCCTAAGGCATCATCACAACACCACAGAGAGGAATGCTGATTTTTGCTGTGGTCCTGCACTTTGTACCAGTGCACCCCATGTGCTTCACCTTGCAATTGAGAAGCCAAGTTTGTGTCTTAGGTAATGGCCATGAAAAATCTGAGCACCAGTTGCTTTTTGAGGCCAGCTGAAACAAGGAGTGGAGCATGTAAGGTTTGAACTGTGATGCTGAGGCCTGCCAGCTTCATTTTCACTCCTCGTGTTGAGGTGTGCAAAACAGGGGGAAAAGCTTAAAACTATGTCTGCGGTGGAGAATGGGTCCCAAAGTGCCTGAACTAACCTCATCCTCCTTTTAATAATCCCCCTAAGCTTCCACAGAAAATACCTTCCTTTGTTTTCAAACCAGAAACCACAGACCAATTAATGCTCTGTGAAAAAAAATTGTTGTTAAGGTTGTTTTTCAGACTCAAATGGCGATACTTTACAGTAAATGGACTTTATTTAATGCTCAATTAAATTTTAATTGCTTGGTGACACTATTCATAATCATCAAACTAGCTAATGTTTATTAATAACCATTTCTGATAGAGTATAGCACCTCAAATTTCCATGTGAATTTAGGAAGACAAAAATAAATTTGATACAGTTGCCAGATGAACAATCACATTAAACACACCTCTCACTTGAATGCTCAGGTGGCTTTAAGATATTTTGAAACTTTAAAACAAATAAAGTGCAGGTAATAAATAAACCATAGATATTAAGGCAAAAAAACATCTCTCAGACCTTGAAATCACTAAGACAGCACCAGAAAATATATTGGAAGTCACTTCACTGGAAACACTATAAATCATCAAGGAATTACTCCATCATAACAACTTCTCAGTATCAGACATTTTAAACACTCCCATCCTAATTTAACAAAGTTATTCTCCAACAGCCACACATTTTAGCACTCACCTCACTATCAGCAGGCTTTCCTCACGCATTTCTCCCCTGGCAAACTCAAATCCTCCTCAGGAACTTCTTCCCTCTCTGCCCTTTGGGCTTTCCCAGGAGCTGTTTCTAATTGGTGGTTTGATGCTAACTGGGGGATGTAATTAAGCCCTCCCTCATTCCCCACTGACCTGCTGCCTTGTAGGTCACTCATTTCCCACTATGGAGATCAGGTGTGAGCAGAATAAAGTGGATAAGCATTTGAAACATGGCTTTAATATGTGGGTATAACCAACATCGAAAATTCAAGTTATTGCCACATCAAGCAGGTTTTTACCTGTAGGCAGCATGCATGGGCTGATTTTTTTATTCAGTTTTTCATGTGTTTGGGGGAACTGAGGTGATGACCACCCTGTCCTCTGCTGTGAGAACTGCACAGAATGATAATTGTGTCTTTGAGGTCCTTTAGGAGTGTATACCTTTGTCATGGAGAGGTGTGAGAGCAGGCCGTGAATTGCTCTGGAGAGAAGGAAAAGTATCTTTCTGTTATAATTTTCCCAGATTTACACAAACTTCAGCTGCTCTCTTCATTCCAATGCATGATTTTCATGCATTGGAACCATTTAACTATTAAAAAAAAAGAGTTTTTTTTTTCCATTCCTGTTTCACCCCCAGGGAGTCCCTGCAGGGATCACTGTGTGCAGTTGTCTTTGGGGACTGATGTCCTCACTCTGATTTTTGGGTGTCCCTAGGGGTGAGCTCTGCTGGAGTCACCTGCAGTCACCTCACACGGGGATTTGCAGCTGCACATCAGCAGGCCTAGAACAATGGAGAAAAATGTAGGAGTGAGATGATTTAAAGGAGTTTATTTGGCAGTTGGAAGGGGAAAGTTCCCTCCTTTTCCCACAATATGAATGTGCTTTAAGGCATGAACCATTTCCATGATGGTATTTTCACCTTTGTGGTGGTGCTTCATGAGCCAGGAGCAGCATAAAGGTTTATTTCTTGTTGGAGTGTCTTCTCCTGAGCCATGTGTCCTCTGGTCCTTCCAATAATTCAAATAATCTACCAAGAGCAACCCTTCTTGATGGCAATTATTGCTTGCTGCCAAAAGGCAAAATTAAATTCTATGCCAATTTTTATGTAATAAATCCATTATTTGATGAAATTCACATCTAACCCAGAAAATAATTGTCAAACTTCTCCAGAATTCACTTGGTAAACTTTACTTTAAAAATCATATTCTCCTCTCTAGTACACATATTGTGAACACCTCACTTTGCACACTAGAGCAGTCTCACCAAACATACTTCTAGGGCCTTATTTTTATTGCCAGGTAAATGACTCTCAACCTGAAATTATCATCTAAATTCTCATTTTAAAATGTGATAACTTTATTTTTTTAACATGTGTTTATTCTCTTAAAATTACTTCTTTAATAATTAAAAGTGTTTAAAACCCCCCTCGTTATTTTGCAATCCTTCACACAGAATTTAAAGAGATCACAAATTTTTTCCTGAGGCTCAGCATGCTGGTCAGAAGCCTGGGTCAGGAATTAGAGAGGCACCATCCTCTGAGATGGGCTCTGAAAGGTGCCCTGGATTGAGGTGCTGGGGAAGGCACAGAGCTGAACACCCTCCTGTGCTCTCTGGATTTATCTTAAGGAATTGTTGCATTAACTTGATTAAAACACGCAAGGTGCAAAGGGAATGGAAACGCCTGAGTCCTCATTTCTGATGAGTTCACTGGGAGCTGCCTCCCCGCCCCTGGAGTGCATTAATACCTCAGATATTTTGATGGCTCAGATGGTGCCACACGAAGCCAGCACGTACCAGTCCCCAGCTATATCTAATTAGGATAGCAAGTGTATATATATATATATTTTTTTTTCATTCTGTTAATACATTATGATTGAATGCTTGTCAACCCACAGCACATTTCCAAAAGTGGCTGAAGATTATTGTTGTAACAGAAGAGCAAGTGATGTGATAGCCTTCCACAGGGCTTGTTAACATTATCAGAATTACTGGTGAACAGGAAAAGTTATCCCTTGGGTACAGGATAAAGGAGTGTAAAATGCTATTACCTTCCTTTTAGTAGCTCTTTCAATAAAGGTCTTTTTAAATAAAGTCAAGAAAATGACATAGCTCTTTTCAGTTTTCCCGTGAAGTAATTACAGCTGTAGATCCTTGACTTTTGTGTAATTTCAAGTGAAAATTAACCAGTGTTAAATATCGATTGCTTTTCTCTATCATTAGGCTTAATGAACTAAGCATTAATACTGTCAAAACAGCATCTGGTTACGTTAAAGATGCTGTAAGATGTGTCAGCAGTTATTCCAACTTACGGAAAATATAAATACGGGATTATTTTCAAACCCGGCGGTTTTCCTTAAAGCCTTGGAATGAAATAAAAGCTTGCTGTGCTCCAGATGAGCAGCTGAGTCTGGAGGTGGCACTGTTTCCCTTCAGGAGAAAAGCCAAAGCCACGGTGAGATGGAGCCCAGCACACCCTGGTGCAACTGGTGGATTTGTGCAAGGGACAGAGCTCTTAAGGAAAGGAATTAAACTGAGCAGATTCCTGATGCACACCCTAAATCCTCTGCCACAGCCCCCTACACAGTGCAGGATTTGCCACCCCATTTCTGTTTGAACTGCAAGTAATTAAAGGATTTGAAGATCAAGACTCTTCAGCAGATTTACTTAGATTAAAATTTAATGAATTAATGAATTTAATAACCTTAATTGGCAAAAATTAGTTTAAAAGACACAAGAGACTGTGGAATTCTGCAAGCAGGACTTGCAAAACTCCTGCAGGTAGCTTCATTGAGAATATGTCTTATAATTATAATTCCTTATAATTTATATTGGCTTGGAGTATCATTCCAGCCTGCATCCATCCTTACCTCAGGAACAGTGACCCAATCACATTTTGAAAGCAGATAAGGCAATTTCTTATTTTTACCATCAGGCAATTTCTTATTTTCACCATCAGGCAATAGACAACTTAAATCCTGGGAAATTCCATTTTCAATCCTACTCTCTGGCAAGACCCTCGAAACAACCAAACAACCAAGACCCATAAACAACCATTTCTATGCATAAATAAAATATTTTTATTTTGAGTTTTCCTCTTGGATATTCTCAATTCCTTTCTTAAAGTGTTTATAGGTAGTTTTACATGAAAGAAAACAGGTTTCTGTCTGTCAAAATAGAGATTGACTATGGATTTGTGTAATTTAAGCGGTTCAAATTTCAGGTGGAAACTTAAAAAATGTGTTGTCAAAGTATCCAGAGAGGAAACCAGGTTCTTGGTGTCAGAAGAGCATCACTCAGCAAATGCAAATTTAGATAAATAGAGCCAGCAATGGCAGAAGAAAAGGAGTGTCAGCCTCAGGGGAAATCAGAGGAGCTGTGCCACTCTCTGGCTGCACAGCCCCTCATTAAAGGCTCTGAGAAATGTGTTTAAGGACGTGTCTGCTGCTTTTCCAGTGTCTGTCTCTTGGCTGCTGTTGCTGTTCTAGAGGCCCCAGTGGAGAGAAGCCTCCAGCTCACGAAGCTCTGGGGCCATCCCCTCCTCGGAATTCCCGGGTGAGGGATTCTGCTCCAGGAGGTTCCACCCTGCTGGGTCTGGTTCCCTGGGGATGTGATTACGAAGGGCAGGAGGGCACAGGAGGGGCAGCAGGACCCTTCCCTCTCACCGAAGGACACAGAGAGAGGCTGAAGGGGCAGGGAAGGAGACACAGACAAACCCCAGCTGCTCCAGCAAGGACCCGCTGTTAGATCATTTAAATTTTGTTGCAGTTCCACCGTATGATATTTTTTACAATTAGAAAAGCTGTCAAAGATCCTTCCCCAAATCTGGCATGTCACGATCCTGGTGTGGTCCTTGTGGGCTTGGGCAACCTGCTAAACCCACACCTGCAAGGTAAAGTGAAAATAAAGATTATTTTCTCTACACAGACATAACAGGCGAATATTTGATGTAGTTAGAATTAGAAATCCATGTAAATAAATCAGTTTCAAATTAAAAAAAAAGGAAAGTAAAAGTATTTCAATGTTTGCTTCCATCAAGTAGAAAAGGACTCCAACTTTCT
Source organism: Thryothorus ludovicianus (assembly GCA_013397245.1). Lineage (NCBI taxonomy): Eukaryota > Metazoa > Chordata > Aves > Passeriformes > Certhiidae > Thryothorus > Thryothorus ludovicianus. The sequence goes on along the minus strand of VZTB01011685.1, from coordinate 123,399 downwards.
TAACAGGTGTTTTAGTTTTGTTTCTTGATGCAATTTATTGAACAAATGCATTCTGAGGGCTTTAAATTGAGATTTATTTGTCCTTTTGCTAATCATGAATCAACCTTCTTTTAGATCAATTAACTAAATCACTCTGAAGGCAGCTCAATGCATTCTTTATGGATGAAAACCTTTGTTCTCTATTGCCCATAATATCTCTCCACCCCAATAAATACAATTAATAACCTACTTGCTCACTAGTGTTTGGAACTTCCAATGTTTCACAGCAATTCATTTCTTATGACTTGCTAACAAAAATAGATTTGAGTAAAATATCAATATTAATACGTGCTTGCATTCTCCCTTCTGTTCTTTCAAAAGTACTTAGTTTTCACAAAGAAGTTTATAATGGTATTACTCATGTCACTATAAAACCTCAATGATTTTTTAAAAAGACTTACAAGTAAAAGTATGTGACTACTGCAATGCATACTGGTGTTCTCTCATTTTTTTTTTCCATGTAGCATACATAAACGCAAAATAAATTTAAAGTTTGCACTTTGAAATTCCCAACTAGAAAACTCTATTTAATTATAGTATTTATTAGCACAGGAAAGTACCTGGTCCTAATTTCTTCCGCAGTTTCAGCAAGACAGGGCCCTTGATGTATTACATTTCCTGTAATAGTACTTATATTCTTCCTTTTTGTTAAAAATCATCCTGAGATAATTATTCTAGCCGAGGGCCAGGGATTCAATAACAGCTGAGACAAACCATGGCCTGCCAAAACTGGGCTGCTTTGCTCTGAGAGCGTTTGAGTCAATTTGCATTTAATGAAAGAGGCCAAAGGCGCTCTGGTCACCTCGGAACAGGATCCAGCAGACCCATGTTGGCCTGGAGCTGTGTCAGGAGAGGTTTAGGGTGGATTTTAGCAAAATGTTCTTCTCCCAGAGGGTGCTGGGCGCTGCCCAGGGAATGGGCACGGCCCTGAGGCTGCCAGAGCTCCAGGAGGGTTTGGGCAGAGCTCCAGGGATGTGCAGGGTGGGATTGCTGGGCTCTGTGCAGGGACAGGGGCTGGGCTGGATGATCCTGATGGGTCCCTTCCAATCCTGTGATTCTGTGTCTGATTCTGTGACTGATTCTGTGACTGATTCTGTGACTGATTCTGTGACTCTGTGGTTCTGTGATTGATTCTGCGATTCTGTGCTTCTGTAATTCTGTGACTCTGTGGTTCTGTGATTGATTCTGTGATTCTGTGCTTCTGTAATTCTGTGACTCTGGTTCTGTGACTCTGGTTCTGTGACTCTGTGATTCTCTGGTTCTGTGATTCTGTGATTCTGTGATTGATTCGGTGATTCTGTGGTTCTGTGATTCTCTGATTGTTCTGTGATTCTGTGATTCTGTGATTCTGTGATTCTGTGATTGATTCTGTGATTCTGTGGTTCTGTGATTCTCTGATTGTTCTGTGGTTCTTTGCCCTGGTTTTGGGGCTCGGTTTGTGGCACATCAGAAGTGAAGCTGCTGCTGGCTGAAGGTCCAGGGCAGTCTCTCACTGATGGCCCCTCCAGGAGCCCCCCTGACCCTCGGGCACCTCCAGCAGAACTTGGGCAGCAGGCGCCAGGGACTCTGGTGGTTACTGCCAAGGGATCTCCTTGTGTTTTTCTGCATTACAAAGCTGCTTAGGGCTGTTTCCTTCTGTGCTGTGGAGGAGAGGGAGTGTGGGAGCAGCTGGGTGGGTGCCTGTCACTGGCCAAGGGCAGCTCACCAGAAAGGAGAGCCACAGAGAGACCTTTTCCATCGTGGAGGATGAGGAGGGTCAGAGAAGACAAAAACCTCTCTGCTGGGAGGTGACCCAGGCCTGCTGGCTGCTGTGGCATCCCCCAAAAGGGGACGGTGGAGGATCTCTCCCCATTCACCTGCCTTGTTCACCTCCCCAAAATTCTCCACTCACCTGGTGACCGAGAGGCAGAGCCCATGTGCAGGAAGCCCTCTGAGGGCCAAGGACATCTGTCCCACGGGATTTGTCCTTAAATGTCATTGCAGGGGAACGGGCTGACCGCAGCAGGCTCGGTGACAGCCAGCAAATCCAATTTGTGTCATTCCTGCTGAAATGCTGTGCCAGTGTGGCTCAGCCTGTCAGCTGCTGCAGGTAAAGGAGGAGAAAATGAACGTACACCCAGTGCAGGATGAGACACAAAACTCCCCTCAAATGTTGCTCATGTTATTTTTGCCAAGCTAAGTGTTCGTATTCATTACTCCACATCCTCCTCACTGCCCAAATTCTTTCCTCATCTGAAGTTAAACGCTTACATTATGATCCTCACAAAGATTGCACTGAAAACTGAATGTGGATGGTTGTTTTATTGGCTTTTTTATTTTTTAGAAATAAAATTAATGTTTCCATTTGAAATAACCACACCGAGGGCTCAACAATAATTTTTTTTTAAAACAATCTTTCAGGTCGGAAAAAGTTATGATTATAATTCTCCATTCCACTGTGAAATGAAGATAGAAGGCAATATATTTGTTTCACAAAATTTTATGGGATTTCTAAGGTTCCTACAACATTCAAAACCAAATTTATTCATAAAAGTATAAATACAACACATTGCATTTCTTATGACAAAACAAAGTGCTAAAATATCAGCACACGTTAAGCTGTAAAACTCAGGAATTAATAAGGTTCAATGCAAAACTGACATATATTTCTGGGAAGAAGAGAACACAAAACTGATCAAACTGAATGTTAAAATCTGAATTGACAGGTAAGTGAGAGTTTTCTATAATAATAATTATTATTATTATAATTAATAATAATAATAGCAGTGTTGTAAAACCAGCCCAAGCATAGACTTCTCCATGGCTGCAGTGAGATATCAGCATGAATAAAGGAATTTTAGTGTTTTTGAGACACTCTTTGTCATCTTCCTTTCTAAAAGCTATAGGGCTCTGGAGATTATTAACTTTTCCAGTTAATTAACCTAATTCATCATGCAATTTTAATGTCAAATGTTACACTATTCTTAACTCCCATTTCAAAGACTCATCCAGGAATATATTAATTTTCTCATTTAACTTGTGTATTTTATGGTTTTACTATTTCTAGGTATTCTTAGGATTATTTTTTCTTATGTCTAAAATATGAACTCTAAGAATTACCAAACATCAGAGGTCAATTTACTGATTCCCATAGGACTAAATACATTTTTATATATTTACGCACTGGTCAATGTCTTAGGTTGTATTTGAAGTTTGTCTTTATTGTCTTGTTTACAAAATTCTATCCAACATCAAAGAAATATTTTATTCAACTCTTTTTTTTTTAAACAATAATGACAAAATCAGTTCATTTAAGGTGAATATTGTAATTTTACGTAAATTTTTAATCAAACACTAAATCAACAAAAAAGGGATTACATTTTCAATTTGAATTTCTCTGCTTACATTGATGGCTTTGCTTGAAAATGCATCACGCCTCTTTATTCAAACCGTTTCAAAACTCGATTTGGAACTATTTGAGACCAATTTTTTTGGTGCTTTTGTTGTCATTAAGGGTATAATCTCAACCTGACTGCACTTGTGCTCTGCTTAGCTGAATAATAATGAAAGAACTGGAAAACAAAACGTGCATCTCCCGCTCCAGTGCTCTGTGCAAACACCACAGAGAGAAATATCAAAGGTAACACGGGCTGCCTTTCAAACTGATCAGGGGGGCAGAAAGTTCACTCGTGCTCTGTAAACTTTCAGCGTGGCTCTGGGGCAGCGCTGCAGCACCGAGATAAAAGCAGAGATGATTATCTGCTCCTCTCAAAGAGCATTCCACCGGTGAGATGTCAGGAGGGTTCGGCCCAGGATCGCTGCTTTGCAGATTAGATGTCTATCTACAGTAGATAAGACGGTTTTTGTTTGAGTGAAGCTTGTTTCTTTTGTTTCTCATGTGGAATTTCATTTTAAATCTCTTGGTATTTACGCCTTTGATACAATTTGTAATGTATTTGCAGTCAGTTAATTTGTTTTTCTGAAAAAACTCCAGGAACTAGTTATTTATGCTCTTCTTTTATCAAAAGCGCTCATGCTCCAAATATTAATTTCTTTTTCTTACATCTGTATTTTCCTTTCTTAAAAATTATCAGTAAACCACAAAACAGGGATGTCTGGGCAGATATTTCACTGAACAGACTGAACAGTGGTCAAAACCATGGATCCATTGTGATTCAGAGCAATATCCAGGCTCCTCTGGTGATGCAGTGGTATCAAACACTGCACCAGCCCATGTCCAGAGCTACGAGAGCTTTCCAGGCTATAAACTTCAGCACGATAAAAGAGTCCTTAGACTCGAGGAGGAATTTTCTTATTCTCTGAAGACTTACCTCCTGGTTAGGCAGGCCTGTGATACTCGCCTGCTGGAAAATTTTCCCTTTTATCTACTCCTAATTGGCTGCTTCCCCCGGAACAGGAGCAGCAGGGAGCTCCCGCAGGAGCCAAGGTGGGCAGTGCTGGCTGCCTGGCTGCTGATGGATCCAGCAGAGCCTACACCACCTTTCCCAGGATTCTTAATGCTGAGAGGAGATGGTTGCTTTTGCAGGAAAAGAATTCTGGAGAGAGAGGAGCAGAGTTTAATCACCCTTTTATCTGTGAAGCTGGTAATTGTTTACAGTAAGTTTTCTCCTGTCCCTGACGAACCCCTCAGCTGTCACTTAAATTGTACTGAAAGCTGCACATAAAGCTGTTTACAGGGATTTTTTTAATTCAAATCATTATGACCTAATGATCAAGCCCATTACAGGGAAATGCTCAAAGCAGAGCCATACCAGCAGTAAATATAGCTTAGGTCTGTGCCAGATTTGGTTATCTCCTGCACTCTGTGTTATTGCTACAGTGAGCAATAATGTGAATCATCTGATTAGAGTCACTAACAAAATTCTCAACATCAAAACTGATGAAGTCAGTGAAAGCTCTGCCAGGATTTTACCTACTGTATTCAGCACATCGTATTTGCATTTTTATGCAGTGCAGGATGCAAGAGCTGCTTTTTAACCATATGCTTTTAAAAAACAAACAGGCCCATTTTTAGCAAAAGGCATTTGGATTTACAGATGTTCCAGATGAGCCTCTGCTCTGCTCAGGAAATGCTCTTCCTGCTATTATTACATAAAGCAATATAAAAGTTTGAACAACAGTTGTATACCTTGAGCTACAGTGACTGGATTCAGTGTTTATAGGTTAAAGCTCCATTAGGGAGCCGAGCACAGAAAAATTAGAAGGAGCTTTTTATTTTTATTTGTACTTACGCTTTTATTTCTGTATTTTACAATTAAATTCCTTGTTCAACCACATCCACAATATTACAAAACATCAGGTATCTGTGGTTTTATTGTCAGTCACCCACTGTTTTCCTGCTTGTGGAAGTCTCTTGGCTCTGACACTGGTAAATACCACAGAATAAACTGTTTCTATATTTAAATCTATAAGCACTACATGGTTAGCAATAACTGTTACAAGTATTGATTTTATCTTTCTCAGTTCAGGATAGTAATTCCATTTTCTGATTGCAACTTTGCTCAAACATTAAATTAGAAGATGTACAAAAGAAACCCATTGTTGAAAAGTAATTTGGTGCGGTTTGGGGCTTTTTTTTTTATTTGAAAACTTGCTTAGTGCTTGTAAATCACTGAAAAGCAGCACACACCTGTGATGGGAACAAAACCAAGTGATTAAGAATAAACTTCTCCACTTTCAGCCCTCTACATGAATTGAAATTGGGAAATATGCAGCAAAAGTTAAGAGCAAATATACAAATAATCTCATTTCAATTTACAGCGCAGCCCATGTGGCAGCATTAGTGAGTCCTAGGCTGCAGTTTTTGCACATCCTGTTTCCTCAGTGCCCCATCTGTCTCAGCCTCAGTCCCAGCAACTGCCTCACAGTTGGATATTAAAGATAAAGGAAAATTTCTCTGTGCCCTGGGTGACCCCGGTGTCGTGGGCTCCCACTGGAGCTGCAGGAAGGAGAGCCAGCCCCACATTCATCAGTGATCCTGTTCCTGGGGAAACAGGAGCCTCTCAAGCCCAGCTCTGCTCAGAGATGTCAGGGAATTTTGCTTTCAGCTGCTTTTACACCCTTTGTAAATAACTTACAATGCCCTTCTTAGCCTTGGAATCCTAAAGTGGAACCACAGAACTGAGCTGGACACTTCTTGTAAAGAATGGCAAATTCAGGTACTCACAGCCACGCTGTTTGCTTTTGAACATTGGTACAAACATACCCTGAGGCAATTTCGTTGACAAAATTAAAGGAATAGGTTATTCATTTCTTTAAGAACAGTGGAATCAGTAAAAATTTTTATTTTTTTTTGTATATGCATGCTCTGTATGTACAATTTGGTCAGTCTAAGAGCACTGACAGAATTTCCAGGCTGATTTTGATATGGTGCAGTGATGGGTTCTTCCATCAGACACCTCCCATAACTGGATGAAACAATGCAATTACACAAAGCTCCTTCAGGAGCAAAACTGATGTACAAATGTGTGTAGCAGAATTAGCAGCTCTAGAAAGTGAAGAAATAAAAAAACAAAATTCCCATCTTTATCACGAGCACAGTCTGTGACTATAAGCTTCTAAAACTTATTTACCATAATAATATGTCAGAAGAAAATTGAATAAAAGATGCTCTAAAAGTGCAGACAGAGGAGCTGTGCAATAGATACATGACAAGACATAACCAAATAGCTCCAGCTAATGGTGAAGTATTATAGATTTGGAAATATTTATAGTAATCAGAAAACATTTTTCTAATCCTAACATGTAGATAATATTTCCAGTTTAAGTACCATAGACCACAATTATATGTGCCCTTAAATGACAATAAGCAATCTAAAAGCTTATTACCCTACAGCAGTGGTGTCTTTAATTTTAATAAAAATAGAACTGTGACATGCCTGACCTTATAAATAACATTGATGTAATAATTTTAAATATTATTTGAATGTCATAGTGATAATAGCAGCCTAACTGGACCCATAATTAATACAAACCATGAAATTCTGCTATTCTACTCGGTGTCTGGAAGAACACCAGCAGAAAGAGTAAGTGAAATGTCCTCTTTGACCCTATCTCTACACCAGAGTATGACAAATTAAAGACATTAAATGTTTAAATGACATATAGGGTACACACAGTCTTTCTCCAAAAATAACAGGAGAAAAATTAACTTTTCTGCATTGTGGATCCAGAACTATTCACTGTGGGGTGTTAAGGAATTGACATGTGCTCCCATTGACTCCAGGAGTACAGGATCTGTATTTCAGCCAAGTAATTTATAACTCTTTTTATTAATAATGACAACTGACAGTATATCAGCTCCACTGCAATAAGAATCACTGGTTGCTCACAGAAACTCAGTGCTTATAAAACCTCTGACAGAAATCCACTTATTCTGCTCACTGCTGCCTTGTGCCTGCTCCTTTCTCTCATTAGCCAGTCTCCTTTCTCTGCTTCACACATGATTTCTTCTTTCAGAGGCTTTTCTTATTTGAATACAAAAATGATATATATATATAGAAATCCCCTAAAATATCCACTCCATCAAAATCTCTAAAGGCAAATCTCATATGCTGAGGAGTTTAGTAAGGTGAAAAAAAGAGGTATTTCTCAGTTTGTATTCATTCACTGCTCATTAATGAGGTCCTAGAACATCCCCATTTGTAATAACCACACATTCTGCCAACAAAAAAAGCCACAAGCTGTCTGGAAGTGTTCATGGAACTCCACGCTGGCTTTTATATTCACTGTAAAATCCAGATTACAACAGAATGAAAATAGAAGCAAATATAACATTTATGAGAAATAAAAAGGTAAAGGGAGCCTGCATTATCAAACATGAAGGAACTCCAGAGCTGCAGCCTGTCGGGTACGTGGCGTTTCAAAGGCAGCAGGAGAGCAGCAGCAATGAAAGGAAATAAACTGGGGAAGATTTATTTTCATTAGTGTTAGATACACACTTGTTTGACAGTGGGACAGGCTGGATGGGAGAATGTAGGAGACTGTTGGTACCCAGGAATGGGTTGGATGGATGGAGAGATCTCTGAAGCTGGGTCCTGGAATTTAGGGTTTATTGCAAAGGTGTGAGTGCAGGGGCCCTGCTTGGCACTGCCAGCCCAGCTCAGAGCAGGAGAGAGAAAGAGAACAAAAGGCTGAAGAGCAAGAGATAAGAGGAGACAAGAGCAGCAAGAGAGCAAGGAAGAAAGCACCAAAAATAGAGGAGCAGGAAAAGGGAGCAAGAGGGGACGAGGTTCCTGTTACAGTGCAATAAATCCTCTTCTATGTTGAATATTCTAATTTCCACTGAGCAGTCTACTACAAGATACAAATCCTACAGCATTTATATACAGCCTATAAGAATCCTTACAATACCATACCCATCTGATCAGAGGGTCTTGTTTATCTAAACAAGAGGGGATTACCTTCAGCAACCATTCCATTGTTCTTCAGTTGTTCATTAACTAAGGCTTGGAATGTCAAAGGCCACTTTCATTTCAATCTCACTTACAGTTCCCATATTCTTAAAACCTTTTGTCAGGCAGTCATATTTATAAGGCTTTCCTGTTTCATCTTCCCCGACATGCAAAGTTTCAAAGAACTGGGGGGACTGCACTCAGGAATCCTGGAGAGATTTGCTGTCTCTGGCTACCCTTTGTCCCAGCACAGCTCAGAATCTGCTGTGCTGCCCTCACAGGTCTGGTTTGCAGCACAGCTCTGCTGCCTCTTTCTTTTCCTTGCTGTGGACAGAATTATCTCTCAATAAAAGCAGGGGAACGTGTAATGACTGCAACAGTGCAAAGGAGACGCTCAGGTGTCTCCAAACGTGCCCAACCTTCCTGACCCAGAATCCTGCTCCATGTGGCATCAGGTAAGGTTGACTCGGGTTTATAAATTCCAGCTCTGAGCTTCAAAAAGCCAGTTATGTTATTTCTACACCCCGAGGCATTTTTGGCTGTGTTTTATGGCTTAGCACAGAATTGTTCCTCTGTACCTTCAATAATTCAGAGTTCTAAAGAGCCACTGTAGGTAGGGCCCAGCAGAGGGTAAGTGAGGACACGGTGGCTTTGTCTTTGATGCTAATGAGACACAAACATGTTTACCCCCAGTGATTTAACTAATACCTAGCAGCATGTCACTGTCACATCCTGGGGAGCACATCAGGAGCTCTTCCTTCTGTGCAGAGTCAAAGTCAGCGCTGCCCTTGTTTAACTTACCTCGTGTTTAAGCTATTGTTTCTCCTTAATATTTGCTTGTGTACTTTATATTTAAAGAACAGCTTTCTACAAACAGTCACAGCAGAGCTCACCAGAAACAGCAGAGCTCAATTCAGTAGAGACAGCAAATTGTTTTACTCCGATCATTTTTCATATCAAAGTATTTTCAACACTGTTGATTTTCTCAAGCAATTTTTTTGAGAATTACATAAAAAAAGTGCCAAAGGTTCTTTAAGTACTCAGGCTTAAAATTTGACTTTTCAATTAGCATGACAATGGTGTCAGTGTTAATAACCACTAACCAGAATTAAAGAGGACATCCCGAGGCTCTGGGAAAACAAAATGTCTTGATGCATAAGGGTTTCAAGCATAGTATGTACACATCTAAAAAGATATAAAAAAATAAACAAAAAAAGGGTGAAAATGCCTGGAATATACTGGCTTTTCTAAACACTTTTGTGTTATTGAGTATCTACTTTTATTTTTCTTCTTTCTAAAGCATTATTGAACTTCCTTTCATTACCTATCGTGTCTCTCCACTGACTTGGTGGCCCAATTCCTTTTTTCATTCCCTCCCCATCCCTTGGTGCTTTGTTCCCCTTCTGAGATTTTCCAAACACAAGATATTCTCCACCTTTCTCTAAATATTTAATTAGATGTTCATTAGTAATTGACTTAATTATTGTCCTCTGCATGGAGTGTTTTCATGTCTCCAAAATTTTCTAAAATGTTATAAACACGTTTCCTCTTTTCTTTCATCAACAAAGGCCCTGGTCTCAGCTTTTTTATTGTTTTTGTTTATCTTGGGCTTTACACTCAATATGTTAATTCAGTTTGTTCTTTGGAGTGCCAGTGTGCATAAAATACAATAGGTTTGAAAAAAAGAAGAGCTTCTTGGTGTATTTGTTTAATATTTTTATCTTATCTCTCTAAGAAAACAAGGTAAGTGTTTTTATCAGATTTATCCTCTGAAAAATTCTGAAATTATTCACCAATATCAACCACATCAAAAGCTGGACAAGAAGACATCTCAAAGACGAAAGGTCCTGGGAGCTTTATAGAAATCAGTGACTGCAAGGAGTAGGAGATCTAAATTAATTTTTACAGTGAAAGAAGACAAGTGGATCTTAAATCCACCTATACTGGCCAGTCACAACATCAGTCCTCCACCCTGAGCATTTTCCAGAGAGAACAATGGGAAGAACAATGGAAAAAAACAGATTATGTGATGGGCAGAAAGGGCAAAATGAGACTTTTTTGCACAGGTCAGCTGTTTAGTTGTGTGCAGAGGGTTGTTCATACACGTGCACAGATAAATCTGTCTGTCCATCTGTCAAACAGGTAAAAGAATTATTCCAGAGTAAAATATTATCTGGAAAAAACAAATGAAATGAATTTTAAGAAGGAAACTCACAAAAGACTGTGTGCAAAACTTACAAAGAAACCCTGACTTAAGCCAAACAAATTCCCAGCTGATAGCTTCATTGATTTTAGGAGATGAAAGGCTTTTAATAAGGTGGAAGGAAAGAAAAAACCCATTTCAAACAAAAACTATAGGGAGAGAGTAATAAATAGGCATTTTTCCCACAGCCATGACTGAATTAACTTGAGCTGGGTCCAGGTATCTGAACTCATAGAGTGATAAGCAAATTACTGAGAATTCCTCCAATTAATTCTCTTGTTGCTTTAGGGGCAAAGCTTGTTTTTGCTGTTCTGGAACTATCACGAAATTGAGCATTTTTTAACCGACTTCATATAATTACAGTACTAATGTTCCTCTTTGGGTTAAAATCCTTGTATGGATTTGCATAAAGAACTCTCTGCAAAACATCATCTGTACAAAGATGCTTCTCTCTGGGGGCTACGTGTCCTATTTTGACAAAAAACCTTTGTGCAAGCACTGAAGGTGGATTGTAAGCACCTACCAGCAATTAATAAGGATTGGAGAGAGTCAAGGCGCTTCTGCCTCCAAGAGTGAAATCCAAATTCTCTCTATTCCAAATCCAAAGTGGAGCTCTGAGAATCTCTGGCTGCCCCATTCCCACTGATCATCACAGGCAGAACCAGAGCACTTTCCAACCCCTTTGCAACAACTCTACCTTTGATTTTCTTATTAAAGGACTTGAAATGCAGCAGCTCATCATGGGAAGGGAGCTGTTAGAAGAAATTGCTATTCTGTATTTTCTCTAGAGTTGCAATGGGCCTGGTGAAACACTTGGGAAGGCCACGATCCTGTGTCTAGAACTGTTCCCTATCAAAATATCCGCTCTTTTTCTCCAAAATGTCCACCAAAATATTCCCTCACTTAGATAATTCTGGCTACAATTATTCAACTACTATCAGCAGTGGATATCATCCCTCATACCTATACATTACCTAAAATTATTTCTATTTATCCAGTACAAAGCACATTGAGTTTACCCTGAGAGCCAGGGTTGAGAAATATGTGAATTTTGTGACAAAGGTGATTTTACCATGTCTGTTTGCTAGGTACCAGGTCACCAAAACACATCAGTGCCTTTTGGAACCCAGAAGTGCTGGGAGGAAAAGAAATTGCCAGTCTGGTGGGATCTGTGTTTACATCCAGCTGTCAAATCAGACCTGGTGACACTGCATAGCTAAAATGCTTTGCCTGAAAGCTGATGTTTTATTTGTGCCAGTGTGGCAGGAGCACCCTCAGCCCACAACCATGGGGTTATTTTTCTGTTTTGGCCATTGGTTTTGGTAGTGAATTCAAGTTTCCTGAGTTTGTTCTGTTCCTGGAGTTGTTTTCCTGTCCCTCTGTGTCACCAGCTGGGAAGAAATGGAGGTTGCAGCTGGAAGGAGGAGAGATCATAGCTCGGTGTGAGAGGGCTGTGTGGAAATTCTTGGTGTGGAAGAGATGGTGGAAAACTGGGAACAAGAGAAGAAACCTAAAAAAAGCCCTAAGGAAGGAATGTGAGGCTTGATGAGCACATTAAATATCAAGCACAGGCTTTAGAGTATTTGCTGTGGGATCTGTGTTTTTTCCTGGGATCTGAACCATTTCCATCCCACCCCAGTCCAGCCCCTGGGATCCCACACGTTCACAGTTGTGCCTTTTCTTCATTTACCATTGCCCAAGCTGGGTACCAAGGAATTTTGACAGGGAGATTTTCAGTTTTGTACAACTCAGACATGTCCCCCTAAGACCTGGGGAGAACACCTGCTCAGCAATTTCTTTTCATTTTCAGACTTGTCACTTGACTTCTTTCCAATGCATTCAATATGTGTCATGTTGATTTTAGATCATTGGAGTGTCTTGAAATTTCGTGTGGAACAAAGCCAACACACACCATACAGAATATTTGCATTACAGCATTGAAGCTGCTGTCATTAGCAATGGGAACTTTATCTAAAAGCTCTAAAAGTGGAAAAGTTCTGGGGGCAGGGGGCAGTTTAATTCTCATTGTTTAGGGCTTGTAAATATTCAAATATTAAATAGGATATGACATTTCAGGAGCTCAAAGAAAAAAAAAGTTAACTTTTCCTGTGCCTATGCCTAGTTAACTTATCCTATGCCTCTTATTGCTGCAACAGGAATTCAAATTAAATTGTATGGAATCCAAACCAGGAAAAAGAAATTACATTGTATTTAATTTTTGTGCAGTATTCTTTTCTTTCCATGGTATGGACACATCATGAAGTATTGAGCCCTGGAAGTACAAGACAGATTTATTTTATAATTTTGGCTCTTCTGTCTTTCTGTTTGACAAATGAAGTTAGCAGTCACTAAAGAAGCTAAGCAAAAGAGGTCTTCAGATAAATTAAAAAATTATTAGCTAAATCTAGCTGTTAGTGTTAGATGATTTATTAAAAACAACCGTATTTGTAATCTACTCATTGGACTTAAATTGTACTTAATATTGACTTTCCATTCTATCCTGAAATATTTGGGCATGACACAAACTTTAATTCCATGATCAATAGCTTCAGTGTAGTCAGAAATGTCACTATATCTTAAGGGAGCAGGAGTTTATTTAAGCAAACATGAAGGTAAACACTGACAGAGGAAACCTACATTATCTCTCATAAATATTTTACTTTGTTTCATCAGCTGTGCTAAAGAGATTAATTGTTAGCCCTGTTAATTCTTCTCCTCACTCCTTCCAGCACAGGAATTTCGCTGTGATTAGCGATGGTCAGGCAAAAGCAGCTTATTCCAGAATGTTCCATCCAACTCCACCATTGTTTATAGAGCCCTGACCAAGTGGAAAACCTTATGGAGATTATTATTTTTCATCTCCAAAAATACCAGGGAGACGCCAGTAACAATAAGAAAATGCAAAATTTTCTCCCTGTGCACGAAGCTGTTGATTTTTGGCTTTTAAAGTGAGTGTGGTCAAGAACAAGTGATTGCTTAAATGTATGGTTTAATATCATTCTTTATCTGAAATATTCCAGAGACTATAGCTGGGATTAATTCCCAGAATTTGAATCAGGGTGATGAATCCTCCTATTTTCTAGGGCAAAGAGAACTTTATTGTTTGAGATTTAGGGCTGATTTTATCCTGCTGTTCCCCCACAGGACAAAAGTTGAAAAATACTTAAAATTCTATGTTTAAACTTTTATACTGCTAGGTTTGAAAACTTGCTGTTTTATATACACAAAGTTTTACAAATTTTTGAAATAAAATCAGTTATGATCAAAATTAACTTCAAAATGTGTATTTAGTTATCTAAGCACAAACTGGAATGCAATGCCAATTGTTTGACAACCTTATCTCCTATGATTACTGTCAAATATAAATTCTGCTTTAACCAGGTCAAACAGAAGAAAAATAAGTCTGAGGGATGTTTATCGGATTTTCACCGTTCATTTGAAATACACAAATAATGTTAGTCTGTAAATTCACTTTTTTTTTTTTTTAATTAATGTAAATTCACCACTGACTTGCTAAAAGAGAACCACTTAATGCCATTAAAATGTCACTTTCCTCCTAGCAGGACCTCAAATCTCAGTCTGTTGTGTGCTTTTGTCTCAGGAGAAAGGCAAAAAAACCAGAGGAGGTTTCAGGAATCCCTTTTTCCAAATAAACTGTTCAGAGGCCTTATAGCAAATTAAAATATGACACGGAAAAACCTCCTTTTAAATGCTTGGAAAAGGAGAAAGGTCTGTGATGCTCTAAGGTAAGGAAAAATTGTATTTTAGGCAAAAAACCATGATGATTTTACCAGGATGTGCAATGAAAAGCTCATTTGAAAGGGTGAGGCAGCTGCACACAGAAATCTCACCTTTAATTTGCCCGTCTGTCCAGCAGCTGGAAGGTGCCAGGCGTGCCCCTCTGTCCCTGACCTGCAGACAATACATGACAGAGTGAAGAGGCTGCTGGTCCAGTGGCCTTTCCAATCTTCAGGGAGCTCTCTGGAGCTGGCACACAGCATCATCTCTCCCGTGACCTTCTCCGAGCCTGCAGAGCAGCAGCTCCACTCTGGGCTTGCAGCTGGGTCCCTTTTGGAGCCTTTGCTGTCAAACCCACTGCAGGCAGCTCAGAATGGGATTTTTTTTGCTGATAGTGCCAGCGAGGAGACAATAAGCAAGAATCAGCACCTCAAACCTAAGCAAGGGAGATTTCAGCTGAATGGAATTTTATCAGAATTTTTTTTTTCCCTGAAGGCAGAGTTTTCAGAAGGCAATTTCTGCTGAATTCCTGGTCCTATACCTTATATACCTAAGATTTCAACATTCAGATCCAAACACTCGGATTTTTTTTTCCAGGGTAGAGAGAACATTCACATATTAAACTGAACATCTCGATCATGACTTGACAGTTTTGAAAGAGGATGGAAAAAGCAGTGGGGGCCCTTTGTTGTACACAACATTCTATCCACGCTCATTCTTCTTCTCTGAGAGTATCACAGAGCTAATGAGCTATGAAACTCTATCAGTCTTGGGTTATATTTTCAAGGCAGGCATGAATAATTTTGCCCATGAACTATTGTTTCAGGAAGAGGCTGAGATTTGTATCTACCATCATCAAGCATTTCCTGTTAGCTGTACCATCCAGCTCCCAAAATAAACTCTTGTGAGCTCTTTTAGACCTTTTAGCTAGAGGCAATTTGTATTTTCCAGACACTTCAAGAACTTTATTTCAGTAATTCATAATTCTGCTTCTATCTATAACTCAGATCCATGTAAGACAATGCATTATTGCCTCGTACTATTTTTATTCTCAGGAAGGAAGCTGAATTGAATTCTGCACCATAATAAGCACAAAAATTACTTAACTGATGTTAAACACAATTAAAAAGAGTACGTAGGGCAATAGGGGAGCTAGGAAAACACACTAAAATAGTTTTTATGAGTCTTCATTATTGAAAGTCTTGCTTTGCTACACAGAGTCATCCCTGAGATGGAGATGAGCACTCCCAGCCCTAATGCAGATAATTTTGTCAAGGTCATTAGGTGTTCAATAGAGTTTGGTAAAAGCAGGGAAGGATTGCACCTGGCTGGCTCTGGGCTGCTTTGTGTGCCAGGAAATGGGAAACGTCGTGCAGATTGGTTCCAGATTATTCTGGGGGATTAGTTACACTGCTTGCAGGTGCATTTGCTAGGGGTAAAACTAGGCAGACAACAGGTTCACAATCATCTGCCATAAATTCTAATTTTGTACCAGGCACAGGCCTATCAATTTGTGTCTAATTATATTCTTCCATGTGAGATATAAAATACCTCAGGGTTTCTATAATAAAGGCTCATTAATGTGGATGAGAAATAATTCTGAAACTCTTTCTACCAGGGCTAATGTTAATACAGATTTTAATTGCTCTTACAGGATATTAAAACACTGATTTTTTTTTATATCAGTTTTAACCTAATCATTAAATGGACCCATTTTTGTAACCCTATATTTTCAAGTATTGCATTTTACACTGGTAATTGCGTCATTACCAGTCAAGTTGAACCAGAGAATAAAAGATGAATGCAGAAAGGATAAAAGGCAATATTATCAAAGATATGTGAGAGTCAATGCCCTTCAATCCATTGTGGTTCCCTTTTCTATCTTTAAAATATCATTTTCTGGCTTAGATCAGTGAATATCCTAAAATATACCTGTAAAAATAAACCTATAATATTGTGAATAAAAGAGAATTAGTATGACATTATTTAAAGGAATTTAAGTTTTTCTCTGGGGTAAAAGCCAAAAGCAAAATCTCTCCAATGAAGGCTTATACTTTTAGAATTAAAATTGTTAACCTTTGTTCTCAAGGGTATAATTCTTCTGAAGCTACTCAGGGTCTCAGAGGGTGCAAAACAAGCAGAAAAACATCCCAGACATTATTTGACTTCAGGTAGCCAACAACTCTGTTCCTCAGTGTCTCACGTTTTATGGATGCCGAAGAGAAAAATATTCATTTGCCCACAATAAAAAGCAAATTCTCCATTGTCAAATCCCTCCAATACAACTGTATTTCAAAAGCCTTTTGGAAATAACATTCAAGTATATATTTGGTACTGAATGAAAAAGAATAATATTCATGGAGTCGGTGGTGATGGAAGAGACACTTTTATGCACACCTTGTCAAACTGCAAAGTACCCCCAGCCCTGGGCCTGCTGTCACTTGGATTGGTGACAGGGGCATTTGTCACAGGATGCAGCCTGGGCTGCACAGCCACCCAGATAAACAAAATGTACCACAGGCAAAAGGGCCTCCGTGGTTTCATTTTTGTCAGGAGAAGGGGGGAAAGACAAAAAAGGTTCATACTTGGCTTTCTAAAACACTCGCAGATTGAAAAATAAAGCTGATTTGAAGAAGCAGTTTGTGTGATAGAACTGTCAGTTCCTTTGTAAAAGGGAGCTGAGCTAAAAATAAACTGATAAATAGATTCATAAAACCAGGGAGTGTGATCAGGAAAGTGAGAGAGGGACTTATAAATGTACTGAAGTTTTGGTACAATTTTTTTTCTGTGTTAATGTGCTTAGAAACATGAGGAATATTTTAAGGTATCTTAAAGAATTTAACTTAAATTCTTATCAAATATCTTACTCAGAATTCTTCCTCCTTTGACAATTGCACGAAAATATCCTGAGGATGATATTTCTAAAAACATTTCTAGTGAAAAAGTCTCCTGGGGGGGTCTTAGGGGAATTTTCTGTATCTTCTTGCAGGCTGGAATAGAACAGAAATCCAGCACCAGATCAGAGTAATGCCCATCCAGCACTGAATGGAACAGGCAGGAGAGACAACAAATAAAACTGTGAGAGGAAGAAATCAGCCAAAATTTCACATTCCACAATTAATGATCAACAGCCCTTCTGCCCGGGGGATTTCTGCTTCCAGCTTTAACAGCTCAGGTTTGGTTGAAGACCCTTTCAGTGATGCCATAAACTGATTGCACTTAAGAACTGCAAAACATCTATTTGTCCTGGAAAGTGAACTGGAGAGAAAAATTGGGGACTTCTTCCCCTTCAGGTTTCCTTCTAAAAACCCAATTGCACTCACAAATGTCAGTGCCTTAATTACCAGGTGAATTCATTTCACCATTAACATGCCATTTAGAGGTATGCACCATTACCTTCCCAGGCTTCAGTTTGGAGATAAAACGTGAAGGAAAATTAGACGACCTAAATATCCCCCACATCCAGAGGAATGGATGGTGCTGGGAGGTGACAGCCCAAAAAATAAGAACTGCAGTTCTGGTTCTGCAGTGAAATGCTCTCAGAAATGTCTGGGGGCAGGCTCATCACTGCAAGTGTGGCAGCAACCTGAGGGACAGGTTTATCTCCAAAGGCCTTCCCCAGGCACCTGAATACATAAATATATCATATTTACAACTTCTAGCCTCAGATTTGCCTTTAATAATCTTCGGAGACCAAGAGAGAGGGAGAGAAGAAGTAGGATTTATGACAACATTCCCACGGAAGAAGTGAATTTTTAAAAATTATTTGGATAATTTACAAGCTTGGTTTTTAGTATTGATACTGCTCAGGCATTCAGTCTTTCCCTCTTCCTTCTTTTTAAATGTCATTACTAAAACCAGCCAAACAAAAATAGTAAAGATTATGAGTTTTTGGGTAATAACCACTTCTGTTTCCTTAAATAACTTGGGTTTATATTGTTGTTTGGTATTTGTATTTTAAAATGATTTATCATCTTTCTGTTAGCAATTCTAAATACAAGATTCTCAAAAGCAAATTAAGAATGATTTTTCTTTAAAAAAAATCAACAACACAAATATATTAGAAGTCATTCTATGGGCTGTAGTCAGCTCCAGATGCACCAATTTTTGTGCAAAGTGAATAGAGATATGTATCAAATCAATAACAAAAATCCTTTAAGAGCAATAAAATATTAAACAAGGAATGATTTCTAATAAATACCTCAGTCCTGGAAAGAGCTGTAGCAGTCTGATATTTATATTTGACTCAAGACTCACACAAAAGCTGAGCTGGGGTAACACCTGCATCCAGTCATGACTTCACTGAGTAGCTTTGGCACAGGAGGAGTGAAAAGTTGAAAATATGTAAAAATACTGGATTAATTTTCCCTGTTTACCTGAACTTCTCACACTCTTCTTGTGCTCTGCTCTTCCCATCACTCCTGGCCAGAGCAAGGTGGTTTTTCAGCCAGGAGCTGAGCACTCAGCCTGAAAAACAAGCAAACAAAAAGCAGGTGTGACTTAACCAGGAGACCTAAAAATTCCTGTGCATGAAAATCCTGCCTGAACTTGAGATCGTGTTGCCAGTTTTCAATAAGTGTTTCTTCAAAATGTATTTTTCAGAATATTTTGACTGCCCAATCTCCTCCCTGCTTTGGACAATTCCTGGTAGATTTGCAGAATGACACCCTGGAGTTAATTGCCAAGATCTCCCTCCATATCAGAGTAAAAAAACAATTTCTTTTAACATTTATAATCATTCCTACCTGTGAGAACACAGGCACATTTCATTTCTGCACACAGGCAAATCAATTTGAATAGTTCACATTTCTGCTTTGGGTTGGGACTGGTTTGTCTGATTTGCTGTGACAATGTTTATATTTGTATTGCATGTTCTTTTTTACAACCTCTTTAATCTTTGCAAGTAATAAATAAATAGAAAACCAGAAACTTGTGCTGTAGTCAGTTATTTAAAAGGCACGGTTGTAAAATGCTGAAATCTATTTTTCCAAGATGAATTTGTACAGGTTCACTATTAATCAACTCATTTAAACTGGAACAAAAATCTGCCAGTGAAAGTGGGATTTTTTACCATTCACCACATGCCCATAATAATTACAAAAAGGCTGAAACAAGTAGTAGGGTTTTTCCCCTGTCTTAAAACCTGACAATGCATGAAGAACCAGGCACGAGTCAGAGAGATTTGTAAACCTTCAGGGTAAAATGTTTAATAGGATAGATATGGTAATACAAAGTTTTATACTTGATGAAATTAAACTGAATTATAGGAACTGTAACAGATTTTGTGCAACTTGAAAGGTAAATAATGAGGCAAAGAGTCATTGCTTATGGCCCATGCTGATGTATTTATGGAATTGTCAGCTGCTTTATCACCCTCACGGGAAAGATTTGGATTTTTAATAGATTTTAAGTTCTTGAACAGCTGTCCTACAGTGGTACTTAAAGGAGTTTATACATTTTCCAAGCTGCTTTGTAAGAAGATGTTTGAGTAGACGTGGAGCACTGAGCACCACTCTGAAATACACTCCGTGCAAAATGAAAGGTACTTTTGATTCAAACACAATTCTCTGCCTAAAGTTTTTTACTTTTCATTTAAGAAACAAAGAGTCCAAGGGAAGGGGTTTGGTTTTATGCACATGCCAAACTTTGTGCATTTTAGCTTCTGCTCTTTATTTTTTAGGGACTGCTCAGTGTATAAAAATAAGAGAATGGCTCTGGCCCTGGGTTCTTTTAAAATTAAATAGCTATGGTGAGCATCAATATAATTTTTCAATCTGTCTTGATCAGAAAATATATAGAATTAATACCTAGATTTTTACTAGACTTCAGAAAATGGAGAAAACCAGTGGACCATGTTTAAAATCCAAGAATTGAAAGTATGCCTAATCCAAAGATACTTCTAATCATGCAGATCCCACAGGTAAGTATCTAAATTTACAAATTACTAAAAGTAAGATTTCAAAACCAAGATTAAATTTGGTGATATTTCATTCTGAACTATTTAGGTTTTTTATTTCTGCTTTGGAAGACTTTTACTGAAGAAATTGTACATATGGTATGTGTAATTTCTACTTCTCTGAACATATAAAATCTTAAGGACATGACTGTAAATAATAGAATTTTTTTTAGAAACATGAAGGACATAAGAGAATAATTTATAGTTTCTTAATTCTCTGTGATGGATTCAGGTCATGTTTTCTGTTATACCAAATCTGATTGCCAAATTGTCAGCTCTAATGCAAATCTCAATTTTAATCTCCCCTGCAGCCCAATTAAAAAATTACTTTTTGATCAAGTTCCTGGGTTTTAAAATTATCTTTTCAAGATAAGTCAAAAAAAATGATGCTCAAACTTGCTTTCTTTCACATGAGGAGAATAAAAACTAATCTGTGGTGCACTAATAAAAATTGCAAGAAATTCTTAGAAATGAACTAAGACCTTCCCATTCCCAAAATCTGAAGACCACAAAGTTCCACAGAGCGTTAAGGAAAGGATGAAATAAAAACTTCAGTGTTCTTCTAGAAACTGATTTTACAGAAGTAAGGAATTAATAACTAATAAAGAGTACTGATACAACTTGGTGGATACTGTCTGACCTAAGCTGTCATTTTCTGACAGGATTTAAGCTGCATCTGGCAAAACACAAAAGGGACACAAAAATGCAGTGTTCAACATTGATGATAAAGGGGAAAAATAAATTCCTTTTGAAAAATAAAATATTGCCAGTTGACCATTCGAGAGCCAGATGACACAGGAATGCACTCAGAGAAATTATTATTATTACTACTTTTAGTTTAAAATTATTATTACTATTATTATATAAAATTATTTTAATGATAATATTGATAATTATAATGATGATGATAATAATAATTTTATCCATAATGGTATTCATTGACAATGTGCTCCTCTCAGCCCCAGCACAGCCTGGATTCCATGCAACAGGAATGGGGCCAGCACCACCTTTATTTTATGTCACTGTCAAAAATTGGTTGTTGGTAGGATGGGCCAAATTTCCCTGTGTGCTTTGCAAGCCTTACACCTGGCACAGACACCCCTGGATTTACGTGGTTCACATGATATAATCAATGGGCACAGGAATCTCTGAAATACAGAGCATTCACACTATATTATGAAAGAATAAATGAAAAACTCACCCTAAATTGGCAGACAACTTTAAAATTACACTCCTATTAAATGCTTTGGAATTTTTTGGCTTCGGATCTATTTCAGAAATGAGTTATCTGATGAGCACAGAAATTGATGTATGCTTCCCAAACTTCAGAACAGAAGAAAGAAATTAATCACATTTTTGCCTCTCAGTTGTTATAACAATGATGAATGATGTACTCCTCTAGAAATGTTGCTGAATCATCCAGTAAATTGTTTGCTCTACAGTAGGTCTCATGCACAGATATGCTGACCTTCAGTGTGTTCCTGACAGGCTCAGTTATCAAAATCTGTTTTTCTGGCACAAATTCTGCTCCTCCGAAACCGTAACTTGTTCATTTGTAAGAAAAGGCTGCTGGTAATTGAGCCTGTTTATAACC
The DNA here is from genome assembly GCA_013397245.1 of Thryothorus ludovicianus. Taxonomy (NCBI): domain Eukaryota; kingdom Metazoa; phylum Chordata; class Aves; order Passeriformes; family Certhiidae; genus Thryothorus; species Thryothorus ludovicianus. The sequence goes on along the minus strand of VZTB01011685.1, from coordinate 101,476 downwards.
TCTCTGTCAGGACTTTTCCTTTGTGCAACTGCAAACAGAATTTTACACGGATTCATAATGATGCATTTAGTGAAGTAACCCATTATCAATGTCATAAATGCATTAGGAACTTAATTTAAAATGAGGGCAAAATGCAACTGGTCTGCAGAATGAAAGCTGAGAATTCAGGAGTAAAGCTCTTCATCATTGACATAACTGACAAAAAATGAGCTAAAAATAAAAATTAATACTTAGTCTTTACCCTGTGATGCACAATTCTTCTTGGAAGAGGTTTTCTGTCTCTCACCACCAGCAGCAGCACAACTCCAGGAAGGAGGGCAGTCACCCTGGAAATGGCCACGTGAGTGACCACACAAATTCCACACCATGGCACGGAACGACAGCTGCACACGGGAATGATTCCTTCTGAGGGGGCATTCAAAACTCATTTCATTTTTGAGCCCATCAACAGCTCTACTGGGTGCAGCAAAATCACTTTTGCTCTTTGTTTTTGCCACAGACTCTGCCTTTACTGCTGCAGCCCCTGGGTCTTGGTGGAGAAATTCTGATTGCAAGCAACATTTGGGTGCATTTTGACCTTCAAACTCAAATTTCTGTGGTCCCACTAAGTGAACCAGTGGCTATTCCAGAATTATTTCTCTGAAGGGGATTGATAAAGAGTTGTTTATGGAGTAATATCCTACAGCCAGAAAGAACTTAGTAATTTTAATTTTACCTGGAGTAGTGTTCCTGACATACTGTAATTGTTATAAGCTGGTTTGGCTTCTGATTTTGACTCGAGCAAACCCAGCAGGTCTGTAAGGCAAGACAGACAAAGCTTCCAGGACAGACTCAATCACATATGGCATTTTAATTCTCTACAATTCCCAGAGGAAGAGTTTCCCCTACTCAGGTGGGAAAACCAAACCCTGTGGAGAAGGAGCACAGAGTGGCTCTGGGCAGCAGAAGGGAACGAGCATCAAACACACCAGGGAAAATCTTCCCTGCTTTCCTGCAGCAGCACAAGCAAACAGCACCGTGGCTCCAGGGTGAACTGAAATCCAGGAAAAAAGCCCAGGAAAACAGAGGAATACACTGAAATGATGTGAAATCCTGATTCAGCAAAGAAAAGGCCAACAGCTCAAAGCAAGCTCAGAATTTGTCGCCACAGGAAATGCCTGGGAACAGTTTACCTTAACGACCTCAGGAGATGTTTTAATTGCACTCCTGTAGTAGGGAGCACATTCACCACATGTGAAAAATCTGTTTTGTGTGTGAGTCTAAGGGATGTCTTCTGCTACTCTATGTACTTAAAATGTAAATTACACCAAGTGCTTATCATTTGTCATTGCTTATCATCAGCACCACATCATCGTTTGCAGACAATTCTTTTTTTTATACTTTTTTACAACCACCTTTAATGGTACAACAAACTAACAAGTTTTTCAGAGCATTAACTCTGTAATTGCCTCCTTTTTTTCATGTAGTAACAGATGGGTGTTTATCTCTTGGGAGAAGAGAATCAGGAATCCTTAATTTGCAGAGCAATTTTCTCTCTCATTGTAATCAATACCTTTTTGTTGTGTGTGTATTAAACCCCAGTTAAACAGCAAACACAAATGCACCTAGGTACATAAAGATAAAAAACTAAACTAAATAGGTGGAATGGTCAGCTGAACTTTTAAATGCAAGATGGTGCAATCTTTATGCAGAGGATGGAATTCTTATGGAAAGCTCACATTCCATTATCCACATTTTGATGAATGGGTGAGATTACAGGAGGGACTGCAAGAATCCCAAAAGCAAAATCATCAATTCCCAATATTTCCTCTTATGATCATGGTTCAACAATTTTTCACCAATGGCACAATTCTGAGTGAGTGGGGAACACAAATTTTTGAGCTTCGCTGCTGATGCACACAGGTTTGAAGAGGAACCAGCTCATTTTTGTCTTTTGCAATCCAGAATTTTATACCTTGATAAGATTCCCACATTATATTTTGAGCAATTTTTAACAAATCTGAATGACCATGATATTTCACTTCATCAAGAAAGAAAAAGAAATGTTTTTTTCCACTGTGGTTTGACCATTTCACCTCTGAGCAAGTGAACCAAATATTCAGACTAAATATTAAGCATTCTTATCCAAGCAAAAATTAATCCCTCAATTAAAGAACTCCTACTTCATATTTAATAATGCTCCTTATTTCTTTTTATATCTAAACAGAAATAAATGCTTTATTTCTAATGAAAATGGGTTAAAAAATCACGTTTTGAATTTTAAATGGATAATCTTCAATGAGGTTCTGACCTTCACATTTTAGGGAAAACAAAGACTTGTAAACTTATTATTTGACATTTTAATTATTTTGTTTAATAAAGACCATAAAAAGATCATCAATTCACTCAGTAAAGACAACAGTGGTGTAAAGGACTCCTGTTAATATTCCATGGATATTTCTGCAAGTGAAATGCTGAAAATGACTTACAGTGAGGTCCATTTTTGTCTTTGCAGCCTCAGAGGAGTTGCCTGTGTACAAAGCCAGACCTATTTGAAAGACAATGATAATCATAGGTAAGATCATTTTACTGAAAAAAAGGAATTATTTCCTATTCAACAGCTGGTCCACGGCAATGACATCCCATTCCTGTAATTGCTCTATTTGGGTCATTGGGAGCTGAAAGTGAAAATAAACTTTTGCAATGGCAAAGGAACAGATTCTCAGGACAATCTCCTACAAGACAAAGATTTTGGATAAAGTTATAGCTGCAAAGTTTGTATTTTTAGAAGCCTCTCTTAGCTGAGCACAGACACTTTTCAATAATATGAATTTGTACAGTGAATAACAAACAGCCTGGATGGTTTATTTAAGAGGTCCTATTGATTTTGGAACCAGTTGTAGTTAAGGAGATACATTAAGAATGCATTGCATCTTAATTATGAGCAACTCAAAGCTGCAATACTTTTTATTGGCATTAAACAAATCAATCAGCATAAATTAAAAATGACAGAGGCTCAGAGCGAGGGATGCTGCACCTGATGCTTTGAGTCTATAACTGGATAATATAACAATAATATTAATGAAAATAAACTGCTGGCAGACAGTGATTGTTAACTGGAAGTTACATATTCTATTGCTAAAATAACCCCATAAAATACAACCATTTATATTATTAGGATGAATTTTCCCCTTTTTTTTTCTTTTTCTCCTTTGTTAGAATGAGCTTTGACAAGTTATCTTTATGTATTTTTCCTAATTCAATTCAAATTATCTCAATGCTACGTGATCTGACTAGGGCAGGAATAATTAATGTTTTAAATATGGAATAGAAACATATGAATGAAACAGCATCTACACATGTCCCCTAGAGAGAGTGGAAAAAAATTATCTGAATCAATGAAGAAATGAAGAGATGAATCAATGAAGATATAATTTGATCATATTTTGATAGAAAGAAAATATATTTTGAATTGTTCTGAAATTTAAAAAAAACTATGATATTTTAGTTGCTTTTTAATAAATTGCCTGCCTTTCTTAAAAAGTGAATATTTGACTAAAATAACTTTTAAAAAAAATTTGGAATGGCAGATCTTATACTCACGATCAAGATTTCTTAATAAGAGCCAATATTTTGAAGAGAACTTTAGTGAAGAACATTTCCTTTTCTGTCCCATTTTAATATTTCCCACCACAATGTTATATTCTGTAACTTGGTCAATTCTGTTTTCATTCCAGCAGCAATATTGCTCACATAAAATGAGTTTTTAATGATTTTACCAATGAAAAGAACTCATATTATTTTATTAACATCCTGTCCCAATCATTTTTCTTGACGCAGCAGCTTCGTTAATGTCGCAGTGCCTTAATTCCAAAGGTTAGTGGAAGGAGCAGTTTTTACATCTGGCCTAAAATAAGAAGCGTTTTCAACTTTGTTATCCTGCTGGAATATAAACTATGCTGGAGCAAACCTATTTGGAAGGGCTCCCTGTGCAACAATTGCATTTTTGCTGCCCTGAGTGCCACAGCTCTGGTGACCGAGTGCACAGACTGGCTGCCAGCTGTGCTTACAGAACAGGAAATAAGTTTCACAGAGCTCAAATTATTTCCATGGCTGGTTCCTAAATCTTGTAGCACTGGAAGGCCTTAAAGCAGATATTCTGGAAAAAAAAAAAATAAGGCAGACTGAGTGTCCAAAGGAACTGTGCCTCTTTAATCAGCTAATTACTTGCATGGTTAATTCTGTTCCTCATTGGCGTTAGAGACATAGGACAGAATTATTTTTTGTCTTCAGATTTTGCTCAAAGTCAGACAGAAGGTAACAGTCAAAAAAAGTAAATTTGTAAAATCTGTGAATAAGCAGGTATCATGAGATAAAATCTTTTTAAAAAAGGAATAAAGAAATCCTGAATGCTGTCAGCAGGGCCCATGGCTGGATCTGCTCCCCAGCTCAGGACCGTGGGTGGGGAGGATGCTCTGGACCACCGAGGCCCTGAAACCCTCTCAGGGCTCTGAGTCCCTCTGTATTTACAGCATATCAACAGTTAATGTTATCAGAACTTGACCACATACTTGTCAAATTAATTAGTTAATCAATTAATTGGGTGAGTGCTCAGCTCCATGGTCGTGGGCGATTTGGAGCCCAGGATGTGCAGCTCTGCTCAGCCTCCACGTGCTGCTCGTGTGCAAATTCCAAATACAACCCAAGCCATACAACACAAACCTGCTTCTATTTCTTGCTGTATTTTCAGTGCCTTGAAATTCACCATTGAATGTGTTCCAGCGTTGAGTTCTTTGACAAGTCACACACAAAAATTCTTTCAGAGTGGCTCCGCTCTTAGAGCATTTAACCAAAATTTGGATTCCAGAAAAGCTTTGGGAAAATGATAACTTGGGAAGATTTTGTAGAAATAGCAGGAAAAATTAAAACCAGGTGTTGTCAGCACTAAGATAAAATGGGAAAGGTGAAGGAAACAAGCAGTTAGGAAAAAATGTTCAATATTTGGACTCAATTATCACACCAATGACAGGAGCATTAAGGGCTAATCAATACAGGAGGGGTATTATGGAGCAATACGTCAACAGCTGGGTTACTTCTGCAATTATTTTCTAGCAGAGACAAAAATCTCAACCCTCATTTTGTAAGAACAAATTATCCTTAATTTCAGAAGAAACACCAAGCAAGTTTTATGCTTAGGAGAAGTGGAATGCAGGATTTCCTGATGGCAGCCTAAGAAATGGGCTCACTGGAGCATCCCGAAAAATCTGGAGAACCATCAGGAGCGACCACTTAAACCCATTTAGGATTAACAATAAATTCATAAAGTAACTGTTACAAAGGAAATGGAGAAATGGCGTGAACTGCTCAGATTGTATCAGCCAGCAGCACTTTTTAAATGTGTTTCAGTCAATTAAATCATGTGAGTGGCTTTTCATTGGTACTGATTAGAACCTATGGACTGGTCTCTTATCAGAGCAAGTGGAAGTATACTGGGCTTTAAGCAAAGCTCCTGTTAACATAAATTTTAATCTTTCAGTGCCTTAAAAGAAGATTAAGTGGTTGAGCAGCTGACAAAATAGGACAATTTGATGGATTATATTTAAATCAGCCAAAATATATTTTAATAATAAAGTAATTTTCGACTTGCTTTCATTCAAAGTACTCCACACATTTTAAAACCTCCTCTGTAGACAAAGAAGTGTGTGTAAATGTAAATATATCCAGCATGAGCAGTGGATAAGGTCACTGCCTGAGGAGTGACATCACTTGCCTAAAGTTTTAAGTATCTCCACATATTATGTCTTGTTTTTTTTTTTAAAGACAATGTAATTTAAAGTGAATTAATGTAAATTAAAGTATAAGGAAATACATGATGCTTGGGGTATGGTGCTGGAAAGGTTTAGGGGGTATTTTACCCACATTTTTGTAAGCCCACTGAGTAAATCTCAGACTTCAGCCATTGTTTTGGGACATGAAAGAGTTCAAAAATCCTATTAACGTCTTTGTGGAAGTGCATTGGCAGTACTGCTGCCACAGAATAATGTATTTTGTATTATCACTTATTACAGCAAAATCCTAACTTGTGAATCCAAGGGAGTTCCTGAAATCACTTCTGCAAAATTATTCTCCTTTCCTTGCAATATTTTCAATCACATATATTACATTATTGTGAAAATATAATGGAGTGCACGACATCAGTCTCTCTCCTTTTCTTAAAATAATACAGTTTTGTGCAACTAAGACAATGTCAAATTTACTTTTGTGTAGTTGTTCTGCAATCTTTCTAAATCACACTATTTTTTTTTTCCTCTCTGGAGTTATTTAGAGTTTTCACTTTAAATGAAATTTGCCCTTTGAGAAACACAGTTTCGGTCTCAGTTACCAAAAGACTTTACTACAGCAAGGGATGGATTCAGAGAGCAGTGCCAACAGTTTTCCTGTGTAGCCTGTGTTTTTTTTTCCACTACAGATGTTTAACAAAGTAAATCCCAAGTCTGCGCATATGTAGCAATGTAAAAAATGAGAATGTTTCTGATTTTCAGATGAAAATCCTGGGTACACTGAAGATTAACCACTTCTAATCCTAATGAGAATATCACTAAGGTTTGATCAAATAATTAACTAGAAAAAGAATTGTCTGGAAAACAGAAAGTTCAGAGAGACAAGGAAAACATGGAAGGAGAAAGGAGACCTACAAATTTCTGAGATTTACAGGGATATATGATCACATTTAAACACCAGGCTGTGTTTATGCATGTGTTGTATTTCTCCTTAGTTTAATGAGTTCTATGTTCTCTTCTATTCAGGCCAAATTTCATTTCTGGCAATCCCTGAACACGACAGGTATCTGAAATTGAAATGGAAACCTTCCTTTCAGAATAATTTACCACTCCTGTGAGAAGAGTCTCTTGCCACCTGCACCTCAAAGGGGGTGCTTTATTTCCAGCAGGGGCATTTCCCTGTGGCAGCACAACTTTTCTACATGTGGGAGAGGAGGAATTGGGATTGCTGAAACTTTGGGGACACAGCAGGACAGAACGAGCCCTATTTGATAATGTCCTTTGTTACAGCTTGAAGCATCTCCCAGAGGAAAAGCTTCATGGTTCCACTCAAAGAGCAGCAGCCCAGAGCATCCAGGTTACCCAAGCTTCAGGAGGCAGAGCAGGAGCTTTGGTGCCCGTGGAGCTGCAGGGATAACCTCACTCTAAATCTCATATTTGAACCCCCAAATTTGGAAAGAACTCCTCAAATACTTACCCTGCAGCAAGGCAGGGCAGCCCCAGGCTCACCACATCCATCAGTAAAACTTTCCAGGCAGGATTGCAAGGCTGGGGTGCTGTGGTTGGACATGGTTTGTATAAATCAGAGTACAATAATCAAATATCATCATTCTTGGGTGCCTTCTGCTGTGTTTAAAAATATTATAAGGACTCAATCTGGATAAAAAGAGAAAAAAAACATAAAAAACTATGGAAAATTGCATAATGGTTTGGAGATATTCACTGTTCCTGTGCTCTGCAGGAAGGCAAGAGCAACCTCTGGTTATGCAATGGATGTGAGTTAACTTCCACAAATTAAATCCTTCATATGACTCCATTTCCAGCATTTGTTTTTTCTCCCAGATAATGAACTTCTCACTTCCAGCAAGAATCAATTTAAAATTTGCAAACTGTAGAAAATTGTGAAGGAATTTGAATGTTAAAAGCAGATTAGAACAGAAAAGATTTAATATCAGGTTGGAAGAGTAAAACATAGCTGGAGAATAAGTTCTTTTAAAAAGAATCTACAAACTTATGTAAAAGCTAAACATGATTAAGATGATGGTACTTTATGTTTTTGGTTCTATTCCAACTCTCAAATCAGCTGATAAATCCTCTGTGGGCTTTGGTGGCTTCCACATCTTCAAAAAGCTTTCATTGAGGGGAAAAGGGAGATGGAGAAAAGGGGCAAAAATACTGGAAATATTCAGCAGCCAAAGTGGTCCTTGAGATGTCTGGACTAAGCATGAGAAAAATAATAAAACATTTAAAATAATGTTAAGTTCAATTTACAAATTTTAATTAAGACTAAAAAGTAAGATCCCTTTTATGGACAGGTTTTCTCTAAATGATTAATTTTGATTGCCAATTTATTAGATGTCAGTTCTAATTTTGTTAGTGTAGGAAGGAAAAGCCACCTTGGTTATCAAAAACTTGTGATGTGGCTGATATAGAAATAACACAATAAAGGAAAGAGTTTCACTGTTATTTTAATATCTATGAAATCACCTGCAAAAATGTGCTGAGTTAATTTCCAACGACTGAACGACAAAAATCTTTCCTGTCAAGGCCACAAGTGTCAATGGCCCAGCTGACACTTGTTGAAGGAGAAAAGGAAAAATTTAACAAAGTTAATGATGCTACATAGTGGAACTGTCTAATATCTTTATGAATTAAGAGAGGCAAGTACTTTCCAGGCTGTAGGAGTGGATGTTGTGGTTCACTTGTTCTGCTTTGTCCTATATCCAAAATGAACTGCTCCACAGAAACAGCAGCATTTTCATCATCAATCATGTCACCCATTCTTTATCATAAATTTCTTCATCAATTTTATTTTAGAGGAAGCTACCTGTGAATTTGGGGCTGAAAGCCAACTCTAAGCAAAAGGTAGATGCTGCCATTGCCTATACAAATTGATTCTGCTGTGATCAATAATTCCTGTCGTGGCCTCCCTGCAAAGCTCTGAGAAGCAGATGCTGCACACACACACACACACACAGAGTGTTTTTAAACAATCTGTAGTGGATTGAAGCAATCTAGATTTAGCTCTTCATTGATACCTTGTGTTGCCACATTGGACCATCTGGTCCTGTTCTGTTTCTGCCTCATGAACCAGGAAAATGAGGATTCCTTTTCCAAATCACAAGTCACAACACTTAAATATTCGGTGATGAATTACTACAGAAAAAAATTAATTAATAGAACATCTGCCTGCCAGGAAGATAGAGTGCAAGGAACTAATCTGTTCCAGTTCCTGGCCCAGATCCCCCCATTATCCTGGCAGCTAACAAAGACCAGAAGGCAGATGGGTCAATCTGGCCAACAAATTTTTTCCCGATGGTGGAACCGTCACCTGGCAAATGGAACTCAAGCTAAAACCTCTTTCTGCCTGAGCCTGCAGCGAGCTGGGTGCTCTTCAAATCCCCCTCAGCATCCATCACTGTCTTTGGGAGATTCTGTGACTTTGAAAGTCTGGTACCAAATTGCCAAAGTACACAAGTCCCATTGTGTTATAATGGGGTCAGAATGATGATGCCACCCCTGAAAACACTTCTCACATCCCATAAATTGGTGCAAACAGGAATTTTGTTACACACATGGTATGGTGACTTCGGTGCAATAATCTGTAAAAGTGGATGTCATGTCTAAGAATAATTAGCTTCAAATTATTTTTTTTTAAATTGAACATTTGGAATTCTTTTATTCAAATTGGATATGCAATGCTTTTATTTCACTCCATCTTTGAATTTGCTTTGAGATGTCAAGTGTCATTTTTACTTTGGCAAGAGGTCTTTTGATTAGAAAGATAAAAGAAAATGTTTGTTCTGAATAAATTCTTATTTTTTATGTTACAAATGACGTGAATGGAAAACTACTAATGAGACACTTCTCATTAGCAAACGGATCCCTTTGCTGTGATAATCAAATAAACTTTTTCTTCCTGTCAGTCATCATCCATTTTTATAATTACAGTCACTGTCTCAATTTTTTTCCTTTTTCCTCACGTCTGTGAAACGTTTCTGGTGGGTTTGCCATAGGGGAGCTGATGGACAGGACTCCTGGTGGGGCAATGAACTTCTCCCAGGCACAGAACCAAATCCACAACCAGACACAAAATCATGCAAAGAGAAAGCCACTGCCTGAAAGGAAGGAAAGGACTGAGACTCAGTAAACACAGAACTCCAGCTGGGGAGCAGAGCTGGGGCTCTGTGCTGGGCTCAGGTCGTTCATTTTTGTCATCGTGCAGGCATTGCTCTGCCACTCGGGCTGGATCCTCACCAGGGCACAGCCTGCTCCATGGCAGGAATATGTATGGGATCATAAATCGACCTGTTCTGTATAAAATGAAAAGAAACAGCATAAACGTGGGAGCCCGCGGTGAAAGAGGGATTTTTTGTGAGCTGCAATGGCTCTGAAATCAATATGGCACAATGAATATGGACTCAGAGTCTGCCCCTACATGATTGCAGAGTGACTGTTGAGGATCAACATTTTCTGTTCTGTTCTCCAATCTTTATTTTAAAAAAAAGCCTCGTTTATCTGTACTTGAGAGAAGAGGCTTTTAAAATATTGGATTTTTAAACACAAAAGCTACAGCATTTCAGCCCAGATCTCAGGTCAAATCTCTTTCTGGAATTATTCCAGACAGATTCACAATGTGAAATGAAAGAAATTAGAGCATTAAATATTCTGATATGACACTTGCAGTGAAATTGAGAGATCAGGTTATGACCAAGTCACTGTTTATTTCATTAACTTCTGATATGAAGCATTCCCAGCTATAAATTCCTCCAAATTCAGGGGTAAAAGATGGCCTGGTCAGAACTTAAATGCTTGACATAACCTGGAGATTTGAAAAACAAATGTGCTGAGAAATACCAAAACCACCTACTGGTAAAACATTGTGGGAAAAATCAGGGAATAAGAATGTTTGAAACTCTTTGAACACATCAATTAAACAGGCAAAACCACTGACTCTGGTGAGTTGAGTCAAAAAGAGAGAGAAAAAAACACTTTAAAGAAGACGGAACGATTTTTTAACTTCAGAATAGATAATTTTAGTTGGAAAAGACCTGCAGTGATCATCTTGTCCAAGAACCTGACCAGCACTGATCAAACAAGCACAAAAAGATCAAACAACCACAAAAAAACAAACAAAAAAAAAATCCCCTCACAACTTTTATTGGCAAGGAACCAACCCTGCCTCGCCTTTTGGTCAACTCTTGCCCATTTCTCAAGATAATTTTTTGTGCTGCCATCAAGAAGCAACAGGAAAATATCTGAAAATGTCAAATCCTTTTAGTTCATCCTTTCAGAACCAAAAAAAATGTTTAAGAATTCCCCTTTGGCTTGTTTATAGCATTGACAGAATAGAAAACCATGTTTTGTCCTCGGTGTTTCTTCACAGGAACCTTTAAAATTTCAAGTTCAGGGGTCTGAACACATTGTGCTCAGTGACCTTTTGCTGCACTGTGTCATTTCTGTCTCCTGTGCAGAGAATTTCTGTTCTTTTTCTGGGAAGTCTGGGGACAAAGTTTCACAGTGGGAACTAGTGAATCCACTCAAGCTAGAATTAGTTAATGGAAAAAGTCACTACAATGTTCCTTACACTCTGTTTAAAACACTGCCCCTCTTGGGCCAAAGAAAGGAAATTTCCATGTGGAGATCTGCAATGGGAAGACTTGATTTGTGAGAGTTTTTAAAAGAATAAAATTATTAAAAAATCAAAAATAATTCTTTCCATATGTTGGGAATAATCACTGCCAGACAGGGATGAGTTTGCTGCTGTCACTGGAGTTATTCCTGTAGCAAACCCTTCAGAGCCACGCTTTGGGATTCTTCTCCACATACAATTACACATCTATTATCACACAACACCATCACACAGGCAGAAATGCAGATTATATGGTGCCCAAACATAAGCACCTTCTACCCTCTCAGTTGTTCCTAAAGCCTTGTTGCTGGAGCAGGAGCCCTGGCATCAGCAGATAAAATTCCTGTTCCTTTCTTTGCCAAACACTTTGCAGTCATTGTGTTACATCTTCATGTCTTGCTTTATTCACAAATGCATCTTGATAATTTCCAGCTCACTGACATGGACAGCCTAAAGTATTTTTACAGGCATTGGGGAATTTGAGAATCTAGAGAGAACTGTGATGGGGATGTAAATTACTGTTATGTCATGCATATATTCTCATTTTTTTACAGTAATATCCGATGCATTTCATATTTTGAGCTAACTTCCACGTTCCAGGATAATTTTAAATGCCACACTTTTCCATTACGCAGGCAGAGATAAAAAAATTATTTTCAAAAGAAATAATATTTTTTTATTCTTTTCCAGCCATCTCATTTATATTTATAAGCAAATGATATTTTGGGATGCAGAGCTATTTTCTCCCTCTCTGTAGGATCTCCTCATTCACAATGCCTGGGTTGCATTACAGCTTCATCCCAAGACTACTGAAGCCACAGGATGAAAAAGTGGGGTCTATATCCCATATTTGTCACTGCCTTGTCACCTCAAATAAATAATTGTAGGAAAAACTGGAAATCTAACGCGTCATTCTCAAAATCAGAAGGTTCTGGTAGCTGGCTGCAGATATAACAGCAAATCTGAAATCAAAAAGTTCCCCCATTTAGCTCTGTCAGGTTGCCTCCCCTCTTCACATCCTCGTGGGGCTGACATTTACCGATGTTAAATCAAACTATACAAAGAAAAAAAAAGCTGAAAAGGAGATGTTGCAAAGATTGACTTCATTAAAAGGCATCTGCATTCAACACAGACTACAAAGCAGCACACAAAGGCAGCTTTGTTCACTGCTGGTGCTTCCCTGACATCTGAAGAGACTTCTGAGGTGTAGGAACTTGGCAGCTCTTGCACTAGAAGGGTTTGTTTTTCTAAGTTAAAGCAAAGCAACTCTAAACATTTCTTTCTCTGCTTAGAAAAGGAAGTGTGTGAAACGGGGAAAAATCACTCTGGGCAACTCCTTTCTGCAGCTCCCCTCCCTCCAAGAACACCACAGAAATATGATTATTTAGAAAAGCTTGCCTAAGCATATTTTGTCAGCAAAAGTGATTGAATCTTGCCCTTGGTGAGCCTAAGATGTTTTTTTTTCCAGCAGACAGCAATATCCAGTGGCAACAGCAGCAGGAGGCTGCATCCCTCACAGTCCAGAACCTGATCTTGGCACACAGGAGGCAACAAACATCCTCCCATTGTAGCTGAAATAATTCAACAATTCAGCTGCAGCAAATCTATCCCAAAGTTCCTGGATGTTCTCAGCCTCCAGATTCCACCTGTTCCTCCAAACTCTCACTACTTTGAGCGGTGCAAATGGGAGGGTTTTTTTTTCTCAGATTCAGAGCACATCGCTGAAAGGAAAAGATTGCTACAACTTGTGCACACGCAGGTCACAGAAAATGAGAAATTCAGTCAAAGCACTGTCAAAAGAATAACTTTTGAGTGATCTCAAAAATACCAGGTCTTCTGATCTTTCTGACAAGCCTGTTCTGTGAAAACACAGCCTTTTGTTTTTCCAAAATGTAAAGTACAGAAGATGACAGGTAACACACCCAGAACAAGCTTCTAAACTCTACCCCCAGAAAGGAAACCTTCTGAGGAATGCCTTAAAAAACTCAGCGGTTCAGTGGCAGCAACAAACAGAGAGGTGTCTGGAAAATGACAGTAAGGCCACTTTCTCTCATCACATCATTCTCTTTCTCAGAATATTAAAGGGTTTTTATCAGACATTTTAATTAAACTCAGGCTCCCTTCACAGTCCTCTTGGATTGACAAGGGCTACTTATACCTGGAGACCAAAGAATCCAATTTATTGAAAGCAGGTGTCTGTATGTACCTAAAGATTAAAAGAAAAAGAAAAAAACCGTAGGAACATACAACAATACCAAGATGAAATTGTCACTGTGGATCTGTGACAGAAGAAAACATCCTAACGAGCTCATAAAAAACCTGAAAGCCCCAGGAAGAGACACGAGGATTCTGCAATGACCATGATCAACCAAAGGAGAGGCTGGGTTCCTTTAAATTGCTATGGCAAATAATCCTGAGCTGATAAATACACCAGATAGGAACAAAATAGAGGCACTAAGGAGATTTTGCACCTCTGAAAGGGTGACCTGAAGGTGGAAACAATCACAGACATTTCCTGGTGCTCTCCTGTTGAAGTTGGGAGTGCAGAAATATCCTGGATAATTCCTGGTGCTGCTGAGGACAGGAAGAAATCCTCACCAACCTCAGGGACTTCAGCAGGACTCACTTCAGTGTGTGAAGAACAGGGTGAATAAGAGGAAGTGATGAAAACATCATTGTAGTACTTTTCCAAGGATTTATCCTTAATTATTCATTATAAACCCCCTCACTTCTGAATACTTAAAAGTAATTTTAATATTTCAATGAATCTATTTGCCCTATAATCAAAGCCCATATTTTTGTACAGAATCAAATCACACTTCTGCAATTTAAGGGGTATCATATCCATTATTCTACTAGAAACAAACAAAATCGTTTGTACAACTGTTGTAAAAGATTATATTAATAAACCCAAGTTGTGGAAGACTGAGGGTAAAATACAATAGGAACTGCTCTCAATGTAAAAATTGAAATTTGGTTCTGATAAACAGGAACCTTAACCAAGATGCAATGGGTTTTCTGCTGAGGAATTTGTGAAGAAATGATTGTTTCAGCATCCTGTTTTATCAGGAGCAGTGGATGGACCCAAAGGCTGTTTGTAGGTGAGAAAGGAGAAATACATTTTTTCTCTTTCTGCTCACAATTCCGTGGAAAACAACTCAACCAAGAATATTCAACTGCAGCTGTTATCTTTGTTGTGCCAGCTATTTTTACAAAAATGTAAGCATTTCACGTTTAAATAAATTATTTAAAAGAGGACATGTTAATGGGCTACCATAGTTTGCTTTCTAACATCAGGGATTCTCCATGGGTACGAAGAAAACATAATCACACATATGGTGGAACTAAAATGTACTATTTTTCTTGAATGAAATTCTCTTGTTAACTCAGCAGGCACTGCATGAGATCACATATCATTTTTCAACCATCTGCACATCTCACAGTAATATGGACAGAAAATTTCTGTTATTCAGCCACTAAGACTTTATGCTGGGTGACTTTTAAGTGTGGATTCACTGGAGTATCTTTCATCATTGGAGGCAAATTTGGCATCTATGCAGATGCCACTTGCATTTTTATACATTTCAGTTCAAAGACTAAACTTCAAGTCTGCCCTCTGCCACTCTTGTTTCCCACACCCGATGGATCAGACATTCCAGGAAATTTGGATACATGACCTTTCATATCACAGGCAAGTTAGGAAAAATTCATGGCTCAAATTTCAAAGTGAAAGACACTTTAGGAAACATCAAGAGTCCTTGATTGTGATGAGCTGTTTGATAAAAGAGAAACATAATAAACCAAATAAAAAACAACCCTTCCACCCTTCACATCAACAGCTTTGCTGTCAAAAGATCAGAAGCCAACATGTTAATGAGCTCATTTTTATGGAATGAAATCACTGCTGGTGGTGTTCCGTGAGTTCTGATTAATTCATAGACGGTTTGTCACAATACTGAGCTTAGTGACCAAATTCAAGGACCGTGTCAGGAATTTCAGACCGTGCTCTCTTTTGGTGTTGTTGGCAATCAAGGGGCCTCCAATTCCCAGGCACTCTGTTACTCTGCCATTTATGACATCTTCCATTTCCAAATTAAAAATCTCAATATATTCACCAACGACAGGACATTTTCAGGAAGCTCTGACATGATATTCTTGTTTATATAAAAAAATACAGTGGAGATTAAATTATTTTTAATTTCCTGAGTCTGTACAGGTCTGCTTTCTTGTGTGGAGAACTTCTCTGCCTCAGCTGTCCAAAAACTGACAAAAAGCAAAGGAGAGCTCTCTCACCATCCACACTGCAGCCAGCACAGGCCGTGTGTGAGGGAAAGCTGAAAACTCTGATCTTTATGTTTAGAAAACAACCACCTCAGCCATTCCAGTGCTTCTCCTTCACTCTCAGATCCAGTTTTAAAGGTACAAAACTTATTTCTGAGCTAGGGAGACCAATGGGGACACAATTCAGCACCAACCCAGGACATCCCTGCCACCCTGCCCTGCCTGTCCCAGCTCACTCAGGCTCAGGGATCAGCGCAGAGCAGGCACAGCACTCTGTGATTATTCTGATTATTCTGATCAGCTTTTATCTGGAACTTGCCCTCACTGAACTTCCTGCAAAGCACAGCACTGGTTACACAGGCCAGTGACCCCTCTGCCTGCAGACCATTATTAACTACAACATCATTTGTAATTATCACATGAAACTGTAATGGCTGGTTATTTGGAATCCTAATTTCATGACCTAATGCTGTCAGGAAGCATATTTTTTATGATTTTTCATTAGCCAGTAGTTGCAGCTGTTTTAACTGCAGAGGAATATGAACTGCTGTTCTCTGCAGATCCATATCTGGCTGCTGAACCTCTGGAACTTTTGCACTAGACTGGGATCCATTCCTGGAGCATTGTGCATGAAGAAAACCTGAAAAACTGTGGACTTGATTTCCAAATTTATTTTCTGCTTGGCACTTTTCCAGCTAGATTCCCTCTATAGTTAAGGATATTTTTTTAAGGATCTTTTTTAAGGATATATTTTTAAAGAGTGGCCATGCGTGGATTCTAAAATCATGAAAGATTGGTTCAAGAGTTCTTGCAGGACAGTTAAAGATTTTTATTTTTTTTTTGCATAATAAAACACAAAGGTTATCACTTTTTGACATTATAAAATTTAGATTTGGGTTTTCTTTCCACTTCAACTAGATCCAACTTCTGGTTGACATCATCTTTTCTCTTTACCAGTACTGTTCAACAACTAACTATTACCCATTTGCAACACAGATTTCTGTAGAGAATCTTATATTTTGGCTAACATGAAACATTAAAATTTTGGGGCTGGAGATATCCTAAACTGACAGCAACCAAGAGTTTTTGTGCAGCTAATTACAGCTTTAGAATATATTCTGTAATTAACACAATCTTTTGAACACAACAGAAGTTCTATGGTGTAAGATTATAAAGAAAATGTTAGACAAGAGTATTTTGTCTAAATACTACTTAAAAATACAACACCACCTATAAAGAAAAAAAAATCTTTAAAATAACATATGTATTACGTGTTAGTCTAATTAAGAATTTATTAACATATATATTAACTTCTACAGCATCAAATTTTTGAGCCTGTAAAGTGATATGAAACATCTTTTTTAAAAGCACACCTGTCTAAAAGGTTGTGCTGAAGGCCCCTGACCTGATTAAGGGTAGAAAAGAGCATGGCTGCACTATTTATTGACATTTCCTTTTGTTGCTGTTGCTAAAACCATTATCTTTGAGTGTGTTCTCCATTTCCCTGCATGATATTTTTAGCATTGCCAAATACTGTTGTTTAATTGTTTCTTAGGGGTAATGAAAATATAAAATGGGGAGTCATCATCTGTGTGGGAGAACAGCACTGGGAGATTTTACTCATGAATTCATCCCAAAGAAATGGGAGTCAGTGGTGTGACAGCAGAATAAAGGGAAAACTTTGGGGGTGTGCTGTCCCAGAGTGATGCTGGATTTAGGACACAAAAGATTAAATACTCTGGTAATTATAGCAGTACTGGCAGATCCAGAATATCCTACCCAGGCTTGAAAAACAGATCTTAGAAGAGTTGGCCACTGGAAAGAAACTGGAGGAAAGAAGAAAGGGGAATAAGAATTTTAGAAAAAACTGCTGAGGAAAATATGGAGTTGATTTTCCTTATAGGCAGCAAGGATCAGAGGAAAGACAGAATCTCTCACGCAAAAGAAAAAAGCTGTGGAGCTTTTCAGTGGTTCTGAACTCCAGGCCAAAAAGTGCTGAAGCATTTTTGAAGTCAACTTGAACAATGCTTTGCTTTACAAAAGCATGCACCACTTTCTGCAGCTCACATATTTGCTTAAGCTCGTTGGGGGATGAAATCATGGATCAGAAATTAGAATAAAGCTGAAAATAAATATGACTTTGAACTACACCAATATCTGAGCTTACAATCCACTCTGCTGGCAATGTTGCATTACTATAAATGTCTGTGCTATTGTCATGATACATAAACATTCAGGCACCTGAGGAATGTGCTTTAAACTCATGTTTGTAGTCATTTGCCAAGCCTCTGGTGTTTAATAATGCAACAACCCTTGCTTAGCATTAGCAAAATAATTTAAGTGAATGTTTTGCACTGTTCCATGAAGAACATTAATGCAATAATACATTCTAAGTACTTAAAAAAAGGAAACCAACAATACAACGATACAGCTAAAAGCTCTATTAAATGAAGGTAGAAGCAGCAGACATCATAGGTGACTGGAATTAATGTTTTTAAATTAAAGTTCTGATAGGTGATAGGTTTGAAAACCATCCTTCTCTGGAAAACAAGGAAGCATGATTGAAACCAGTGAAAACACAAAAATGCAAATGATTCATCATGAGAATTCTGTGATTCTCTTTCTCTAAATGTACACCAGGGGTGACATAGCAGGTTATACACAAATTAAACCACTATTTAATAGCAAATATCAAACACTGTGACCTGTCAAAATGCAGGATTTGGAGATAAAATGATGATGTGGCTCACCACCAAAAGACACAGCCTCATATTGGTGTAATATTCCCTCCAAGCTATCTCACCACATTGCCATTTTCCTTTTGGGCAGTAATAACTACTCCTAAAAAAAGTTTATTTCCTGAAGGTGGACGGAGTGGATGTTTCTGTTTTAGCAACACTCACTGTGCAGAGAGGGGAATCTGGAGGCTGCCACCACAGGAATTCATTCCTGCAGAAATTCCTGCCCAGCACGAGCCTCCTCTGCAGAGCAACCAGCCCCCAGAGCAAGGGGGCTGATGGAGAAACTTCCCAAATTTGACATCCAATCAACAGAGGACTAGGAATCATCTGCTCCTGAGGATTTGCCCAAGGAATTATGCAGCAAGGATTGTGCTCTCTGCTTTTTCCCCAGTGTGGGCACTGCACCCCTGAGTCTCTGATCAGTTCTCCCAAATTCCTCTTGAAATGCATTTTACAGGATTTTCCTGAGCAGCACAAGATTCTGCTTCAGAGTCTGCTGCTCCACATCTCACACTCTGCTTACACAGGCATCACATCACACACAGACAAAATGTGCCATTTTTATGATGAGCAACCAAGAAATAATAATTCAAGCTTTTTTTTTTCTAAATTACTGCTGTCAGAATTTTGATGAGAATATTCCTAAGAAACAGCTGCTCTTATATGACTCTGAAGTGGGATATTGATCTAGGAAAATAAGGAATAAACTCTCCCTTTGAGATGTTTTTAGTGTTGGCTAAGCTGGATGCATATTTCTTTTGTATCATATTTTAATGCTGGAATAACCAGATATAACTCCTATTTCTTGTATCCTGTTTTTCTCCCTAATTATAATCGTCTTGTGGTTAATTACAAAAGCGTGCTAATGACATCATCTTGCATGATATCAGACAAAATAAATTCTATTTTTTGTTCCAGAGTGATAGTTATTCAAGTAGTAGAGAGTTGATTAAATGCTCCTTCTCAAGCAGAACAGTTCACCAGCTCCTTTCCATTATTTATTTGGGTAAACCATAGACTTACTCACTCAAGAATTATGATGACTTTATTCATATTACTAAAAAATCTACAGGAACATAAAGCAAATTAATTTAAAAAAAAGGTATCAGGTCTTTGTTTCACAATTCTATTGAATCCCCCTCTACAACATGATGCCCCACTAAATAAACAAAAAAAACAACAAAAAAAACAACAAAAATCCACCCCCAGTCCCTGCATTCCATCCAATTCTGCAAGCTCAGACTGAGGATGAACATGGACCAGGTTTGTATCAAAGAAACAAAATCAAAATACTGATCTGAAAACCAGGAGCAACAGGAACATTTTTCAGCCCTTCCACCTACCCAAATGAGCTTTGCAAGGCTGACAAAGACACTCTGCTAGGTTATTTTTGTTATTTAAAATCACTTATTTGAATGATCTTGAGGTTGTTTAAGAATATTTTCTGGAGTAAGCAGTAGTCATATGAATTCTAAAATTTCCTCATGCTGATTGTGAGGAAATTGGAGGAGAAACCTCCAAATCAGCCCAGCACATCCAATAAAATGAGGCAGTCACCTCCACACAAAATAACTAAAAATGTTAATTCCATTGTGGTTAATGACATCATAAAGGCGCAATGAATAAATTAGAATATCCTTCAAAGAACTGAATTCATCCCTAAGTGAAGAATATGAAAAATTCTGGCATGGCAAATGGAAATAGAGAACACAATGAAGATCCATCATAAATTCAAGTCCTGGTAGAAGAGGCTGTGGAGCAAATTCAGCAGAATTTTGAAGAGTAATCTCCAGCTCTGGATAGTATTTTACACAGGAGTTCTAAAAGAATTCAAGCATGAAACAGTTGAATTATTCACTGCAATTT
The DNA here is from genome assembly GCA_013397245.1 of Thryothorus ludovicianus. NCBI lineage: Eukaryota > Metazoa > Chordata > Aves > Passeriformes > Certhiidae > Thryothorus > Thryothorus ludovicianus. The sequence goes on along the minus strand of VZTB01011685.1, from coordinate 81,197 downwards.
AACTCAAAACTGTCTCAATAACAGACAAAGATATTTCAGTGCCAGGGGCAAATATGACACCAATTTTCCAAGAAGACAACTGTGGCAGGGATATGAAAAATTACAGCAAATAAGCCTGGCTTCCTTATCCCCCAAACTGGCAGAATTTGTAATAAACCTCCCATGTACTAGCAGACACCTGAATAAATAAGATATCTTTAATAAATAAGATATCTTTAATGAGTCAACACAGCTTTTGTTAAGAAAAGGCGGACTTGGAAAATAAGTAGATAAAAAAAATTGATTGAAACCTCACATTTCCAAAGACCTTGTCCAGAAATGTCTCTAATACTCAGAAATATTGATAGCTGTCAGCCATTATTGAAAAATATGCCTTGGGGGAAAGTAAGCCTTTTGAGTAGAGAAAAACTTTTTTCATAAAACATGTTTTATGAAAAATAACATTTGAAAATTAAAAGACAACCTGTCAATATATCATATGCAGAGGCAGTTGCATTCTTAGCACAATAGAATTTTCATGCAGTAAACAGCAAAAATAATATGAGTGCATTGTCCCAAAACACTCAAGAATGGCAATATGTGAAAAATGAAAAAGATTGAGTGGCTGGTCATTTTCTTGAGCACAGAGTAATTGCATTTTACAAGTTTAATGTTGGTTCACCTGGGCTCTTCAGAAAAACGAGAGATATCTCATATATATGTGCATATATAAATATATGTGTATTTAATATGCATGTGCTGCCTTCCTGTTGCATATAATCACAGGAGGTGAATTAGATTCAACAATTTCTATATAAATTGCAACCTCACACTGATTTCTTCATAAATCAAAGCTTTAACCTCAGTCAGCTAAAGAGCGCTTTTAAGAAAACCCAAGATGCTCTTACTCAAAAAACAATACTTAAAGGAACCTGGAAATATCTTGCAGTTGTTTAAGAGCAAAAAAGAAAATTGAAAACTGGTTTATGATGAAGTCTCAGAACTTGACAACTTGAACAGTGATTATTTTAGGAGAGCAGATTCGGACAGCTGGGTTCAGATCCTTCATTCTTCACTCACCACATGCCTGGAGCCACACTCAGCTCCTCTCCTTGGTCCTGTGGCAGCTCCATTTTCCATCTGGCATCAGCTCTGGATCCCGCTCTCCACGTGTCTGACTGTTTCCAACAGGTTTAAGAGAAACACACCCACCCTGAGGTGCTTTGGTTTCACACTGGGTGTAGCAAGATTTCTGTATTTAAACTCTTCTGCTCTTCAGGAGCTGATATTTACTGGCAGGCCCAGGGGGGTTCCTGTGGGTAGATAACTGGGAAACCAAAAAAACCAAAATAAATCATGAAAAAACAAAATTAAACCAAGCATTGAGCAAAACACAGCAAAACCAATCATTAAAAATATGGAGGACAGCACTCACCATTCTTCTGAGATGTCATTTGTTTCTATGACCTGGAAATGCACTTGGATTTCCTGCAAATGAAAAACACTGTGTGCCTACACATTACATACATACGCCCCTTCCCCTCCCCATTTCAGGAATGACATTTGCCTTTCCCCCCAAGGTCTCATCCTATGCCAATCACACATTCAGGCTATAAAGGACTGAATTAGAGGCAACAAGAATTATAACATAGAAATGATAGATCATTTTCAGATTTTCCTAACAATAAAAGGGATTGAATTTTTCATTAACGTTATTTTCTTTCTGATTTTAAAGCTTTGGAAATTGTTACAACGTGTTTATGTTTGCATTTAAATCTATTTCAAATAAATATATGGTTGTATATAAAAGGCAATTTAAATACATATAATGATAAAATTAAGTTCCATTACTGCAATATTCTTTATTTTCTACAATAACAATTCACAGAGATTGTTATCCCCTTCATCTTAATTGGGTAATGTATTTTCCTCGATGCAACTCTTTGCAAAACAAACATTGGGTTTCTTTGAGGCAATTTGCAGACATTGTTAATCTCTGTAGCAGTTATGATGCATATTTTCCTCCACCACTTCCACGGTGTTTTATTACTGAGCCACAAACCCCTCATTTTCCGTGTGAAATACATCACCACAGTTGGGTTTGTTTCAGCAATATTTGTTCTTTTTGCCTTGGAGCTGGTACACAACCAGACAGGACAGAGAGAGCATCCCATCCCTGCTCCTTCCTGACAGCTGGGGGCTGCTGAGGCCTGGGAGCTCCATCAGGATTTCTGCTGGAACTGGGAAAGGAACGCTCCAAAAACACAGCAATTATCTGTGTGTGACCTGCCCTGTGCAATCCCATGGGTCCAGGGGCAGCTGAGAAAACCAAGCTGGAAATCAGGACTGCAGAGGCACCTTGGAAATCTCTCATCTCTGTTAGAAAACCAAGC
>VZTB01011685.1:68028-78463 GCA_013397245.1 Thryothorus ludovicianus | reverse complement strand
GAAATCAGGATTGCAGAGGCACCTTGGAAATCTCTTGTCTCTGTGGCCTCTTGCTGCTTCTTTACTGCTGATTTTAAGCTTATTGCTCTTGCAACAGCGTTGCTTGGACTTTTACTTTGTGCTGGGTTTGTTTTTTTAACTTTTTCCTCCAACTGCAGTGGTATTTCCATGCCAGTGAAGCTTCAGAGGGGGGAAGCAAACGGAAAGTGAGGGTGAGGATGGTGCACCACTGTCACCCGTGGGTGTCCCTGGTCCCCTCCTCACCTGGCCCTGGTCCCCTCCCAGGGCTGTGGCTGCTCCAAGGACCAGCCCAGTGCTCCCAGCAGCTCCCGTGCCAAGGCAGGCCAGGCTCCAGCACCCCTGTGGGGCCAGATAAAGTTAAAAAAGAACTTCAAAGGTGAAGAGCAGCACCTTTCCGTTCCTCTCCGAGCTCCTAGCTAAGCTGCCTTCTAAATTTTTTTGGTCTTTTTATAAAGAAAGGGTGTGGCAGCATCTTTCCACAGTTGGAGGCTCTTTACCAAAGAGCAGATGGATTATAATTTAATTCCTGTATTTCCCAAACAGTGATAAGGTGTCACCTATATGATTTCTTGAAACTCCTGTTTGGCTGCAGAGATGATGGTTTATCCTCCTGAAGGATTTTGTTATGAAAATTAGGACTTGGGTGTAATGAAATCTAATTTAAACAGTCCAAACAGAGAGTTAAGAGTCACAGAGGGCATTCAAGAGTCTTATGCCTGAGAAAGCTCCTCATAAACCTAAGTTTAGTGAAGAATATTTAAGAGATCAATGATATTTCAGTGGCAGAAAAAAATTCCTTTCTCTCTTTCTAATACTTTTTCTTTTTTACAAAAATTATTCCTAGGTAATTAGGATTAAGAACAAGTCTAAATCAAAAGAATACAGAATGCTTTGTATAAATGGAATAAAAGTTTGAGAGGAATAGATGATTTATACTGCTTTGGTTCAGTGACCTGGGTTCAAAGTCAGCCAAGGATAAAATCAAAGTAGGTTTGTCAGTCTGAATAATATAAATGTTATGTGGAAAGATTTATATTCTGAATGCTATCTAAGCAATTAATCCAAAGGGAATTATTTATAATTGCTAATTAGTTAGACAACTACAAACGATATAGAATGGAATTACATATCAGTTCTTTTCTAAAATCTCGTGGGCTAATGTAATTGTGTTCCATTAGTATAAATCCCTTTACAATGGAGATTAAAATAAATGGGACTGAAACTTCCTTGGCTTCTGTTTGCAGTCCTGCTGTAATGGATGGTTTGAGCCCAAATCCTGTAATGGGATGAAGCTGCCCAGCTGAGGGGCTGGCAGAGGTCACAGGCTGCCAGCAAAGTTTGTGCCTCCTCAGCAGTGCCTATTTACTTCTATTTCTTCTAACATTTACTTCCACTATTTATTTGTTACTTACAAAAAATAGAGGCAATCTTCTGCTCTGTTTGGTCTCTCCCATTCCATCATACACAATCCTAAACACAATAAATAACTTTCACTTTTCTGCAGATACAAAAGTGTCATTTCTATTTTTGAATTTGCTCAAGACAGAAAATCTTACCACCATCAGTACAAACATTTACATCAATTATTTGCAGTTATTTTGCTTTTTGCTTCACAGGGAGATCAAAAAGTTGTCAGAAAAGAGTATGGGCAGATTTTAGGGTTTTGTGCCATTAACTTCCTTCTCTCCTTTATCAAAGGTCACTTCCAGGATGGATAATTTACACAGCAAGCAACATGAGAATGGCTACACTGAAAACTAGATCCAAACACACTTTCACTGTCCCCAGAAGCACAACAATGGTGTTGGAAGGATCTCCTGCTGCTTTCCATACTCCTGGACATCCCAGACTCCAGGAGCTGGAGGGCTGCTGCAGCTCTGCCCTTCCCAGGAGCTTCCTGAGGGACAGGATTCATCCCACAGTCACTGCAGCGGGACAATGGAATGTTTCTGGAATGTTTTCACAGAGATTTGAATTAGCAACAAAAATTAAAACACTTTTTTTTGCAGCTCTTGGAAAGTTTGTTGAACTAGAAATAATTTATCCTGGTATGATGAAGTCTCCTCCTGAGACGAGGTTTTGGAATTTCCCACAGTTCAAAGGATTTGTGCTTTGTAAAATGAAATGACCCCATTAATCCACATTGAGGGAATTTACAGTCAGTTTATGCAGAATAACTTTACCATTTCAAGAGCAGTAAGAACTTGATTTACATGCTGCTGCTACTCATGAAAAAGAGGTGAAGGCTTTCTCTCTCCAACAGGAGCAGCATTTCCTTAGGGGATGGGGCTCTCAGAGCAGGGTTTGTGCCAGAAAAGGCTCAGAGTTCAAATTCCCCCACCTGCAAACCCTGTCCAGCTGCAGGTGCTCCCAGGAAGGTTTGGGAAATGGCAATGGAAAGGAGATCAGCTGGGACTCTGAGATCAGAGGGACAGTTCTGCTCACTGGGACAGGACACGTCGCAGGTCACTGAGAGACAGCTTGAGACCTAAACAAATTCACTTAAAATCTAAACAAATTAACTTAAAATCCAAACAAAATAATTTAAAATCCAAACAAATTGATGGTCTTGAACTGGCCTCTGTGTTCTCTTCAGGATTTCCCAAACTGTTGAGGAATGGAATCAGGTATTTTTAATGGAATTCAGGTATTTTTAATCTATTAGAAAATTCTATATACATACAGAAATTGATCACTTGCATTGAGCTGTAGGTTTGTGCTGCCTGCTGTGCTGAAAAAAAAAGTGGATACTGTGGAAATGCCATGAAACAAACATAACTCTGCTCCTGAAAAAACAGACATAGAAATTTCCTTTTGGAAAACTGGCTGAGAAATTCACCTGAAGAGCAAAGTAAGCTGAAGTACTGCTGTGTTAATTAGTAATTTAATATGCAGAGTAATTCTGAGGGAGAGACAACTAAGGAAGTCAAATAAAAAAGCCCAATAACCACTATTAGGAACTCATTGATTTGTTTGTCCAATTAATTTTAGACCTAACAAATTACTGTCTGCCACGTGACTGATCTCTGACAAATTCACAATACTGAGTGGATGAAAGCATTTGCACAGATTGGATACCAATAAAGCAGAACGTGAAACTATGGGAGTTTAGATCTGGTTAATTGGAATTTCAACAAAATTAAATTGAAAAATAAGGTCAAAGTAAACTTGTTCTGGTTATTGATATAAATTTCATAAAGCTGCAGGAAGATATTGAAGCAATTTATTTCAATATAAATTTTGATTCATTGTTAGATATGTAATTAAATTTATTTTGTAGAAGCTTTACAAATGCTTAAATCTTCAGTGAAATATTACCCTTGTACCAGAGAGTTTAAACAAAACAAGTCACAGAGTTATCTTCTGGATTTGCCTTTCTTATTTTGGGAATCTTTTTCTACTGTTTTATTGTTTATGTCCATCAAAGATATTTCCAAAAACTAGAAAATTAGAAGTTAGTTCCCATCTTTCCTTAGGTGGGAACTAAATTAAAGTCAAAGATGAAAACCTCCATCCCTCATGAGGTGCAGACCTACGGACAGCCCTGAGGTCAGAGGTGCTGCTGAGCCCTGAGGGATTTCCCCAAATTTGCTGTAACCCCAAATTTCAACCCAACCCCCCCGTGACCTATTTACATTTCCATGTCACTGCCTTACACAAAGTGTATTTAGTGATACTCAGATGATCTGTTCCAAGTGAGTGAAGAGATTACTCCTGATAACAAACCTGTTGTAGGGAACGCACTGAGGTAAGGCACCAAAAAATAAATGGGAAAGTTTTATTCCCGTTGAGGCAAATCAAGAGGAGGTTGAGATTAATTAAGCAGGAAAGTATAGCACATGACACCTAGTCTAATAAAGACATTTGCATATTTAAAGAAAGTGAAACAATATCTGTTTTAATTAAGTAGGCTGCTCCTTCAGGTTAATGCATTCAGGGGAAAAATTAAATCCGTCTCGAATCCCTGGAAGAAATGGAGAGTGGCTGTAGGAAATTGGCCTCCTGAAATGTGATTAATGGACTGGCTTGATGAGGACTGACTCCTGCTAAGGCATCAGGGCTCGCTGGGAGCTGGGGGCTGCAGACACAGAGCCTTGGGGTCCCTGTGAGCCCCTACACAGAGCAGGTCTCAGGTGTCACCTCCCTGCACAGGTTTTTCTCCAGCTGCGAGAGGTGTTGGCATCAGAAGGTTTGACATCGAATTTATTCCAACAGCCTCACATTTCCCCCTCTTTCTCTTGCAGATCAGAGGGAAAAGCTCATGCAGCACCTGAGGAGGTGCCCAAAGGGTGAGGATTTCATTTTGGGATTTAGGATTTTTAGGATGCTTGCTGGACACGCAGGCTGCTGCTGGACAGACGTTTTCTGCCATTCAGTGCCAGGCACCAGCGGCAGAAATTAAAATTACACTCTGCATTTCCAAAGCTGCTGATTAAAGGTGTCAGTTCCTAACGTGCTGTCTTGTAAAGGTTTTGTACCCTTTGGATAACTCGTGTGAGTCCACTTCAAGAAGAAACCTCTTGAAGTGATCAAAATTCCATTCTCAGGAGGGTTCCGAGGTGAGGAGCCAAAGATTGCTCCTGCCCTAGCAGAAAACAGCGAAAACAGTGCAAGGCAAGAGGAGAAAGGGTGCCAGAGAGAAAAAAAGGATTTTTCAGCTGAGATTTCCAGGGAAGAGCACTGAAGATAGAGGAATGCCCCAGTAAGATCAAAGGGGAATTAAATACCTGTGCCATGGACACAAATTTATGCATTTCCTGAGTTTTCAAAGAGCAGTTTGATGTGATGTCTCTTCACGTCTAGCACATTATGCAAATATTTTCTGCTGAAATCTGGCATTTCCATGGTGTGTCTCGTGCATAATCTGACCAAGGAATACAGCTGGAGTTCCTCTCACCAAAAACCACTGCAAACGTCACTGCCAGGCACAGGGATTTTCTAACGAAAAGACTTCTGGAATTTAAAGCTTTTAAAACAGAATTTATAAATATCAACAACTCTGCAAGGCTCTGCTTGAGCCTTCAAAGAATCATGAAGAAAAGTGCATAAAAACCTAACTCATTATTATCCAGTAACTCATTATTATCCAGTAACTCATTAATATCTAGTAACTTATTAGTATCTAGTGAAAGTTACCATAAGAAATAAATATAAGGGCTGGAGAAATCCATATTAAATTCAAGGTTATTAAGTGAGTCATGCTTGATAAAAGCACATCTTCCTAGTTTTTATTGCCTAGCACTGCTCAGGATGCATCTAGCAATTAAAAACAATAAAAATTGCCAAAGCTATTAACCAGCCATATAAATGAAAACTTTGACTCCTGGCATTTTCCATCAGAGAAATACAGAGTGCAGTCAACATGCTTCACATTTCCAGGAATACACAACCATTACATCTTTTGTTTTTCCAAGTCAATCCATTTAGTTAAAAAAAATTAAATAATTCTTTAGATCCACTCTGCAACATTTTGTTAGATATTTTTGATTTTTCCATAATGAGAAAAATTTAAGGGACAAATTCTTCATTTATTAAATCAACGCTATTATAATTAGCTGGAGGATATTTTGATGTTGAAAAAAAAATATTAGGGAGAGGATGTCCAAAGGTTAAAGCATCAGAGTGATAAACTGCACTTTAAGTTGGGGCATAAATATGGCCCCAGTAATAGCTGGAATTAGCAAGACAAGGTTAAAATTTAATTTTTCTAATAGTGAGTTGTTAAAAGTTACATCCTGCAGTATTGGGCATTAAAGGCTCGTGTTCCTGTGCCTTTCTTGGGCAGAGCTGAGGTCACTGGGCCCAGCTCCAGGAAGGTACTTAAGCCCTTGTTTAAGTGCACAATAATTATGCACACACTTAAAATTTGTCCTGCCTCGTTTTCTCGAGCCCTTGCAGCTACAAAGCCACTGGTGGAAATCAAGAAATTAACTGGTTTATGGATGGATACTGGTCTCAGAACCCGCTGGTCATAAGCTTACAAAGGATTTGCAATTTTAAAGTTTTTCCTTAATCTTGAAATCTGATTCAACTTACTCTGGTTTTGGGGAGCACTATGCAATAAAAAGAATCATCCCCTCAGCCACGTAGCCCTTCGTGATTTTTACTTTTTGAAACACTCAGGGAAATGATGCTAAAAACAGAATTTACATTAATTTCCAGCTGGGGAACATGAGGAGGGCTGTCTTTTAATTGTAATTTCCAAATGGTTTTTTGAGGCAGAATTGTAGAACCTGGAAGATATACCTATTAAAAAATGGATTATGAACAAGATATTAATATATATATTAATTCTGGATTTCATATTTATTCTGCTTCTTTCCACCAGGGTGACACATAATTACTGGTAAAAAAGTCAGAGGTATCTTCCAACTCCCAATATCAACATTTACTCTCTCTATTATTTTATATCCAATCTTTTGCCTCTAAAATTTTTCCTAAGGTATCTAAAAACACTTTCCAATACAGTGTAGTAAAAATTGCCTGATTTATTTACAAATTATTATAATTTAGTTATTCAGAAGCAGTGCATTTTTATCCTGCTTATCTAATAGATATTCTGATGTAGTAGTTTAATAGACAAATGTAATTTTACAAAACACTATTAGGCTGCATGCTTGTTTTAAAGATTAAAGTGGGTGACAGATTGATTGCTCCTAAATTGTTCATTCAGGGTAACTATGCACATTTTAAACCACATTTATTTCATCTTCTGTGTACGTAAATCCAATGAAACATTAATTTTTCTATTAAAAAAACTAATGCTATTGAAGGACAGGAATTATTGTCCACGCTCATGAAATTAAATTAGATTGCTTTGGTTTTGATAACTTATATTGGAACAATCAGGTCTTAATTTTGTTATCAAGATCTAAACTGTGGCTATACCTTATTTCAAGGGTGATGATATATAAAAATTACTTTTAGGATAATTTTATTCCTAAAATAAACTATAAAACAAATTACTCCTATACCGAATAAAATATTTTTAAGTTAATGGTTTGTACACTTTATGAGCAGTGAGAACAGAAGAAACATTAAAAATCATTATAGATTTGTAAGTATTTTATTAGGAAAAAAAATGATCAACTTACACTCCAGTCTGGCTGTCCAATTAGAGTGATTTGTTTCTAATAAAGGGATAATTTTGTTTTGGTAAAAGAAGAGAAACCCTTTAGTGCTGTCATTTATCCAAGGCAGATTTTGCAAAGGCTTCAAACCCAACGGCTGATTTGTGATTTCCTCTGTGCTCAGTTTTGCTGCAGCCGAGGTTTCTGTGATGGAGCAGGGAAACCCTTCAGAGGGTGGATGAAACTTGAGCAAAGGTTTTACAGACAAAGGGCAGGATGCAAACATGGACCCACTTGAGTTCAGCTCCTGGAATCTGCTCTGAACCCTTCTGTAGGACATTGAGGTGACACCAATAAAGCAAATAAATATCAAACTGGGTTGTTTGTTTTTTTTTCAAAATGAATCATTGCAAACCCATCCATTTTATTTTTTCATTTTAGTTCAGTGGAAAGTCTTGAGGATAAGAGGAAACCAGACTATTAGAATTCATCATGACCTCAGTGTTTTACAGTAACACATGATAGTCTCCTGAGTAAACACACTTGTTTGTTTGGATTCAGTTTTCCCCATGTGGGTTGATTATTAATCACTGTCTATTGGAATAGATGAATAAAATGCAGTTCAGGTACGACTTTCCCAGGAATGCCAACTTTACAACAGTTTTGTAATAATGTCATGTATGAGAGAAGGAAAATCTTCCAACTAAATTATCAGTTAATTCAGCTGTGGGAGTAGCACAGTTGCATAGCAAAAATAGAAGTTGTTGTGATCCTGACCAAGAATAATAAATTAATACAGAACCACTGTAAATGAACTTCAGTGATGCGAACTCTGGGAAGCTTTACTAGTTTTAAAGTCAGTGGCTTACCTTGTTTTTAATCTCTTCCTTCAGAAAATATCCACAGAGAGGAGGAAGTTATTACTTTTCCTTTGTCCTTGCAAGTCCTCTGTAATCTTTGTTTTCAGACAGAAGATCAGGCTCATTGCACGTGGTAATGACCCTTCTGCTCTGATCAGATCTGTCAGCTCACACTGGCCAATTATTTTGAAGTGTGCAATCCTGTGAGCTGATGTTTCTCAAGAAATATGAAGTAAAAAGAAGAAATATTCCTACTTTAACCTTTAAATGGCATAAACTGACAATACTGTACTCTTCTGTCCTTTTCTTACCCATGTTTTCAACAGAAAATTTAGTACTTCTCCATATAGTGGAGGAGGTCCAAAATGTGCAAGGATGACTGGATGAGTATGTCTTGAATATTTTTTTAAAAATGTTTTTGTTACCCAGATGAGATTTGGGTGGCTTTGACACCTCTAGAGTCAAAGTGAGGTGGGACAGCTCTGCCCACAGGGACAACTCAAACCTCAGTGAAACCACAACTGCATTTTCTTTCTCCTGAGCTTAGTTTATACTTCCAACATATCCAAGATTTTTGCACACATTTTTTTCTCTTTGACCTCATAAGTTTTCAACAAACAGATCAGAAAGCTGCTTCTATTCCTCTCTAATTCTTAGCACAGGGCACAGCCAGTGCCTGTTCCACTGAGAATGCATCTCCTCAGGTTGTCAAGGCAGATTTTTGCACACATTTCCCAAGCATTTCCCAAATCCTTGACGCTGTTGGACACCGTTCTACAAATCCAGCTGCAAACCCCACCCTGGTGTGCTGGTGGCTTTGTGCTTAGTGGATGGAAGGGCACAGAGCAGCTTTGTAAAATCACAGTGTCCCTTCTCCTCTCCTGCCCGGGGCAGGGCTCTGTGTCACGATAACTCTCACACTTCCTAGACGCTGTTGGACACCGTTTCATCCTCTCAGCGCTCATCCCTGGGTGAGTAATTCACCTCTGCCATCAGGAGCAGGGAAGGAAAATGACATTTTGCAAACGTGGAGTCAAACACCTACTCGAGAACCAGCCCGGCGCAGCTGAACTGTAGATTAACATAACCTTAAATTAATCCAAACTCATCATAGGAGGTTAAGGTGTTGACACAGCAAGGTAATTAACAGTTCTTTATACAAGAAAGTGTCTTCTGTGACAAAAGCTCCCGTTTTTAAAGACCATAGGAAAAAAAATGATGTCTGATCCTGAAAAACTTGCAAGACATAGGTGATAAGCACATACAGCAGCAACTGAAATGGTTTGTTTGTTTGCGTTTTTTTAAGAACTAAATGGAATTTTCAAATTCATTCAAATCTTGAAGAACAGAATAACTTTTATTAACTATTTCTCTTTCTAAGGGGAGCTGACTGCCTAATTTGCTTTGAGAATCTAGCAAGTATGTTCTCAGTTTCTGAAGGAATGAGGACATGCTTGTTAAAACCTGTTCAGCTAATTTGACATGTATTTGCTAGAAGAAAATATATTACCTTACAAGTTGTCTACTTCTATATGATGCCAAAATACATCTGCAATATTTTTTCTCTAGTGAACTGAGCTATTAATTTACACAACAGAATTGCAAATCTGAGAAGATTTTCCAGGAACTAAAGTGACTGATGTTAACACTTTGAGTAATTTACAGAAACAAGAAAAAAGACATTTGCTGGCATGCAAATAATCTAGTTATAGGATTACAGAGATAAACCTCATCTACATCAGTGTAACACAAGCAATCTTGCTTTTAAATTGTTTTCTTACAGCCTGCAAGGATTACACAGTGATCATAGATCAGTGAATTGATTTGTGAGTGCTCCCAGTCCCAGCAGGGGTAAATAAAATAAACTGGAATCCACTGAGACCTGAAGAGCAAACTGAGGGCAGGATGTGCCCCACACACTCAGCACCACCTCGAACCAAAGCCTGGGCCTGCCAAAAGCTGCTTTTTTTACATGTCTAAAACAGAAATCCGAATGATTTGGCTTTTAATGGCATTAATGAGCTTCTGCCTCCTCGTGTGCCCTTCGTTCTGGCTCCATTTTCACCACTGGATGTTTATGGAGCAGCAATAGTGACTGGATCCCGAGCCTGACCCAGATTCAAAGAGAAACATTAAACAAAATTTGCTGTCTATTTTTGTGTCTCTTACTGAGGCTTGCAGAAGGCAGGCTGGAGCAGGTCAGCACATGCCCCAAGCCCAGTCTGTCTCTGGATCCATGGAACTGGAGGCTGCCTTGGCTCTCTGTAGTTTATGGCACTGCAGTGAGCCACAACCTCCCTCCCCCCAAAATGGGTCAGGCATGAGAATGCTCTTTAATTACTCAAGGGAAATATTGACACTTTTAATTCATTTTCATTTCCTTTCTTGTCAATATCTCTCCTTTCTTTACTATCCCTTTTGTGTGCACTTGCAAATCTTCCTTTCAGAAAAACCACTGCAGACTCTTATTTCTCCCCCTATATA
>VZTB01011685.1:27642-67997 GCA_013397245.1 Thryothorus ludovicianus | reverse complement strand
TATATATATATATATATTTAATTTAATTCCTTTTTCCTTATTGTCCTTGAACACAAACATGAGTCTGCCCCTTAAACAAACAATCCTTGTGATAACTGTTGAAAGCAACCAGTCTGTAAAAGCATCCCCTTGCTCAGATGGAAATTTAAAATATGGAGATGAAAGAAAATCTTGTGATCATATCCTTCCCTCCAGAGTTATCTGGCTAACTGAGAAAAAAATTAAATTAAGTTTTCTTATTTGCTCATGCTAAAAATTGACTTTCTATCTCACTATCCTAATGAGGGATCATGGGCAGGGCATTCCTCTGTTTATTTGGTACAATCATGATTACTTGAATGGGCAGTGCCCCCAGGAAAACTCAGCTCTGCTTTGCCCTTATCCAGCACAGAAATTTCAGGCTGCACACAGAGAAGGGGACTTTACATCAAATGCTGCTGACCAGAGATCTGACCTTATCCATGGATCCAACTTCTTCTCAGTCAAGGGATAAAAATGGCATCAGATCTGTAAAGAAAAGTATTTTAATTGGTATTTCTGCCTGGAAATGACATTTTGAAAAGGAATGCCAGGTGAGTCTTCTAAACTTTTTCTAGCAGCTGTCACAGTAGTTCTAGCTTTATTCCCTGGTTTATCTTTACATGTTCAAATGAGAGGGCCAGCTTTGGTAAATATTGTAAATTTTGTCATGAAACACCAACACTGACAGGCTGCCTCTGCTTCTCTGTCATTGCTGGGCAGTGATTTTTACTTGTTGTAAGACAGGTAAGTTCAGTGGATTTAAAAGTTGTGTAATTATGTGAGGGTGTTGAAAGCCAATGCCAGTTTTACAGAAGTGCTTTAAATTTGCAATACTCTGCTCCAAATACTCCAACATCCACTGAGAGGTGCTTGCCATCAAAAGAGAATTCGAGTTTGTGCAGGCAGCTGGCAAAGAGATATTTCAAGATTAACAGGAAGCCTATTCACCTTTTCCAGAGGTGAAGGAGAAGCCAGGCCAGGAGGACAGAATGACATTATTACATTTCAGTTACAAATATTTACATTTCCCTTGTGAACACCATTCCAGACCCCAGGAATGAGCACAAAGCAGGAAGCCTCACCCAAAGTGTGACACAGACACAAAAATATTGACGAGCCACAGCAGCTTTGGCCTTCATTCCACCCAAACATGATTTAGCAAACGAGAAGCCACGTAGGTGAATCTGCTATTATGTGCCACCATAACAGTAAAATTCCATTTCTGTCATTTTTAGACCACTATTATAGCATCAAATATCTGCCTCTGGCTTTGTTGGGTAACAGAGATAAGGATGGAGTGTCCTGCAATTATTTCTGGGCGTGGGTAGAGCTCTCTTTATGCAGATGATGACACGTCCTGCTGAAAGCATGCACTGTGGGGAATGTGAACGTGCAATTCTTTCATGCAGGGCTTCAGACAGCATTGAAGCTGCAAAGTCTGAATTACCCATGAAGGGAATAGTTAAATTACAGCCATTTATAGAAACGTGGTAACTGGACCAGGAAAAAGACCTTTGCAGCTGATGCAGCCACACCAAAGCATTTTGTTGAGCACAGAACAAAATTCTTCACTTAATCTGGGCTTTATTGAACCATATCATACCTTTTGTTTTAATGGAGTTCAATTTTAAGACTAAAACTATCTTTAAATTATTTCCCATGTATATCCATGAGATATCAAAGTGGCTCTTAAGATTCCCTCTAGAATCTTTTTATTTCTCCCAAATTATTTGTACCAAAATATTGGTTCCTCTGGCCTATCATTAACCTCACAAACAGATAATTTAAGCTTCAATACAAATGTATATATTAAAATAAAAATTCTTTTTAAAAAATATTTATTTTGTGTGTATTAAGGTAGAAAGTATAACATTTAGAGGAGCTTAAAAATCAAGGACTCTGAATGCTTTAAAGTGAGTATGCCAAGAGAAAGTCCCCAAGTTGAGAATCATGACATTGGAACTCATACAGGATATATGGAACAATTACAAGGTAGAGAATCCACCAAAAATAAATCTCTCAAATGAGCAATTATCTTTAATAAGGCTTGTCAAGATTACAAAAATATTTGCATTACTAAAAAAAGAGATGTAATTTTCCATGGAACCATTTTCCTTGTAAATGTGGCATATCCTAGGCTCACAAATGCATCCTCCAAGCCATTTCAGGCTTTGATGTCATTAATTCATAAAGACTTCAAAGGCAGCATCTATCAGGACAAAATTCTTTTTTTCACCTTTGTGGTGCTGAGTATTTTGCTTTTCCTCCTCTAAATATCTAATCCACAGGCTCATTTAAAATAAGCACACGTACAGCACAATAAAGAACAGACAACTGCAAATAATCCTGATTTCTCATGTTATTCATATTGACACACATCAGGAACAAAATTCCTCTCTTGGATTATTTACCTCTTTACCAAAACTAAAATATTTCTTTCTTAAAGGAGTATGATTAATTTCTGACCTTTATAGACCTCATTCAGTTATTATTATGCAAAAAATGTCTTTTGAGTCACATTCTAGTGATTAACAGGGTATTTTTGGATTTGCTTTATCATATTTATAGTTGTACACGCGCACATTATTTTAATTAGAAAAATAATAATTGTGAATACATTCTTTTAAATGTCCTGCTCCTATATCCCCCTGAGATTATTCTATAAGAATTATAGAGAAAATGAGATAGAATTGGCATAAGTGTGGTATGGAGGTCAAAACTAGAACACATGCTGTGAAAAAACAACCAAACCTCCTTGAGTATCCAAGTGCAGAGACTCGAATCCCATTTTCACTTGTAGCTGAATCCATCATCCCTGTTTTAGTTCTGACCTGAAGCCAAGAGAGAACCACACATTCCTTGGAATATTAAAGTCCCAAAGTGATCAACCCAACCTTCAACAAAATACCCCCACGTCCATCAAACCAGGCCATGGATTGCCACGTCTCCTCCTCCTCTTTTTCACCCTTCCAAGGAAGGAGACTTCCAAGGTTTGATCACTCTTCCAGGGAGGAAATTCCTCCTGTTATCCCAGCTGCCCCTCCCCTGGCACAGCCCGAGGCTGTGTCCCCCATCCTGTCCCTTGTCACCTGGGAAGAGCCTGACCATGTTCTCCTGTCAGGGAGCTCTACAGAGCAATCAGGTCTGCATGAGCCTTTTCTTCTCCTGAGACCAAAACTCCAAGAATTTGACCCATCCCAGCCCCTCTTGAATCTCACAGTGTCCTCAGAGTGAAGTTGGAGGCGCTGCTTTGCTGAGCCCCAGCTCTGGGGCACAGAGAGAGAACATAACAGTACAGCGTATCACACCTGCCTAACACCACAATGTGTCAGATATCCCAAAAACCCTGGCCTGCCAAGCTCCAGCCCAGCAAATCTGAGCTTTGGAGGGTGCTAACAGCACTGACAATCCAGAGCTGATTTTAGGGTCTGTCTCACACGGCCCATGGGGATGGCAGTGACACGCTGAGCTCTGCTTTCATCAGCCCTGAGACTGCAGCACACATCTCTGCCAGGGAACAACCAAGACCAACCACTTCAAAGCACTTCTCCTTTCTTTTTTATACCCACGCCCCCTCTCTGATAACTAATCCAACTTAAAATATGTGGTTTGCAAATACAAACCTGATTTGTGACCTACCCAGATTAAAGAAGAGCCTTTGTTCTTCTCTCAGAATGTCTCACACACCAGAGGATAATTATGAGAGGGCACAACCCCTATAATCATCTCTGTGACAAAACATCCAACCTGCAATGGAAAGATTCCAATAGAAATGTAAATAGTCAATGTAGAGAACTCAGTCAAAACTCTGCCCTCAGATTTATTTCAATTGTCTTATTGATGAAAATATAACTTTGATAACTAGAAATATTTCCCTGCTATGATATCCCAGATATCACAGATCTTTAGGGCAATGTTTCTAGATTCTCTTATAGTTTAATATATGAAGAAAATCTATATAAATTTAAGGAAATTATTATATGTCTTTGAAATGTAACAAATTAAATCAAAGACTCTAAAGTGTTATCAAATCTTGAGCTGAAGAGGCCACAAGAAGAAGGAATGAAGTTCAAACTACAGAATGATATAAGAACACTCATACTCATTCTGCCATGTTTTTGAAATCACAGCTGTCCTTTCTCAGACAGGGTCTCATTTATCACTCATGTCCATTTTTAAAGCTGAATGTTGAACAGGATAAAACAGGACAAGAAGGCATCCAAACAAATATCTTGGTGTCACTGCAAACACAACAACGTGGAATTACAGCTTCCTTGAAATCCCGTGGTCCTGGATCTCCCACAGGACTGGTAAGACTGAGGGGAATTCAGCAGGAAGCCACGAGAAAACTGCACACACTGAGATTCTCTCAATCCCTGAGAGACACTTGGTGCACTCAGCAAACTTGACCAAAAAATCTTGACCCTGCCAGGCCTGCCCAAGTCAATGAGAGCTGCTCAGTGCCCTTCACCCCAAGCCTGTGGTCTCTGCAGAGCTGTGGCTGCGCTTCAATCCCCTCTGCCCAGAGCCAGAATCCCCAGGAAGCTGAGTCCCCTCCTGGAGCTGAGAGAATTGTTCATTAAATCTGTAGCACTTCCCAAACACCTTCAGCTCCTTGAACATGGAGAGCTGCTAACTGGCTTAAACATTCCTACGAGTGCATGTAGAGTAAGTTGAATTAAGCTGTGTGTGTCACTAATTAAAATCATTGAGACTTGAGTGGGCCTTAAAGGCAAAAATCTGTTCCTTTTAGAAGGAATACACATAAATACTTTGGGAGCATTTGAGTATAATTATTATAGCCTTCAGGACTCTGGCCTAAAAGTGACTGCATTCCTGATGGCAAAGTTTATTAGCACTGTTTATTTTTATTTTCATACAGTTATTACGGGAATGCCTGGAAGTGACACTAGCACGGAAGATCTGTTAATAACACATCCTATATAAACCCTTGGATTACTTTTGTTCATCTCATTTCTTTCAAGGCAATTTTTAAAACTGAAAAACATGATAGTTGACAAAATTGTAGTTCCTTCTTCATAGGAGAGGCGAGAATTGCATTTTTGTCAGCAGTTAGGAGCCAGCCCAAAGCCACCTGTGTGTGCAAAGCTCTGTAACACTTCACAAAACTGTAAAAATACAAAGAGAAAACAACCTGGGCCTCTTGATTTTACCATCATGACACTTCTGGGAGCTGTTTGCTCCATCTTGTTACAAGTCTGGCATAAACCTGGGTCAAGATCTAGGTCTAAGCCTGGGTCAAGGGCTGGAGCTGCCCTGTGCTCTGTCCCCAGCAGTGACCAATATTTGCTGTGCTGCTGCCAGGCCGTGTGGGTGGCACAGCAGTGATACTGCTCTAACTAATAGGTATTAAAAACACACAGTTACCACACATTTATGGCTACACACATAAATGTATGTTTTAATGGCCTATTACTTTGTGCAGAGAACTATTTAACGACCCTAGGATAAGGATGTATGCATGGCTAGGTTGTTTTAAAAAGCCTTTATGTTCTTGGCAAGCCAGATTTCAAAAGCTATTGAAGGAATTCAGAAAATGTAGAAGAGGTTTCCAAAGAATCCAGCAAAAAATGAGGAGAGCAGCGGCTTGAGGGGGCAAGCACAGATTAATACCAGAAACTCCAGCTGGATAAACACAGGTCACTGATGATCAATCACTGATCAATAATGGAAGCAGGGTAGAACCAGCTACAGAGCAAAAGTGGAACATACAGAGCTCTGAAAAACATTCTGTAGGTGCTGGTGACTGAGGTATAGACAGAACCATCTTTACCTGCATGCAAAGCTCCAGTTAAATTAACCATTAATGTGCCTTACTGCAGAACAGGGAAAAAGAGACTGATTGCTTTGATAGCCTGCAAAATTACAAAATAACTATACATTATCACAAAAAGGAAATCAAAGTCTTGGCCTGTGTTATCATAATCCTCCATCCTTGAAGCTGGGAATTCACACTCAAGGATATATTTATTTCCTTGTCATGTTTCCTAAACACACTTTACAAAAGTGTCAAACCATTAGGAGAAATGAATCATTATTCTTCTGACCTTTTGAAAGTAGATTACAGAGCTGTGATCAAATCTCATTAAAATTATTTATCCACACATGGCCTTCAGCACATCCAAAAATCAGGGTAAAGCTTGCTTAAACTATTTCAGTTTTGCTCTGCAAAGAGGTTTAAGAGGAATTTTGTAGCTCTGCTTTCATTAGCTTTGAGACTTGCCATTCATCTGCAGGAACTCTTAAGGATCAACATAGATTTTTAGAGATAAGACATAGATGAAATTTTTTATCTTTAAAGACTGGGTAAAGAGGCTAAAGACAGGAAAAGGCACAAAAGCATCTCATTCAGAAATGAAATTCCATTTGAAATTAATGAAATCATTAAAAATCACTAATGAAGGAGCTGATAATGAGGCAAGAGCTGGCTGAGTGTTGGACTGGGGTGTGTGCAGCCACCCCAGGTGAGAGGAGAGCACTGGTGGCAGGCAGACGTATTTGGGACATTCATGGCAGCAGGCTGAGGCAGAGCTGTGCCAAAGGGATGGACTCTGTGGGAGCTGGGAAAGGAAAGTGAGTTAAATATCGAGGTGCACTAGATAAAAATTGCATTTCCAGCTTCTCTCTGCTCCCTTGGTGGGGCTGTGCCTGCAGCCCCGTGTCCTCCAGGAGAGGAAGATCTCCTGCACCCAGGGCTCTGTCCCAGCCTCCCCTGATGGCAGCTGGACCTGCCCTGTTCTGCCACCCTGCTGCTGCTCTTTGCCAATGGGTTTCAGTTTTCCCTACAAACCTTTAAAAAAATAATCTTTATTTTACGTTTGTGGTACAAAATTGACGCCTGATGTGAAATTTTCCTCAAGGAATATTTGCTAGAGTTGGACATCTGCCTGTTTGCAGAAGATCTTTAAACCCCCAGCGAATCATTCCTGCAGCTCCCCTGTCTTGCAGGCAGCCCATATTTAATCTGAGTGTTCTTTAAATGCAAAGCATGCTATATTTAGTGTTCAAACTGCAGCATTAGTAAACTGAGCCCTCATTTATCTGTGCATGTGGGTGAATTGGGTGTCTCACAAAGGATTCAAACAGATGCTTTAGCTTTAATGATATTTCTAATCATCTCACTTATGCCCCAAGGATATTTTCTTATGCTTTATTCTCCTGTCATGATTTCTACTCATTACAGTAAAGTGTTATTTTAAATCTACTTTTTATATTTGAACTTGCTTCAGCATCAGCTCCTTAACAACATTTTTTTTTTTAAACATACATTTTCCTTGTGCTGTCTAATTATAGGTACAGTTCTCGAAGGCATAGGCAGAGCAGATGAAGACAATCACACAATTCAGTGGTGACTTGTAATCTTTAGTGGTGACATCAGTGGTGATTATTATGCACTTTCCTAAGGGACAAAGTCAGGAATAAAGTCAGCTGAAGCCCAAGGCCAGGCTTGGAGCAACCTGGGACAGCAGAAATTGTCCCTGCCCATGGCAGGGGGTGGAACGGGATGGGCTTTAAAGGTTCTCTCCAATTCAAACCTTTCTATGATTCCGTTTCTATACATTTTTTAACTCCAAAGTTCCTTTTTACTGTCCATATTTTCCCCCTAGAAACTGCAGCCTTATAATCCTGTGCATTAAACCAGCACATGCTTAAAGATCACGTTTAAATTCAGATTTTATGGAACATAAATAGAGATATCAGTACCTTTATAGCAAGCAGGTGTGGTATCAGTTGTTTTATTCCATGCAAGTCAGATTCCTGGAGGAAAATTTTCTCTTCTCTGTGTATATGAATGTGCCACTTCTTAAGGAGACTTTTCTAAGGAAAGAGGAAAAAAGAGGAAAATATTCTGGTAGAAAGTTTGATCCAGGAAAAACAGCTGGGAATGGCAGATTTCCTTCCCTGTGAAATCTTATTTTACAATCATGGAAACAATGACTTGGTGAGTATTTGTGAGGAAACAAGAAGAGGGAAATAGAGGGGAGGGAGGAAGCTGGAAGTGTGGAAAGGAATCACATGCAGGGGAAAAAATCTGCCTTGATTCCCAGAACAGCCAGATATTGATCTGTTAGGAAAAAGAAAATATGGAGCCATGGTAAAATTTAATTTCTTACATAAGAACATTGAAAAAAATAGGATTTTTCAGAACTCAGAGCCTCATGCAGGCCAGCAATGTCAGCTTCAGCAATTTCACTGCTGAGAGCTGCTCAAAATTGTCCTGCAAGTTACAGCCCTTAAATTGGCCAGGCTCACACAGAAGTCAAACTGTAATTAAAATCTTGATCCATTATTTTGTGTGGACATTAATTCAGAGTAAGCAAAAAAGCCAAGTTTTCTGATTAAAAACTAAATTTTGTTGGAGAAAAAGTAATGATCAAAAACCTCTGGCAGAAATAATTGGCAAAGTAAATTTGAGAAGGAAAATTTGTCAGTTTCATTAGCTAAAATAAATTAATTAGCAGTAGGTATTGATTATCCAAAAGTAATAAAAAACCCTGAAAAACCCCAAATACTCCTACTAATTTGCAATCTGAAATTAATCACCCACAGCCATATGTCTTTGCCTTTGAAGAACATCTGATAGATTAAGTTTGGTGGAATTAAAGACCAAGGAATGTTTCCTAAATCATATTTTCAGTAATTGTATTTGAAAAGCACACGTTTGTATCCCATCAATAAACACAGCAACGGTATGGGACAAAATTAGAACTGATTAATTAATCTAAAATAAAAAAATACTGGCTTTGAAGTTCTAGATTATCTCAATGTATGCGTTGATACTTCAAAAATAGTGTTAGAAGCAAAACATAATTCTGACAAAATAGATAAGGGTTCATGTAAAATAGCAATTCAAAAATTGGGTTTTCTAAACAGAGTCTAAACAGGTATAAATGTTTGCCTGCCAACAGGTGGTTTTCCCAGGTGCATGCTTTTGGGCAATTTTAACTTTTTTTAGAAGTTGATAAAAAAGCAAACATGGAATTAGGGGAAATTTTGTTTCCCTTCTATTTTCTCAAAGCCTTTTCCAACTGGTTTAATCAAGAACCGCTCCATTTATCCTTTATAAAATCCTACTAACGCTTTTGATTTGGGAATTTTTGGGTGTGCCAAAGCAATGTTTACCCCTTCTCTATTTCCTCCTTTTGCAGACACAATTTCTTGAGATGAAGACTGCACACATGCAGATTTATGTTAAATAAAACCAAACATTTCAGTTGGCAACAGACTATGTCTCAACCAAATACACTTAATTTACATCGACAGAGAATTTAATTTTATTTATCAAGGATTAGACTCCAATCTGTCTAAGTCTTGATCTTGGATCTAACACAAATATTTCATCTCTGAAATGTGGCAAATCCAGCTCTTTTTTTGGGGGACAGGGAGAAGTCAGGGGTTTTCCAGCCAGGCTGACCTTGGGGAGAGGAAAATTCCCCCATGATTAAATTTTTTGCCCTTGGGACACACAAACAATGCACACACCAGCCCTGGGGCCTTAAATATTAACTCTGACGCCCTGAAAGCCTCCTGCAGATATTTTATAAATTTCCAGTTGCATACTGGCTGGAAAATCATCATTTATGGAGTTGATTTATTGTAATTAAGAGCATAAGTGATCCTGTCTCTCTTGAGATTTGCTGGAACGATTCCTGCACTCATATTTATCTTATTACCTGGGGATTTAATATAATTCTGAATCAAACTTTTCTTCCTACTCAAGGTTTCTGCATCAGAAATCTACTGATTTAATGATTAGAGTACTTAAAGAAAGGATAATGCTTTATTTTCTGTTTTAACCAGCTATGAAGGATTGCAGAAGGTGTTCACATTTTCACATTTATTGTGTTATGATTTATATAATCTGCACTTTTTTCCCCTCATAGCTGAGCACGAATGGATGAACATCTTGATTTCAGACTTTATTTGAAAATTACTCCAAGCATCCTAAAACTTATTCAGCCAAATTAATCTCTTTATATAATGGGTAATTTGTCACTATTCATGAAAACCCTAAAGAGCAATACTCTATAATTTGTACAGTAGAAGTCTCTGGATGTCTTAAATTACAGGCAACAATATCAGCAAGAGAATGAATTTCCAACTTTCACAAGAGACTAAACATTCCAGTGTTTTTAGGAGGAAATCATTGCCCACATTTATCACTCAAAATTGCACTTCAATTTTGGGGGAGCATGGCCTGCACCTTGTAAGAACAAACCATAATATTATAAACACCTTCTGCAAAAAACCTGCCACGATTAAGGCTCTATCCTTCTAATATCTCAACATCCTAATTAGCTAATTGCAGAATTCCAAAGAATAAAATTTGCCATCTGCTAGAAATGGAAGCCCAATTAGAAAAGTTTAATAAAAAAGTGCATTCTCTAACAATTTTTTGTTGTGGAAATTCTAGCAGGAATATATTTTATTTTCCTTTATACTCTCTTTTCCCAGGGTGGTAGCCCAATTATGTACATGAAGCAGCATCCCTAGCATTTGCTAAAATACCATTAAAATTTATATTATTTATTCCATTCTAAAGGGGCAGGGGTGTCCCTGTGGAGCCCTCTGAGTTGTTTATTATAATAATGCTGTGCATTTGCAGATAAACAACGAGGAAATCTCTTACAAGCAGAAAGATTAAAGAAGGAATTACCAAAATATTTCAGAGGTTACCCTCAGAGCTGGAGCCCTTCTGTGACCACGGCTTCACTTTGGGCTGAAATTACTCTGAATCTTCTGCAGGCAATGATGTTCTTTGAGGAAAAAACACCAAATTTTGGTGTTTCTCTCTTAAAAACCTCCCCCAAACACCCCTGAATCCCACGTGGATGAGAACAGACAATAATATCCAGAAAACTCTGCATAAATGGATCAACTTTCCTTGCATGAAGAGATATCAGCCCATCTTGACTTAGAGTCACCTTGAGTTTTTATCACAAGGTATTTTAGGTATTTTCCTGCTAGTTGTACTTCTGTCTGCAGAAGATGAAGAGAGTGTCTCAAGCAAGCATTTAACCATCGAATTAATATAATTTTTAGACAATGAAGATCAAATTATTGGAAAAAATAGTTTGTTGTGTTCTAATAATAAGGCAAAAAGCAAAAATATTATATTCTACTAAGGCAAAAGTCCAACATTTATGCTTCTGCTAAAGGAATTATATAACATTTTACAAAGCAAAAAAAAACAAAAAAAACCTGCACAAAAGTTCTGTGTTTTTTAAATTTAAAATAGCATTTCTCCCTCCACTTATTTGGCAATAAGATTTTGAACATCATTGTGTTCTCCCAATTTTAAAATCTCTCTAAACCGACTTGTTTCCTTTATATTTCTATTAAACTCCTCAAATACCAAAGTCCTGTGAAAAATATTTAAAATATCCTAAAAGTTTAAAACAAATATAAATTATTTTCAAGTTTCTGTGTCCCTGGCAGGGGATTTAAAATTTAATTTAAATTCCCTTCCAACCCAAATAATTCCATGATTTTAGACAAGGAATCCATACGGAAGAGGCAGCTCACCACAGCTCTTGAAGATGTTACAGATGGAAAACAAAAACGCAAAATCTTTGCAACATGGAAAGTAACACCAAAAGTTTAGATACAGAAAGACTTAACATCTTTAATCACTCATTTTTATTTTGCAAGACAAACCAGACATAATTGGAAATGGCTCAGTGAGCTGTAAAAAATTGACAGGAGATGTATGTGAGAAGGCTGAAGAAGCAATTATCTGAGACTAATTTGAGTTTATCAGGCAGAAATGAGAATTTTATGGGTAAAGTTAGAGTTTTGTATTAAAAATGATGCATTAAAATATATAAAATTTCAGGGGTAATATAGCTAAACTTCCTTGGCAAATAACTGATTTTCTGTCTGCACAGCTCCTGCTTCCTCAACAGCTTTTATTCAACTAGGAAACACCCTAAAATAACAGATAATAAAAAATACTGTGATACATAAAAAGGAGGGGAAAAATCTCTCCTTGGCTTTATGTCTGATTTCTGCAACATTAGGGGTGCCAAATTATTATTGTCAGTTCCTGAGGAGGTTGGACAGAGTTCACATGGAAAGCAGTTTTTGGAACAGGTACATTAACATGAACGCACTTTTTCTTTCACTGACCCCAGAGAAGAATTTATGAAGCAGTTTGGAGCTTTTTCCACATTTTAAAAAGTGAATGGAAGCTGTATCAGGGCTCAAGTCTAATTGCACTCTGCAATCACATCAGACTTTCTCCTCTTGCATGTTAAAAGCGTTAAAAAAATGCATTTTATTGCTCACATTTCTAAGAGCTGTCCTGTTTCCCTAGAACGTATCAATCCTGCAATATTCTGTGCAATAATTACTATTTAGAGGCCAAACTCTTGTTTATGTAATTTTCCAATAAAATAAGGGACTTATTTAGAGTACATTCACAGCCAACGTGAAAAAATATTTCTCAGGGTACAAAATGGATGTCCTGAAGGGGAGGAAATAGAAATGAAGGGCTAAACTTTGAGCCAGTGAATGAACTATTGAATAACTGCCTTTTTAATCACTTTTTATAGCATTGAATGCACTGTGTGGAGCATAAAGCATTCCAATAAACACTGGATTGAATTTATTTGTGCAGGTAATCTTAATTCTAGCATTTCCTCAGTTGTCAGTCATCAGCCTTGCTGTCTCTTTACTCATAATTTACCTGGAACTGTACACATAATGACTCCTATAATTATATTTTTCCTACAATAATTCGGAATGCTTCAGAGAGATTGTTTATTGCAGGAGGTAAGGACCAGAATCTTTCTGTAGGATCATTATGAAATCTTTTGTCTTGAAAAACTGTCTTCGTTGCACAATTTAATTTACTTGATCGGATGCAAAAGACAATTGAGAAAAGGGAACAAGAAGTCAAACATAAGGAGTCTTTCACTAAATGTGATAAAATTTAGATTCCTGGCAGGAATTCTTTCATTTCAAAGATTCATATCTTAATGAGCCTTGGAGAAGCCTTTATGGTCTCTCTAGTGAAGAACAACAGTTCTGCAGCCCATAATTGCAGATTTGGTGGATAACTGAACCTTTTCTCTTCCCAGAATCCTGTCAGTGAAAAATATTGGTGCAATTGGTGAGCACACTTTGCAAACGTGGGCAAACTTCTGGGATCTAATCATAATAACACGTTCTGATGACTGAAACAACCAGAAAAAAGCAAAATTATTTCCTTTTATTTCAGCAGTCAAAATATTCTAGGAAAAATTCCCCCATTCAGTGACTCAGCTCAACTGGATCATTGCACTGGGGCTGTATTTACTGAATAGACACAGCACCCTGGAAGGTTTGTAAAGGACATTTTATCAGCCAAAATTATTGCCAAAGAAATAATATGTTACCACACCTGTCCTTTGCAAATTCAAGATTTTTCTTCTGATCAGATGTCAGGTCATTTCCTTAAAGACTTCACTGATAATATTCCATTGTCATGGCAGAGAAAGGTCAAGGTTTGTCACACCTGCTCTAGACCAGAGGGTGTGTCTGAAATGAGAGCATAAATAGCACAAATTATAATTTACACAATTATTATTATCAAACAAATCGTTATTAACACAATTTATTATTTACTGGCTTTGGGGACTGGGGAGGAGACAAAGATAATGGAGGAGAAATTTTTCTAAATATGAATTTTGTGCATAGAATTGTTTTTAATAACCCGGGTGTTTTGATTGTGCTGCCCTCCATAAATGGTGGCAAGGGATTCGCCAGGGGTTTTTTCCTCCCTGCCTGAGACATCCATGTAAATGAGGATGGAGGTTATCTTCAGTATCCAAAATTCTGAGTACATTGCAAACAGGCTAAAGGAGGGGCTCTTTTCCTAATGTCTGTCCTTGATCATTCCCAGATTTATCCCTAAAGGCACTTTCCATTTTTTTTAGCCAAGCCTAATTCGTTTTTTTTTAATTAAAATGATAATATTCCACCCATATTCCTTTGAGAAGAGCTCAGCCTTTACATTACCATTATGTGCTATCTTACATGTCTTTACATGATAATGATTTTGCTGTTACTCAATAACTATGCTAATTTCAAACAGGAGCTGAGATTATCTCCCTCCCAACGTTTCCTTTCGTGCCATTCCACCCTGGAACATGCAGCCCTTCTTCCCCTTTACAGAAACAACATCACCAGGTCCTTCCCACTGTCACAGCCTCCCAAAATCTGCTGGTCTTTATGTACATAGCACTGGTCCTTGTTGTCCCTGAGTCTATGGAGCAGCAAGGTAATCAGGAGCTCAGGATGAAATCGTTACATTCCTGGGTTAGTCTGGATTCACATCGAGCACAAATCAGCTCCAAATCCATCCTTGGCTACACCCCCACAGTTACATTTACAGGACACAGATTGTCCCATCCCTTGCATTTTTCAGACTATCATGAACAAATAAATAAATAAATAAATAAACATTTCAGTATCTGACCAAGTGACCAAAGTCCAAGCATTCAAGATACAATAGCTCCAAAGAGCTGTTTAGTTTATAATTTATTGCTGTATTTCTGAATGAGAGGGGATCTCACCAGTCCATGCCAATATCTCCAAGGGGTGCCAGAGGATGGTGCCAGGGACAGGATGAGGAACAGAGCCCATAAATTACAACACAAGAAGCTCCACCTCATCATGAGGAAGAACTTATTTCTGTGGAGAGGACAGAGCACTGGAACAGCCCAGGGGTTATGGAGTCTCCCTCTCTGGGGAAATCCCAAACACACCTGGGCACCTTCCTCCCAGGTCACTGTTCCAGGTGACCCTGCCAGGGCAGGGGGGGTTGGACTGGGTCATCTCCAGAGGTCCCTTCCAACCCTGACTTTTCTCTCGTTCTGTATCACAGAAAACAGTTTTTGCCTTATTTTGAATGTAAGTTTATGCTAAGTTTAATGAGGCTTGCTAAATCTGACACATCCTATCTGGATGCCACGGTGATAGATCCATTAAATATACCAAAATAGATACATTAGATATACCAAAATAGATATATTAGAGAGGCAGAATTAGCACTGTATGTGCTAAGGTTGATTGATTACTTGATGAGTATTATATTCCCTTTACTGTTCTCTAAACCCCAGCTTTATTAACTCCAACCAATTTTCTCCAACTCTTCAATTTGTAGAACTAATTGTGCCTCGTTGCAGCTTCCTCCATTTAACTGATGAAGACTTAAGAGACAGAAGACTTCTACAGATAGAAGTTGACTATGTACATAAAAAGCAGATTTTTATAAGCTGAAACTTGTTTAACCATATTTATATGTTAATTGAAATGTTTATGTGCAGGCAAATGCCTGTATATGAATATTTATCAAATTTATGACTGTATTTTACTTTTTCTTACAGGAAAATCTGAATTTTGGTTTAATACAAGTCCCATAAAACCTTTACAATTCTTCTTTATTAGCTACAGAAAAGTAAGGAGATATTTGTGTTGTCTTCATTGTTTCTGAATTAAATTTATAGCACTAAAGCCTATACTTGTGATTTATAGAGGAGGGTGTCTTTTCTCCTGCTCAGAGCATTGATTTTCTATACCAATTTAAAGGAGGCACTGCATCTACAGAACAGGTGATGAATAACATCTTCATAGGCAGAAAGGCACTCTGAACAAACATATGCAAGAATTGATCTCACCTTTGCTTTGCCCTCTGTCTTGGGAAACGTCTCTTGTAGGTTGTTATTATCATTAATCTCATTTTCATGGCAATACGTTTGTTCTCTATCCAGGTAAAGAAAAACATATATTAGAATTAATTTGATATTACATTTAGAATCTTGCATAAGTTTGGAACTTAAAGTACTACTGACCATTTTACACTGGAATCAAAAGTTCTGTTCAGCCACCTCAGATGCATTAAACAGTTTGGAACAGGAGCTGGTCTTTGGAAACCAATCATATCATTATTACAGGGGCATAAACTCCACTGCTCAGAGTTATGGTAGTATTGTATGAAACAATAACTGTTTTCACAATTAAAAACATATTTGCTGTGGGAATTTAAAGGCAAATGTTATTTATTGTGCATTTTAGTTACAGCAAGTCAGAGTGAAGTTAGATTGTAAATTCAGCACTTGCTATTTATTTATGGTTTAATTTGACGAGATAATCAATTTTTCTTTATTTGTGAAGGGCTTTTTTTAGCAGAAAATACACTGTCATAATTTCATTTTATTCTGTCATCCTAAGTGAGCTTCCACAAGAAGTGCTCCACTGCTAAACAGCCCTCTCAAGCAGCAATGGCAGCATAATTAGGTCTCTGCAGACTTATTCTGAAACCACTTAGTGCAAAGGCGTAATCTCCTGTCATGACATAATAATGTGGTCTCCACGGGCCAGCTCAGGGCTTGCTTTGACACTGCAATGGCAGGGAAATGACTTCATGTGAGAGCTGCAGGGGTTTGTGCTGGAGGAACCTGTGCCCTGCAGAGCCCTCGGTGCCGCTCTGCCCTCATGGCCAGGCCTAGAGGCACCATCCCTGTGATGCCTCGGGATTTTGGCCTTGGTGTTTCTCAAATCTTGCACTGCATTGGTGTATAACTCTGAACTCCATACACAGTGTTAGTTACCTGTTCATCAATTTCATATTTTGGTCAGACAAACCCATCCCTCCATGCCTGAGATCCTCATGACCAGACCTAGAGGCACCATCCCTGTGATGCCTCGGGATTTTGGCCTTGGTGTTTCTCAGATCCTGCACCGCGTTGGTGTTTAACTCTGAACTCCACACACAGTGTCAGTTACCTGTTCATCAATTTCATATTTTGGTCAGACAAACCCATCCCTCGAGGCGTGAGATCCAAGGACACGCTACAGCCTCAGGCCCCAAAGAGAATAAACAAAGTGAATTGGGCAGGAAAGCAAACTGGGGGAATATGATTTCATTACCAGGAGCTGTAACTGCAGGATTAAACCTTGACATGGATCAAATTTATAATTGTGTGAAAAACTCGTGACCATTTTCCCTCTTGGCTGCAGACTCTGGGAGGCTTTGACTGTCCAAGGTGCATTGAAGGCCTTTTATTAATACTCATTTTATTCTCTTAACCTTGTCCAGCCTGTTCTAGGTGGCCTCTCCAAGGCATCACCTGAAGGAAGAGCACAGCAAGCCAAGGTTGTTGTAAAAAATCCGTGTGTGAGAGGCTGGGGTCAGGAGCTTTGCTGCCCACAGAACCCTTTGTTTCTAACCAGGGTCACCCTCTAAAAATCCCTCTGGGCTCTAAAACAACCATGGTAGGACCAAACCCCCAGGTGCTTCCTCCCAGTCTATAACTCCTAATATTTTATATCTCAGTTTCAGAAGAAAAGGAGAAATAGGCTACCACAGAATCACAGGATGTTTTAGGTGGGAAATGATCTTAAAATGACTTCCCCCCTGCCATGGGCAAGGACCCCTCCCACTGCCCCAGGTGCTCCAAGCCCCCTCCAACCTGACCCTGGACAATTCCATGGATGGGGCAGCCACAGCCCACAAATATGATGAATATCCCTCATATAACTTTTTTCCTCTTGTACTCAAGTCAGATTCATTATTTCCAACAGTAATAACAGAGATTTATTAAAAATCATTACAGACTTGTTTGTAAAATTAAAATAGTTCTTACCCCATCTGTTCTAGAAGCGGCCTTTGCTTTGCTATCTCATGTTTAATATTTCAAGACTTCAGAACATATTTAGTGTGAATGCTTTAATTGTTTAGCACAGATGCAAGGAGCTGGGTGGCTTCAAGTCAGCAAAATGGAATGCTGAAGTACCTTGTTGAAAATGGAAACAAATTAATTTTACAACAGCAAACTGAAAAATAAAATCTCTGCAACATAAAGGAAAATTTTATTATCACAGATACCTAACAGCTCCTTCTGATTTACCTTGAACACATTTTTATTACTTTAATTGGAAAACAGCTAAAAACTTGTTTGACAATAAAGTTATGCAAATATTCAGCTTTGTTTAAATGGCCTCAGGAAAGAAAGAAGAAATTTTGGAGTCAAATCCTTTCCAAACTATTTCCTATGATGAAATAACAAAGAGGAAACTAAAAATTACCTTGTCATTACCATGAGAGGCCAGAGAAGCCCCTGGGCTGCAGAATTACTGTCCCATAACATGTGTGAAAACCATAAATGTTAACTGAGTGTGTGTCTGTTCTGTGATTACTGGAGATGGCAGTAAAAAGAATTGAAGATTTTCATAGTGGGATTCATATTCTGACCCTTACCAGCACGAGCCTTGACAAGGGAAATTCAAGGAGACAAACCAAGGTGATAAGTGGTGATGGAACCTCAGAGCCAGAGGGACACTGAGAAGCAACTCCCTGCTTCAAAGTAGAGCTTAAAGAAATTGTCACTCACCTTTCACTATGCACAATAAATAAATTGATCTGGAGCTGAGAATGCAAAATAGATTTTTTTTCACCCAGTAAATTGTAAGTTATGTTTAAGATATATGGGGTATATTAGAGACACAAATAAAGCTGTGTGTTAATTATTGTATAAAATAGTAACTGCAGAAGTACTGTCAGGTTTGGGGACAAAATTGTCTTGAAATGTGCAGTAAATGTAATATCTCATAAAATATCTTATGGACTTTGTCACCATAGACATCAGGATATTCACATCTATAGCTGATTTTTGGTGTGGTTTTAATTACTGTAATTATCTGTCCCACCACCATCTTTGACATAAATACTTAAAAGTATTTCTTTTTCCTCGTGCCCTCACATACTCTATAAACAGGAATCTGCAGATTGTCCCTTGCTGGCATCAAAAATTTGCTCTTTCCTTCCCAACATTTACAGGTGTCCAGTCTGTGATCACATTGAGCACTGCACTGTCCTCTGCCTTATGAATATTTCCAGCAAGATAAATCTGCAGCCTGTTGCTCTGTTTACATCATTAACCTCTCAGCCTCAGCTTACAATCATCCTTTTTATTTCCCAAAACTATTTTTTTTTGTTTGCTTTCAAGTCCAAGGTCAGCTCCCTGTTCCCCCAAACCCTTTGGATGTGCTTGTTCCTGACTCTGATTCACTCCACTGCTGCATTTCCACTCAAGTGCAGACATTTCCACATGGAGCTGCTCTGGGTTGCTGAGGGACAACTCAAATGATTTTCCCTTTATTTTTCCCTCCCTGTGTAAAACACCCAACGACAATCAGGCTGCTGATTCCTACATCTCTTATATCTACATCTATTTTACATCTAACCACTGGGAATGTTTGGAGAAGACAAAGACGCAGCCACACGAAACACTGGGCACAGGAAATTCTGGTTAAATATTAAGATTTTCACTCTTTTTTTTCCCCTACCTGAGGTGTTCTCAAACACTGGCGTGTGGACAACAGGTGCTGAGGAATTGGCATCCCTCAGGACATTTAAACTTGCTCCAATCTGCCCCAGTCTGCCCCGCTGCAAGGGCTGGGGGACACAAGGGGCTGGAAGAGGAGATCATCTCCCAAGTGCCTTCCAAGCTGGAATTAAAGTGATATTCTGCTGATGCAAAAAAAAAATAAAAATATAAATTGAAGTGATGAGTGCCATAAATGCCTCTGTTACAAACTGTAATGAATACAAAATGATTGGACAAAGCCCCATAATGGGATTGCTTTTATACCCCAGTTTTATTTTCACTTCTATACTGCTCACATTATGGGCTGTAACTTACCCCTGCATACTGCCAGCACACAGACTCTTTTTTCATAATTTTCTTTTGGGTCATCAGTTTTCCCTCACACACAAACTGCAAGCAAATACCTTTACAGCTTCCCAACAAAAGGAATTATTCTAGATATACCAGGATAGAGCATATCTATTTTATCTTTTGTGCCTTTGATTCAGTGCCATACAGTGTACATTTCATGAAAATAAATAGTATTTACTATGATGTAAATCAAGGAGATATTTCCTAGGCATGGTATGAACAAGAGCCAGACATCTTCCACTTTTATGCACCTTTAACATTTCTTTTTATATCAGCACGTTTCTCATTCTGGCCATCTCTGACAGGTTTCAAATTATAATGCTCTTTTTTTATATTCTCAACACAGCAATCAAATCTTTAGACCTTGAGGAGAAGGAGGAAATTAAGGCCATTAACATGTTAGAGAATTGTTTGATTTACTCATTATAAATTATTCTGAAGCTGAGCAGCTCATAAGACATGCCCAAAGGGAAGACAAATTTTGATTGGCAGTGTCAAAAAAGTCAAGGACATAGAGAGGTTTTGTTAATAATTACTAAGTGCCATTAAAAAATGCTGTGTGCTATCTCTCCAAAATCAGGGTGATTCTGATCCAGAATTTCCCAGTTATCAAACATAGCAAGACCTGAATTTATAATTAAAAGACAAGTTAAGAATATATGCTGTAAACCTTCTCTTAATAACCATAAAAAATGAAAATATTTTTTTTAAAAAGTGGAAATACAAACTTGGAGGTGGCAAAACCCCTCAGATACAAGTGCAAATGCAACTGCAGGGAGCCTCTTTATTGTGGTTTCCTAAATCTCTTTTTTTTCTCACTATATACAAAATTTCCATTGGTTATCAAAAATGCACAACAAATATCAACCAACAAGATCTTCTCAGATCCCCACCTTTACCCTGTAGCCCTTATTATGGGATGGTGAAGAGCCCAAATCTGAGTAACCCCAAATCCTGTGCCAAGCATGGCAGCTCCAGTCTGGCTGTGCCCAATTCGTGTGTGAACTTCCAGATAAATGTTTCCTTATCCAAGAAAATTGTGCAAAATCTCAATTTTCAGGAAAGCAAAATCCACAATATCCTAGGAAAGGAGGGAAGAGCAATTTTATCATTCCTCCACCTAAACTAAGCCAAAAAACCTTACCTGAAATGTCAGGTAACGACTTTCCAGTTGGAACTATGCAAATTGACAGTTTCCACCCAAAATTTGGACCTTCCCAGGTTTTGAAGAGGTTCTGTCCCTCCTGTCCCAACCAGGGGTAGCAGTCCAGGTGGAACAGGAGCCCTGTGCTCTCCTGGATCACAGCACTGGGGTTTGCTTTCCTTCCTCAGGTGCTTAATACACAAAATCTAAGCATTACCTGTGATGGGAAACAGGGGAAAAGGATCACCCAAGCACCTCTCTTCTCACAGGTATTACAAAACTCTTCGCCCCAATCAAGAGGGAACACGGATGTGCATATTTGAATAACATTTTTTTTCATTACTTGAACAAACTACAGTAGGGCAGCCAGCTGGGACGCCAGGGCTGGAATTATTTTCCATGTTGTCCTATATCATCCCCTTGCAGGCAATTTTCCCCTCTAGCAGCTTTAAAGCCATGCTTATCTTCTGAAGCCACCTTGATGTGTGTATGTCTTTCTTAAAATAAATAAGGCAGCCCAGCTGGCCCCTGGGTATGGCACAATGGCTCAGTGACATCCTGGGAACAGCTGAGGGCTGCCACAGGGCTCTCTCCTCATTTCCAGCAACAGAACTTCACTGCTCTGGTAGAATCAAAAGCACTTTACAGGGGGCTTCCTATGGACAAAAATTTTTAAAGCCAGGGAAGATCAAGATTTTCTTCTGGCACCAAAAACTATTTTTAATTTGTATTAGCAAGGCCAAGCTGTTCTTTTATTGCAGACCACTAAAACTACAGAGTAGCTGCATCAAGGTTTTTTTTGTTTCATTTTTACATGATCACAGATAATTAACATTTTATTTTGAAAGCATTTTTTCTTAAAAAAAAAAATCCGGTAGTCATTAATTTTTAATGTACTGAGCTAAGGATTTGTCTTTGATATCATTATTACAGACACTGCACGTCTGTAAATTTGAAGTGATGGGACAGCAAATACCTTCAGAAGGACAGACACTGCCTTTGAAGTCAGTATATATATGGTTTAACATAAATGTAATTTCACAGCAAACTGCCTTTTATTGTTCACTCTTGTTTTGCCCTGACTCTCAGTGTCTTGTAAAAAACATTCTGAACTTTGATATAAATAAATAATGTAATTCTTCCCTTTAAACTCTTTGAAACTAAAGTAAATGCAGACAGGCAAGTGGGATAATGAGCACATTCCCTTGCACACAGACCTGCAGGAATTCCAGTGTCCAGCACGCCCTGAGAGGCACCACGCCTGCCACATCTGATGGCCACTCTGTTTCAACTCATGGATCAGATTTTCAGCCCTTTTAAAGGCTGCAATGCAGCAATTTTTCTTTATCTGAGCACTTTTTTGTAGGTCGCGTTCTGTTCTACTGTGAGCAAAAATTGCCGTAAAGTTGATTTTGAATTGTTGGGATGTTTTTCTTTTCAGCCTTTTAGCCCTGTAAAAATATCAATTTTAACAGTTAATATGGAGCAAGAGCAATTGTATTCTTAACCATTTCACAAAGAGTTTTTAATTTTATTTTGCTAGACGGGGTCATGTCTGCCTTCAAAGTCTGCAAGCCTGGGAACCAAAGAGGGAGCCCACAGTCACAGAAAGGAGAGAAAATCTGGCCAGCAAGAAATTGCAATTAAGATTGAGCTTCCCTGAGGCAAGACAGCCTTTTGTCATCAAAGAAAACACAGACAGCACCATGTAACTGACCTAAGAGTGCTGGCTCATTAAAAACCTGCATATTTATGATATTTATGATGGAATGATTGTTGCAGAAGTGGAAGGAATGCAGCATATCTCCATCTGTATTAAGGATTGTGTCATTTCTACAGCAGCCATGCTTGCAGGAATGGGACAGCATTGCCAGGATCCAGCCCTCAGGAGAGAAAAACAAAAGGATTGTGCACACAACCCTCAGAGAGCCCCAAATTCAGGCTGAAGTTGACCATACGGCTGTGAATATTAAACTAAAAGCAATATATCGGAGTGTAAGAGCAAAACAGGGAAATGAAAGATGGAAGATGAAGCTGTGGATGAAGTTCCCAGAGAGGCTGTGGCTGTCCCTGGATCCCTGGAAGAGTTCAAGGCCAGGCTGGGAAGGGCTTAGAGCAGCCTGGGACAGTGGAAGGTGTCCCTGGAATGGCAGAAGGTGGCACTGGATGGGCTTTAAGGTCCCCTCCCAGCCAAACCATCCTGGAATTCTGTGGGAGGGAAGATACATCAGACTAAAGACACATGGTCTGTGTGGGGAATGTCACAGAACCTGCCTGTCCATACTTTCCTCAGAAATCCAGGGAAAAGTCAGACTGTCTGGGGTTTTATTTCAGAAAAGCAGGTGCCACTCCTCACGTGTACTGAACTTTGGAGTTCCCGTCAGGACAAAGGGACAGGGCACAACTCTTCAAGGAGAAGGAGGAGCGAGATCCTCCCTGTGCCCCATCACATTCCTGCCCAACTCCAATGCCTGGAAAAAAGCAACTTCCCTGTCCATTATCACTCAGCCTGGCCTTGCCTGGGAGTCAGCAAATAAACCTCTGCTCCCTCCAGCTGTGTGACTCCAGCAGCAAAAGCCGCGTTCCCACAAAGAGACCAAAACTCCCAAAAAAGTTCAGTTTCCTTCCGTTTCACATGAAACTGTCACAAAATGTGATCCCGAGGGGTCGAGCTCTCTTTTTTTTGCTGGTTTGGCACTGCTGGGGCAGCTGTGAGAGCTGACTCTCACGACGCCAGCGACGTGGGCACGGGGCCAGAGCCGGGAGCTGCTGATGGAACACGACAGGCAGAAAAGATTAAATGAAGGAAAACATTCCCTCGGATTTGAGAGCTGCGATCAGCCTGACACGGAGTTGGTTGTCTAAATTTCTGGCTAACCTGAGGGTGGAAGTGTCGGTAAGTCAGGAAGATTTCCAAATTTTTGAAGGAGAGATAGTTCTATTCCAACATATTTCAGCGATAAAATAACCAGTAACAAGACACTGCTCGCAAAAATATTTCCCACTTGAGTGTCACAACTGATTACTCATCCTTTTACACCATTTTTATTTTATCTAATGAATCTTCTATCGGATAAGACCAAGCAATATGCATATTTTCTACCATAACAGCTTTAACTAAAACATCATTTAGTTTTCTTAATATCTTTTATAAACATATTTTCTCAGCAGATGCAGAAATTAATTTTCAAGCCGGCAGCAAATCATGTGAATATTGCACCTAACACACCAAACTGAAGTGCAAAATTTTACAAGGATAAAAAATCAACAAGGAATATTAAAATTTTATCCCTGTTCTGCTGTGAATCATTTAAATTTCAGAGATTTTGCTAATAGCTTAGATAAATATTTAACACTTCTGATTTTCTGTTTAGACATTCTTCTAAATATAATACAAAAATGGCAAATAATATAGCACCTACTGCAATACAACCTCTTTTACCAAGGTAAATATTCCAAAAAGCAAGGCTCTGTCACATTATTATTGGAGATAAATATTGAAAGTTTAGACAGAGAAAACTATAGGGCAGAATTACCAGCTCCTTATCTCACTTGATTATATATCTTTATTTATTTGCACTTTTAAACTAAAAGCCACTAAGCAAACACTTTATAGCAAAGGGTTCACTAGAATCTCCCTGTCTCCATTTGTTGAGGATATTCTGTTTAAAAACCTTTCTCGAGGAAAGGTTATGAGCAGAACTAGGAGCAAAAGGATTTATTGAGGATATTCTGTTTTACAAATGCTCGTTGAGTAAAGGTTATGACTAGAGCTAGGAAACTATAAAAGCAGAGAGCTGGGCTTTTAATAAATATATTAATTTGAACTAAATGTTACAACCCCAGAATCTCCCACTGGTTTCAGCTGATGCCACTTTTAAAGCAGCAAAGTTTGATGAACACATCCAGCTTGTGATCAGCCTGACAAAATATAAAATTTCACCCGCTAAGTGCCCAAGATTCCACCAACTGCTGTTGCTGCTGTAAACATTTAACAGCTTTCAGAAATATTCTTGTATTTTTTGCTCTCATAAAAAGTTCTTGTTCTGCAGAGCCCTGGTTTCATGGGGGCCGATAATCAAAGCATCCAATTCATATTTTTATACTTCTGTTCCGATGATATGAGAAATTTCTGAGGAGTTATTTTGCCTCTTCTGTAGGAACACTATTTCCCCCGTATCCATCTAAATAACCATAGATCTCAAAAAGGCAATTGAATTTTTATGTCTTAAAAGACTTCTCTGAAAGAGGAATGCTCTTTTCAATCTGCAGAAGCAGATATAAACCTGTTTTCAAATGTTACATTTTTATATACTCCACAATTTATTCTTATAAATGATGGATCTACTTCCAAAAAGTGACAGAATTCTGTAGTGTAAAAGATGAGTTTCAGTTTCATGAACTGCACTATCTGCCATTTATTTAAACAACAGATAAAAAGCCTTCACTGAAAATTATCATCTTAAAGAATGGAAATATTACCTTAGAATGATGTCACGAGCTTAAATTCAAATATCTTTGGATGGTCTGCAATGAAAAAGCAGAAAAAAAAAGCAGAAATATTAATATGAATAGTAGAGCACCATACAATGAATAATGAAACCTTTCATGTATGAATTGCAGTAAGGATTTTTATCATTTCGGTATCTAATGAAATTTATTTCTGATACATAATTGATATTGACTTTCTCAATGATAATCCCATTTATAACTAATAAATTATGGATATTGATTCCATTTAGATCCATAAATAAAAAAAAACCCCATAGATAAATGAATGAATGAATGAATGAAAATGCAGGATTACTGTAAATCTGAAAGTTTCCAATTAAAAAAAAACAACCAAACTTAGTCAGGTACAACACAATATGTGACTACGTCAAAATAATATTTTAACAGGGAGTTTATATGGAAGAAATGAACATTAGAAGCTAAAAAAGTTAAAACAGTCTCCCAAAACTAAAATTTTAGACACCTAGATAGTAGATATACATAAAAGCAATTATGATCAACCAACGAATTCAATCAAATATATTTCTTAACTGGTAATGAAGGTAAATACCATAGGTGTATAATATTATGTAAATATTTTTCCATATTTTATTCAATTTTTTACATATTTTAATGTAAATATATTCTGTAAACATATATTATAAAATATAATGTTACATATATTAGAGGAGCTTTACACATTAGAATAAACTAAAAGGATTGTACACTTGGTTTACATTTCTATCACTTTTAAATTCCTTCTCCTTTCTTTACTCACAGAAACTTTAGGCAGAAGCACATTTGTATTGTCCTCGACAAAAGGAGCACAAGAGTCTCCAAATCTGGTTCAAATGAAGCCCCTAAAGTTTCTATTTAACAAACAGCTGTGGTTTCCATTTCAGTAATATTGTGTAATTCTCATTTCCTTTCCATGGTGTCCATTTATATTATTTATTTATTTCCCATCTCCAGAGACCCCACACCAAGGACAAGGACACTGCAGAAGATCCAAGTCCTTCCATGAGAAAAGGAGACACCATCACAACTTTTCCACCCCCGAGTTTGCAATGGATTAATTGCATTATAAAACAACCCCAGGCTCTGGAAGAAAGGGGCACTAATGCAGGTTGAGCTGCCCCAGGGAGAGAATGATTACA
Organism: Thryothorus ludovicianus; assembly: GCA_013397245.1. Lineage (NCBI taxonomy): Eukaryota > Metazoa > Chordata > Aves > Passeriformes > Certhiidae > Thryothorus > Thryothorus ludovicianus. Next base: position 41,439 of record VZTB01011685.1, on the reverse strand, counting down.
GCCTAATCAGTGCAACACCATGCTAATTTTTATTAGTCAAAACTTATATCCTGTGTGTCCAGCTTGGGACTGATGAGGAAAATAAAAGATTTGTTGAAAGCTCCTGCAAGAGCAGGTCACATTTTAATACTTTAATGGGCATCCACTGCCTAATGTTTCCTCTTCTTCTTCTCTTTGTAAACTTTATGCTGACCTTCGAAACTGAAGCTGGATCAATACCATTTTATAAGACTATAAAACTGTATGAAACACTAAGTCAATACTGTATTTTTATCACGCCTGTGATATAATGCAGCCCTGTACATCAAATAACCCTGAGAGTCCCAGAGAAGGTTCAAAATTTTCTTTACAGGTATTAATCCAGTCGAGTGCTGGCCAACACTAAATTTGCTGAATGCCAAAGGTTTTCATCAGCCCAAAGACACCTCAATGTCCAAAAAGTCTCTGTGAACACAAAGGATCAAGCTGATGCAAACTTAAATTGTCCAAATCCAACTAAATGTGGGATTTTGCATCCATGCCTTAATGCTTCTTTGTGATCTAACTCAATTTTCACATGAACAAGAAGTACCTTAGTTCCTGAGTAGGTTCTACAGAGATTTACCATAAATAGTGTTTTCTTTGCTCTTGCATCACGGTTTTTAATTCACAGAAGCTCACTGTGTTTTTATAAAATACACATAAACACAAATGAACATGAATAAACAAACATGACTTAAAAAAAAAAAAAACATAATAGCAAAGCAGAAGAAAAGGGAAAGTGGAACACAAGATTGTTTGCTTTGTCTTGCAAGGAGAAACAGAGAGAAATTAGCAGCTGTAATTAGAATTTGTGATTATTTCTGAAAAGCTCTTGCATTCCAGACACAAGCATGAGTGGATCAGAACATGGCTGAGATGTTTCCACCAGCAGGAAAGGATCAGGCCAGCTCCTCTCACCTCCCTCAGGGAAAGATCTCTCCATCCTCATGGCACATCCAGCTTTCCTCGGGCCAGGATCAAATCTGGCTCCTGAATCCTTTCCAACACTGGTTTTATCAGCGCCTGGAGAGAGCAGGGGAGCCTGGGTGACACATCTGTAATCAGAACTGTTCTCCTCTGCTGGCCAAGGCATTCATCCTCCCAGTCCTGACCTCCTCAGCCCTTCTGCAATTAACACCCATCTAAGCCCTGCGAGCTGCAGGGATGGTGCTCAGCTTCAAGGGCAAAGCCGTCTGATTGCCCTCAGCATGAGAAATCTGTACACATGAAATGTATCCCCGCGAAGAGAAATCCCCACGCGCGCCAATCTAAAGAGAAAAACATTTCTTCTGTTCAAATAAAGCTGCAAAGGCAATCTCCAAACAAACATTCAGCTGGATCAATAGCTAGAAATTGAATAGAACATTGTCTCATGCTGCTTTATAGAATTTTCAAAAGATTTGAACCACACAAACCCAACTTTTCAAGTTCCACCACTGGGATTTATAGTGTTGTTTCCTGACTCTAGGAAAAAAAACTAAGAACAGATTCACATAATAAAACTTAAAAAAAAAAAAAAAAAAGTTCTGTATGGTCAAAAAATACCAGGGGTCTAAACTTAAGATGAGAAAAGCATTCCAAGTTAGGCTCAGGTGTTTCTGTTTACCTTGGAGAACTTCAGAGTTGAAAAGGGATTTTATACATCTTTCTTTTTACTGCTCAAGTGCAACAGATGCAATTCACTTTTACTAAGATCTGATAACTTACCTCTAAAAATGAAAATGGACAGGAACGTGTCCATAAAAACAACCTTTCCATGATTTTTGGGGAGGTATTGTTAATTTACTTAATGACTTCTTTTTCATTTGAATAACAATATATATAATCATTCTCTGCATACATGATATAAACAACTTAATTTTCTATAGCACAAAACTGGAAATAGATATTTTGTATATTAACTACTGGCCTACAAGACATGTCTTAAACATCACATTTATGGAGAAAAGCAAATTTGCTCCATTACCTGGAAAGAAACATCACGAAGGAAAAGATATAAAATTGTAATTTATANGAAAGGGAAAGGGAAAGGGAAAGGGAAAGGGAAAGGGAAAGGGAAATCTCTTTTGAGTGCTCTGCTTTTCTTTGCATAAAATAACTTCAGGGCTGAAATTTGTCTTTATTTATTTTGGCTGGGAATTCTAGGAGACCTATCCAGTTCCAAAGGTAAGGTGGGAACAGAAGCTGAAAGAGGAATTTCCCACCTCCCCAGGAGGCCGGAGTCCTTCCAGGTGTGATTCAGTTTTGCTGTCACCTGTCTGGTTCTGCAGAGCATCCTGCTGCTTTCCTGAGCAAACTCAGATGTTCCAGACACTGCACAATTCCCACAGCATGTGATAAGTGAGGAAAAGAGATTTTCAGAAGGAGGAAGGAATGTGGGGCTCCCAGAGTTGGATCTCACCATGCCCAGCATTGTTTACGTGTCTAGAATTCTCCTGTATTTTTTTTTGTTTCATTTTCCTAAGTCACTTCAAACAATTTGCCTCCAAAGAGCACCTGCAGGTTCCTGGATCCTCAGTCAGAATAACTGCAGCCTTCTGAAAGAAAGAATAAAGAACTTTATCTTAATCAACTGTGCATCATCATAGGCAGCCTCAGAGAAGAGTGAGTAATGTCTCTTCTTTTGAAAAATAGGGATTTTTTTATATAATAAAGGTTAAAAGAAAGTGTCAACACTTTTTACTAATCCATGGGAAAGTCATTCAAACAGGAGCATGCACACAATTACCCAACATCCAGACTGATACAGGATCCCAAACTCTGAGACAATCGTGTCATGGAGACATGAACCTCACCAGGAAAGATGCAGCTCAAACATTTATTACTGAAGTTCTTCCTTGGTTGAACAAATAACTAGGAAAAGACATACTGTTATTAAGAATAAAGAGAAGTTGGGATTATTATATTTATTTACTTTAAATGACAATGCCATTTCCCCCCTGTCTTTCACATATAATTTTTTCTCTTTTCTTTCCTGTTCTTTAAATCTAAATGCAAACAACAGGAGTTATTTTTGTTTCCAGTAACAAAACAAGTCTGGGTTTTGTTTGGTTTCTTTTTCTCACACAGTTTAATTTACACTATATTTGTAATCATTGCAAAGAAGCTCAGAAACACATAATTTCTCGTCTTTTTTTTTTTTTTCTTTTCTATTTTTTTTTTTTTTGCTTGAAGTGTCTCAGGGGAGATTCTACCTTTTTTTAGAAGATGTGAACAAATAAGTCATCAGAAAACATGTCAAACTTGAAAGTCTCAGTCTCCAACTGTGGAAATAAGTACAACCTACTCTTGTCTCTTATAATTAGGCCTATTGATTTACGTGTTTTGTTTTACTCGCATTTCATACAAGTATAAACAGATGAGAAAGTAGCAAGGGGAAATAAAAAGAAAGCAAATAAAGTGGTTCAACATAAAGGAATACCTAGAAGAATGAAATTCATTATTATGGTGTAACATCATCTAATCTAGACTTATTTATTTCTAGCCTGTTTTACCTGAGCTGTAAAAAATTTAAAAATTTCCAAGACCATGGCAGGGACACGTTTCACTGTCCCAGGCTGCTCCAAGCCCTGTCCAGCCTGGCCTTGGACACTTCCAGGGATCCAGGGGCAGCCACAGCTTCTCTGGGCACCTGTGCCAGGGCCTCACAACCCTCACAGGGAAGAATTTCTTGTTGATGTCTGAGCTCTCTCTGGAACCTTCTCTTCTCCAGGCTGAACACCCGCAGCTCTCTCAGCCTGGCTCCATGGAAGAGGGGCTCCAGCCCCTGAGGGATCCTTCTGCTCTTACTGTGGATTTTTGCTCCAGCTGCTCCACATCCTCTTTGTGCTGGAGCTCTGGATTTTTTCTCCAGCTGTTCCACATCCTCTTTGTGCTGGAGCTCTGGATTTTTGCTCCAACAGCTCCATGTCCTCTTTGTGCTGGAGCTCTGGATTTTTGCTCCAACAGCTCCATGTCCTCTTTGTGCTGGAGCTCTGGATTTTTGCTCCAACAGCTCCACATCCTCTTTGTGCTGGAGCTCTGGATTTTTGCTCCAGCTGCTCCACATCCTCTTTGTGCTGGAGCTCTGGATTTTTGCTCCAGCTGCTCCACATCCTCTTTGTGCTGGATCCCTTGGAGCTGGAGGCTGCCCTGTCTGAGCTGGGACCTCACTGCAGGGCCATGGTGAGCTCCTCACCCATGCTCATCCCCAAACCCTTCTGCCCAGGGCTGCCCTCATTCTCTGAGACATTCTAGTTTGAGTCCATCCAAGGACAGCTGACATTCTGACACTTAGGCCAACTTTAGTGAATATTTCTCAGAATAATAGATTTTTGTATGGCACACATGAAAAAAAAAACCAAAACTACAGAGGTATTTAAATGGCCATCAATATTTTGTTCTTAATACCCTTTTAAAATCAAATCTAACATGCTACCTAACTTCTGACTGCTCAAAATATAGCAGAATTATTTGTAAGCTGAATGACAGATAGTTGGAATTGAATTGACTTCCATAACCAGAGCTCTCCTCCCCTGGTAGGTATATATGAAAATGGAGTGCACTTACCAATGTCAGGCTCTGCTTTCTTCCAGAACTACACACTTTTTTCTGGAAGTAAAATCAATACAATAAATCAATGCCTTTCCAAAGAACACGGCTGCAACAGCAAGGCATTACCATCTTCAAGTTGCAGTGCAATGATTTGAAAATATTCCTCAGCTTTCATTTCAGAACTAAAATATGAGTTTTTTACTGCTATAATTTTTAGATCTCTAAGGGTCTATGTATATAAGCCTTGCTGCAGCACATCAAACCTCAGAGATCTGATAATGTTGGAGAATAGTCACCAAAACAATAACAACAAATTTCCATTTCCACTTTCCTCCAAAAGAGTTCCTTACCTTTTAGTCTGGAAACACAGTGTAGTATTTCCTTCCTCAATTCTTCATTTAGAACTGAAAATTTAACTTTTTCTCTCATCCAATCTCTAATTAACACACTCATTCCATGATGACAGACTTTGAATATTTTTAGTTATTCCTGCTACAAGCTTCTAGGCACTACAGCTGTGTAGAGCATCTATTTCCTCATTAAGGCAGTGGTGATACAACTAACATTTAAACGTGTGAATATGTAATTCAGGAGTACAGGGATTAGTTGTCTGGCTGAAAACTCATGAATACATATGAAAACAGTGATTACCCAAAAAGATCCTTTGCAGGTTTCTAATGTAAATGTGTATGTTCACAAATTACTTGGAATGATATGAAATAGAGCTGGTTCCCTTGAGAGGAAAAGTTGCTGTTCCATAAATTGTTTCAGGACTGTGTTTATTATCACTTTTTTTTTTTTAGAAGAGTGGATGATTCTCTATCAGAACTTGATAAACATTCATTATAGCTGCATCTATTACACCAGCAAAAATGTATCTGGTTTCTACATGACATTTATATTCCAGGAGCTCACTGTGTCAAATGAAAAAAACCCTTGTTTAAACAAATAAGGTAAACAAACTTTCCATCTTTTAACATGTATAAAGCACCTTCCATAGAATATCCCTGCTTGCTGTAATTAGAATTTAACTTCTAGAACATGAACATCTGTAACAGTATACATAAATGATTATTCAGATTGCACATTGTGAGTGGATTTTGACTGGGAAAAATGAGATGTGACTGCAAGACTGAGCCCAAACTACAGTGGAGCTGTAAGAGAAAAGACTGGAACTGAGTTCAAGGTGAACCCAATCCAATGACAAGAGACACCCAGACAGGTTGGTTGTCATTTTGGGGCTTGAATAAGGAGAACAGGTGATGGATCAATCCCAAAGAGAAACAGGGAGGCAGTCAGCAATCCATTGATCCTCATGGTGTTTCCTGTGAGGGGCAAACCTGTGGAGGAGCAGGTTCCAGTTTACAGAGAGTGGTGTTGTGTGAGAGCAATTCCTCAGCTCTGCGAGAAGGGACAAGAACCAGGAGTAAAATGTGATCAGGAGGGTGGGTTTGGTGCAGCCTCCTCCCTTTTCCTCCTGTGACTTCATGGGAAGGGACCAAGAGCAGGAGCTCACAGAGGACAAAACACAACCTGAGCAAAAGCACCACTGCCAAAACACAACCACCTAACAGCCCCCTTGCCCTAAAGGGATCACAAATGCAGTAAAATCATCAATATTCATTTATTTGTGCTCTTCACTGCAAAACCGGCAGCAATTTTGGTTGCATAAATGCAGCAACACTGGCTAAGAAAATACCCATAATATTTCTGCTCTCTTAATAACGTAACAAGATATCTGAAGTTGGTAGAATTGTCAGCTGCTCAAATTACATATAAATTACCTCTTTCCAAACATTTGACAGGAATACGTTTTTAAAATGTTTTTTGCAGCCAACATTTCAATGACAGTTTGAGGTAAAATTACAGCTGAATGAAATTCTCTCAGTGTTTTAAGTGAAAAGAAGAAATTGGACAGTAAGTGGCTGCTCAGACTCAGCCAAAATATTCTGCTAGGATACATGGGATTACACTTCCATTTAGTCCCCCTAGAGCCTCTATTTTATTTGTGACAGCAACCAAAATATGCATGAAAGGATTAAAAGTGCTCTTCAAGGTTAGTGCAGAAATTGGAGTTTGTCAGAAGATGGTGCTGTTAGGCTGTTTTTATATAAGAAAATTACTTTTATTTACAAAAATAAGTTTAATCTGCGTGGAGACCCAAAATTGTTGATTTGTTTCAAACATGAACATATTTAATAAATAAGTAATTTTGGATTTGTTAAGGCAGAGCTTTGACCTTGAACCACATCACTAAGTGTGTACTGATGCACCCGGGAAATCTTTTCTCAATGGGATTGAGCTTTGTTTCTGACAAAATAAATAAAATTCAGGTTCAGAATTATTCTAGTTAAATGTGGGATAACATGCATGGCTTCAGACATCACAATTTTTTCCAGTTATTGGATATATCATAGGTAAGTTTATTGATAATTTCATATTGGTACTGACTGACTTCAGGGAGGGCAGGGCCAGGGGCAGACAGTCCCACTGAACACACAAAGAGCTGAGCATTATTGAGGATATCCAGGGGAAAGCAACCCATGAAAAATTCCAATGCCATATCCATACAAACATCAAAAATTGTTCTTAAAAAGAATCTACATTTGGGGCTGTTTTGTTGAAAATGTAATCTTACTGTATCTCCAGTTATTCCCAAGATATTCCATGTGAATACTTCTGAAAAAATTATGACTTCCAGGCATTTTTTTCTTCATTACTTGTCTGGTATTTAATGATCAGTATTTTTCATAGCAGATTTCAATAAAGGGGAAACTTGATCAGCTGTTGTGGGGTGGATACTTCCAGCATTTTCTTCTAACCAAACACATGAAATATATTTCCAATTTCCTGGCTGAATTAAAGCTCTGTCTTTAAGCCCAAACTGGAGAGATCTGCTGAAGAGACTCTTGCCTTGGAGAGTGGGAAGTGGGCACTTGGGGAAGGAAGCCTAAGAACAAAGCAAATAATTCTGGTTCCTCCCATGGCTGCCTGCAGTTTCCAGGCTAATCTGAACACTTGACTCACTTGTTCTCCTGGCTCAGCTGCTTGGAAAGCTGTTCAGTATTGGAAAAGAAATAAAATCACAATGAAGAGTTACAGAGCTAAGGACTGTCTTCTTTCCTTCCCGTTAGAATAAGAGGCTTTGAAAAGTCAGATTTAAGATGCTACAAAATACTGGCAAGCAACGAGGCAGGGGTATGTTATCTTAAGGTGATGTCTCTCTCGAAAATTGTGTTTTGTTCTTTAGGGTTTTCTGATCTTTCTGCAACCCGATCTTGCTACAAACTAAAAACCACACAACAAATCCACTCCTCCCCACACAAAATCGGACCAATTGCATTTACAAGTAGTTTTTTGTGAGAACATCTGGAGCTTTGACAGACCTTTAGTTTTGAAAAAAATAAAAGAAGTACAAGGAAGCTAAAGAGCAAGAGGACCTGACAGAGCGAGGTGAATATGAGGGACCATTGCACAGGGCATCTACACTTCCATCAGAACAGGAACTGTGAAGTGACAACAACCAGAGCTCTGCTCAGCGGTTTTACCCTAAAACTTTGTCCTTGACATCACCTTATATTTCTGTTTAGACAGCCTCCTGTCCCACTCTGCCCTCCCCTCCATAAAATGACATTTTTGTCCATTCAGGCTCCGAGCTGCTCCCACTGCAGCAGGTCCTGCTCCCTGCCCTGCAGAGCTCCTGGGATGCTGGCTCTGACCTTGGCTGCTCCTCAGGCTCTACAATTAATAACACCTCCCCCAGGGCTCTCCCTCGCTTGCAAATCACACCAAGCTAAATCTCAACCTTGAGAAGTCACTTAGTGGTGTTTCCTAATTGAATGCAATTGTCAAGTGAGCCCAAATCCTGGGAGATATTGCCACATTATCACGGCACCTCCAGCTTGGCCACTCCGAGGGAGCGTTGATCTCCCTTCCCAAGGCACTGCAAGGAAATGCAGCAGGGCGACAGCCAGAGCAGCAGGCTCTTGATTCTGCCTCTGCCATTTGTTCATCATGCTTTATTGAGCAAAAGAATGTGTGTTTTCCTGGGCTCCTTCACTTGTTTTACAGGAAATAATAACTGTGAGCTACTGGGGAGGGGAAGGGAAGGACACGATTCAAACTTGGAACATGCTGAGATAAGAGATGTTAAAGAAGCTCGAGTGTTTATTAAGAGGAGTTGAGAAAATGCTATTTTTCAGAATTACTGAAGTTTCTTACTTGGCATACAATTGGTAGAATGATAGAAACTGTGTTTTCTATAAATTTGGTCTTTAGTCACACAACACTTTATCCATATTCTTTTGTTGAAACACTTTTCCCATCAACCTAATAGTTGGAGCTCAGGGATTTTTTGTGGTGTCAGCTGTATTCTGAAGAGTAACTTTAGAGGCCTGTCCTTTTTTGTATTAACAGATATAAATAGCAATATCAAAAAGAATATAAAAAAGATCAGTTTTTGCAGGCTTTGCACTCTGCCTGCTGTGAAACCCATGTTCCTGACCTACTGAAAGCTAATGACAGAGTTAGGACTTAATACTCCAGCAATCATGCAGGTGATCTGTCAGACTGAAAGGATGAGCTCTCATATTAAATAAGAAAGTGGGGAGGGAAATAAAAATCTGCTAACACATCCAGCTTGTTAAATTGGCTTTGGCCAAATCCAAAAATGAAAGAGAAGTAAGGCTAAAACCAGTGGCCCAGAGCACAGGGAATTTAAGTAACTCAGAAGAGGCCAAGGCTCTCTGCACTTAATGAAAAAGCCACTGACCTTGAAGACTGATCCAGGAGCCTGATTTAGAACCACTGGAAAAACAGAAAGGTTTTGGGGCAAACCAAGAAAGGTTATGGGGAAAATAACCTATTTCTTCCACAATGAGACTTCTGAATGATGCCCTGGCTGAACGGAGCAATTTATACATGTTTGCATGTTGTATTTTCTAAATTTCAAAAGTTTCTATAATTTATCTTAGTTAGAGATCTAGTGAAATTTGCTTTCATTTGATGCAGGAAGAGGATTCATTCATTTAGCTTAAGGCTCCCTGTGTTTGAGCCCACATCTGATTTTACATAGCTTGACTCTGTGTCATGAAAATTCAGAGCAGTAACTTGGTCCTGAGAATTTTTCACATTATTAAGATACTCCGTCTGCCATTAGGGGAGACAAACCATGCTCATATATCAACAGGCTTTCTCTTACTGATGCTAATTTCCTTACTTCTAAGCACATGGATAAGCAGGTACATCAGAGAATGAAGTTCAGAGACAAACTAAGAATTGCACTTTTCTTTCTGCAATTTCTTTTTTTCCTCTAATGACCACTGACAACAAGGTTGGAGGCAGGACGAGTCCCTTTCCCCTTGCTTTGCTGATGACCCTTCATGCCAGAAAACAACGTCCCAGAAAAAAAATACAGGATAAACAAACAAAATATTATCACCGTCACACCTTTTTGCCCTAATTTTGATCAGTGGCTGACATCTGTGCTAAGTACAAAATGATCAGAGCGTGAGGTGATTATATCATGGAGGTTTCTCATGTTGCTCTCACCCTTCCTTCCACCTCCCCATCCGAAAACACACAGCCAGCCATCTTCCACTGGGGCCAATGGGGGGAACGTGGCAGTTCTGATCAAAGTTAATTGAGGCTGGAGCTATTAACACAGGTGTGGGTTGTCTTTCCTCATCCCAGAGCACAGCCCCTGCAGCACGGTCATTACAAGGCTGATCTTTGTGGGTGCAGAGATCCTGTTGTTCCTTCTCCCGTCGCTGCCTGGTGCAGTGCCCATTTAGGGATGCACCTCTGGATGTTAATCAGCCCCAGAGGCAAAGCCAGCTCTGCTCNGAGGCTGGAGCTATTAACACAGGTCTGGGTTGTCTTTCCTTATCTCAGAGCACAGCCCCTCCAGCATGGTCATTACAAGGCTGATCTTTGCGGGTGCAGAGATCCTGTGGTTCCTTCTCCAGTCACTGCCTGGTGCAGTGTCCATTTAGGGATGCACCTCTGGATGTTAATCAGCCCCAGAGGCAAAGCCAGCTCTGCTCCAGAGAGGTCACACCCTCAAACACAAGCCCACATTCTGCTTTAGTTGAGCTCAAGAAATTATTTTGGAAATACGAAGGCAACCAAATGCAAGACTGGCAGAGATTAGCAAACACACCAATTAATAACTGCATTACACTGCAACGACAATAAATCCTTCTATAAAATACAGAACCAATTACAAGCCACACAAATCATTAGCAGACTATTGAGATTTATGAGGAAAACTGCGACTCGATATGAAAAAGCAAGCAACGTGCCAAACAACCTCCAAAGCACATTCCCAAATGTTCTTCAGAGGGTTTGGGAACACTGACTTTGAAAAAAAAAAACCAATCACAAATCTTGGAGCTCCTGGCAGATGTCATCCCTTGGAATCCCAGTGGTTTATGTGCAACCAAATGGCTTGAACGTTGTTTCATGGCTATGCATAAGAAATATAAAAAAATGTGTAAAGCTCACCTTGAGGAGAAAAACAAAACACAGGTCTTGTAAGGCAAGGTAATGGCCCAGAATATCCCCGCAAAAATGGGATAGATTAGTGATAGAAGCATAAGTACAGAAACATCACACAAAAATTTGTATTTTTTGTTAATGTACGTAGCTATTCGGATTAAAAACACACAGATCAAGAGATAAATTGACAGTCAAAAGTTTTTAGACTTTTAAACTTCACAGGGATGAGAAATTTGGTAGAATGTGGGACCTCTTCCTTCAAGCTGTGAATCAACATTTTGTTAGGTATTTCCAATAGTCTTTGGCAATATTTCCATCAAACTGTCCTCTGAGATGTGCCAGTGAATATTTACTCTGGTGAGAATCAAGGGCTGAGGTGAAACCATGGACATTTGGTGTTTCCAATTCTTGGCTCATTCTAACTCAGTCACATTCTGTATGAGCCCAATCTTGTATTTGCCCATTGGAAAACAAATGTCCAGATCTCAAGGAACATATCCCTCTAAATCAGCTTTTGAATGTTAGCTTAAAAACAATTTTAGCTTCTTAGTTGCACTTCCCAAATTCCCCCATTACTGGCTTTCACATCAACCATTATCTGCAATCAAAATTCCTGCTGAGATGGACAGCAGCAACTTATGCCAAGCCTGGAGATCAAATAGGTTTAAATCAGCTGGCCACAGAGATTTAAAATAAATTAACAATGACAGAATCCATTCTTTTTGAAGGATTCTGAAACCATTGCTACAACACCTCGAGAGCAAACAAGTTAACTGCTAATTTCTTTGTTTCCCTGTTTGTTTGGATCCCTTGCAGGTTCAGCTTTGTTAGTCCCTAAAAGCTGCTCTGTCCCTATTCCAGGCCTAATTCCTCACTGCTGTCAGATGTAACACAAGGAAATACTGAAATACCTGTTCACTATCATATATAAAATGTCTGGAGAAGAAATCACACAGCAATTTCAGTGTTGAAATGACTTGATTGTTGCCCTGAGAAGTTTGAGGTAAAATTAAAACAAATAAGGAGCACAGGAGGAAGAACAGGAGAAGACATTTCAGCACTGAGTCTGCAGCTGGTTAAGCAAAAGAATGAGGTTCTAAAGAAGGACTATAAATAGATTATAACAATTATTATTACTTAAATATGGCCTTTAGCTGCTTCTACCTGCCAAAAATACCATTTCTTTTAACTCATTTCTATATCACTGTGTTCTCCCAAATATATTTTTTCCTTCCTTAGAAAAATATCTCACAATAATAGGGAGACCTTTTCCCAGATCCTGCAAAGTTAATTGGGGCCAGGTAAGTACCAGTGGTAATTGAAGCAAAGAAAGCTCAGCACCAAGGTGAAGTCATCTCCACTTAGGGCTCATATTTAGTAGGCATTCAACCTAACAACACTGCTAAAGGGAATAAAATTTGGTGTGTCAGGTTTAATGACACAGAAAGCGGAGAGAGAGGGATTAAAATGCAGCACAGGTGCACGGTGTGAGGGAGTTTATGAGCCCTGGGTTTTATTACTCATATTCACCTGTAGGATCAGCTGCTGTATATTATAATGCAATGTTCAGGTGGTCGGAGCAAGGTTGTGGCACCCTGTGTAAACCTGGCAGTGTGAGAGCACTCAGTTCCCACAGGGCAAGCCTTGGCACTCGTTGTTTGAAGGTTTTTATGAGAAACAACCTTTTACACTGAGCAAAACCAAAGGTAACCCCGAGCTTCCCACTGTCTTTGCAGACTGATTTGGCTTTTTTCTGCTAATCCTTTAGATTTCGTCTGAAGATCTAAATCTGGCGGAGACAACTCGGTCTGTATCCATTTAAAACCCACAAATTGTTCCTGATCTTATTCACAGCTCTCTTTCCTCTCTGCTTCCACTGTGACACAAGTGATCATCTCATCTTCCCTCTCTCAGTGTTAAAATTAGTTTTTATTAATAGGTTTGTTTTCTATAGATCCCTACCCACTTTTTGCAACCCAAATATCTGTACTTCAGGCTAAACATACTGCATTTAATTAAAGAATAATTAATCTGGGCCATCTTGAAATTGCTGTGTTTTCAGAGCCCGTTATAAGTCCTTAACTCATTCTAGTTTTAATATCTTCAGCTATTTGATTAAATAGTAAAGAAAGAAATGTCTGCTCTCATTTACTGAAATGATAGACTGCAGATTACTAAAAGCAAAGAATGCCAAATTTCATCTTCATTATTTTACAATGTTGAGGACTGTGCCTTCTCTCTGTAATAGAGATATAAAACACTTGCCATTAGAATTTTTGGTATTTTACACTGGAGCAAACAACATAAACTCAGCATCTCAATGTAAGAAACGACTAAATAAATACATAATAAAATATAAACCAGATTAACCATTATAGATNAGAATCAAGGGCTGAGGTTAAACCATGGACATTTGGTGTTTCCACTTCTTGGCTCGTTCTAACTCAGTCACATTCTGTATGAGCCCAATCTTGCATTTGCCCATTAGAAAACAAATGTCCAGATCTCAAGGAATGTATCCCTCTAAATCAGCTTTTGAATGTTAGCTTAAAAACAATTTTAGCCTCTTAGTTGCACCTCCCAAATTCCCCCATTACTGGCTTTCACATCAACCATTATCTGCAATCAAAATTCCTGCTGAGATGGACAGCAGCAACTTNATCTGCACTACTCATCCCCAGTTTGCATTGGCCTTTGAGAGCTGCATTGAAGCTTAACTGCTCTATAAAATGATGAGAAACATGC